>CM053599.1:168569771-168604029 GCA_028646575.1 Pseudocheirus occidentalis | reverse complement strand
TGATTACCCTCTCATGCTTCTTGTGTTTGCCTGTCAAATTTTCTGTTCAGCTCTGGTTTTTTCAGCAAGAATGTTTGAAAGTCCTCCACCTCATTGAATGACCATATTTTCCCCTGGACCTTCAATGGGTTTTTATGCCTTTTTTTAACCATTTGCCCAATTCTGTATTTTTTTAATGTGTTATTTTCTTTAGTATTTTTGTGCCTCCTTTACAAAGCTGTTGACTCTCTTTTCATAATTTTCTTGCATCACTCACTTATTTTCCTATTTCTTCCTCTACTTCTCTTATTTGATTTTTAATATCCTTTTTTACTTCTTCCAGAAATTCATTTTTGGGTGGGGGAATGGTCTGAGATCAATTCAAATTTTTATTTGAAGTTTTGCTTGTAACTGTTTTTTTAACTTCATTGTCTTCTGAGTTGTGTCTTCAACTTTCCTGTCATTATAGTAAGTTTCTGTGGTCAGGTTCTTTTGTTGTTTGTTCATTTTTTCCTCAGTCTATTTCTTGACTTATAACAAGGTTAAAGTTGTGCTCTGTTTCTGGGGTGGAAGTGGCAACGTCTCAAGATTCAGGCTTGCTCTGGAGCTCTGTAGTTTTTTTGGTATGATCTAAAGAGAAGTGTGGTCACTGCCCTCTTGGCCTATGTTATCTTTGAGTGATAACAAGATCTTCTTGTTATCACTCTTCTCCACCCTGGAACTGTGACCATGTCCCTTGAACCCTTGTAATCTCAAGTACTGGTGAACTAGTACTTAACTTAGCTCTGGGCCTGTGACCCAGAATGACATAAGGGCACTCCTACAAAGTTCCAGTAAGGGGTTTTCTATTATCTCTTTCAGTTGTCCAACTGGGTAGGTTGAGAGCTCTTGAAGCTGCTGCTGCTGAACTACCTTTAGAGGTCTGTTGATAACACCCTAGTATAACGCGTGCTGGCCTCTAGCTCCAACCACCCCTGTGCTGAGATAGACATTTCCTGCTGATTTCCTACCTTCTTTTGGGTCAGAAAATTTTTTTACCCCAAACTTGTGTTGATTCTGGCATTCCAGAATTTGATTTAAGGTATTATTTTACTGTTATTTGGAGAGGAATTTGCTAGATGTCAGGTGAATCCTTGCTTTTATTCCACTCTCTTGGCTCTGCCTCTTCTGCTTTAGTTTCTTTATGAGAAATATACGGTTTGCCAACCTGTGCCTGTGAGAAGACAAACAGATACTAGCTGGATTTAAGTTACCTTTCTTGTAGACTCGATACTGATACACATGATGTTTCCCTGCCTTAATTCCTTGTTGCCTTTTAGTCTTTCCTTTTTTCAGTTCAGTTAAATCAGTAAATAGCAAAAATAAGTTTATTGCCTTGTTATTACTGAATCCATCTTGTATTAAGCTCCTATTTTGAGGTTTTAATGTTTGGCAAACTATTTGCTTTTCAATAGGCAAACCAGATAAGCCTATATGTAGCATAGTTTGGTAAATAACGTGTATTCGTAAACAACTGATAAACATATAACCCCCAGGTAGGAGGAAAGTTTGATAAATAATCTCATCATTAGCTTATGTCAGTAGGTATTACTCAATATAAATGGTAAACAAATTAGGTCATGGGCTCTGATCAAAACTCAAGTGTAACCTGTTGACAACCATATCAAGAGGTAAAAAGAACCCACCTGAGGCCCTGTCCTTCAGCCTGCTCCTGTGTTGCAAGGAGCACCACTTTGTTCTTGCGCTTGAGTCTCAAGTGGTCCAAAGATAGGCTTGATGGTTTCATAGAGATTGGACTTGCTAGGAAGCCACCTCAGAGAGCAAGATAGGGTCTGGCTGGGAGTACAAAAAATCTTGTCATTGAGTACCAGTAGAAGACATGCTTATGTGTTTTGTTCCTGTTATTATTAAGAAAAAAATTATTAAATTAAAAAAACAATTTATTAAAAACAATAACTCACCTACTAGTGGAGTTGATGCTTTTATTATTTAACACATATTTACAAACTATAGCTTTCATACTTTGATGAATAAAGCTAGGTTACTAGCATTGAGAAGTGTAATTCTAATTGACATTTCTGACATGCTAGTTAACATACATTAGTGGTAAATTAGTTTTGAACCTGCCCTGTGTATAATAGGAGGCTCTTTTTTCTTACAGACATTTATTGAATAATCTATTTTTCAACAAAAACAAATTTTACAGAATATTGACCACTGCCAAGATAATAGACTTTGTTTTGTTGGAGTTTTATTTGAGGGTGGGGTGAGAGGAACAAAAGTTTTCTGTGAAAATTACACTAGAGTTATTCTGGCTTTGAGAGACTCCTGACTGATCCAAAACTTCCCTCCTTTAAAATCACTTTGGGAGAAAAAAATATAACCTATCAATAATCAATGACAGAAAACTACATTTTCCTGTGTATTGTCATTCTATCTAAAGTGATACATAATTATATATTGGCAAATTCTCCAAGGTGCAACAATTCCACATAGAAATTGGGTGTCCAAGTGTGCCATGTGATTATAGAACATGGATAGTCGTTGTAGAATCTAGACAGGTACTATGGACCCGGACTCTGACATTTCAACCTAATATCACATAAGAAACATCAATCAGGCTAGGGTCTAAAAGGAAGAATAGATTCAGGTTTTATTGCTGTGTCCTTGTGTCCCTACTGAAGAGGTAGAGGCTGGTGGGAGAGAGATACCAAATAAACATAGTAAATATTAGCATTTGAGTGCTAATTCATATAGATTTATATGCTTTCTACTCTAAATGCTTTCTCTCTTCTGCATCTTGTAGATTCTATTCTAATTGCTCTATATGTACTGTATAATACTTTTGCTTTTTTAGAGAGTTAAGAGAAATAAAGAGATCTGGAGGGGAAAAAACAATAACTCACCATCTTTCCATCTACATGAACCTATTTATTATTTTAAACAAAGATTCAATACTTCACTGGACATGAAGGAGGGTGATCCAAAATGGCGGAGGGGATAAGAAGTAGTACAGTCTAGATTCCCTCCATAAAACTCCTATAGTAAATGGCTAGGAAATGGGCCTATCTCTTTTTTTCTAGAGGTAATTTTGTATTTCCTTGGAAAAAGTATGAAATATTATTGTTTGCTTTTATATTTATTTAATAGGACCAGGGATTTTTGACAAAATATAATAGCAGTATTAATAATAAGTAACCACTTTTCAAAACTATCTTGTCATACAGGTTTTTTTAGATTTTACTGAAAGGGTTAAATTTGGTTCCACACTTTTTTGAAGGTGAATTTGCTGTCAAAATTTATTTTTGCTATTGTCATTTCTGAAGACTCAGTATCTTAATTCTACTAAGAGGAGGCTATGTTCTATTTTGCTTCAAACATTTTTTTAAAAATGACAGACATTTCCAATTTCTGAATAACTGGGGCTATAGTTGATATATAAGGCAGATAGGACAGGTCTTGATTGTCAAATGTCAAAGTGAGTTTACATTATTGACAAGAAAATTCCTTACATTTTGACTTGTATATTGTGTTTGGCTGATATGAATGCTGTTAGTGAAGGATAAGTATCAAATATCAATGTATTATTTCCACAATGTTACTTTTGATGATAAAAAGAGATGACACTACATGAGAATAAACATACCAGGAACTTAAGGTATGCTTAGTGATAATAAAATTGTAATATATCCAACTGGTTTCCAACAATTGTCCTTTTTTTTCCATATCTCAAGGAAGGAAGAGAAGATTCCTTACATTTGTTATCTCCTTGCTATTGACGATGAGGCTGTGACTATTTGGTTTATCCCACCTTGTTCAGTTTATATCATGGTGATCCAAGCCCCAAGCAATCTACTACAAGTCACTATTTTCCACTCAAGCTGTGACTTTGGGTTGTTTTCTTGAGTATGATCTTGGTTATGCTTATTTACTGTTTTTTCCAACTTTTTTGAGCTAAAGAGAAACACTTTAAAAAATCTTCCTCTATGTATAGTGTAGAGTCCCTTAATCATTGCATTTGTTTCTTCTAGCGCAGACTAGGTTGTATCACAGAACAGGAAACACAATTTTTTAAAATTTATTTATTTTTAGCTTTCAACATTTACTTCCATAAGATTTTGAGTTCCAAATTTTCTTCCTCTCTATCCCCTCCTCTTACCACAAGATAGCATGCAATCTGATATATACTCTACATATACATCCATATTAAATATCTTTTCATATTAGTCATGTTGTAAAACAAATTAGAACCAATGGGAAGAACCATAAGTAAGAAGAACAAAAAAAGAGAGAGAGTGCAAATAGTATGCTTTGGTCGGCATTCAGACTGCACAGTTCTTTCTCTGGATGTGGCTAGCATTTTCCTTCATGAGTCTTTTTGAGCTATTTTAGATCCTTGAATTGCTAAGAGGCAAGCCTTTCAAAGTTAGTCATCACACAGTGTTGCTGTTGCTGTGTACAGTGTTCTCACTTCACTCAACATCATCTCATATAAGTCTTTCTAGCGTTCTCTGAAGTCTGCCTCCTTATCATTTCTTATGGAACAATAGTATTCCATCACATTCATATACCACAACTTGTTCAGCCATCTTCCAGTTGATGGGAATCCTCTCAATTTCCAATTCTTGACCACCACAAAAAGAGCTGTTATAAATATTTTTGTACATGCGGGTCCTTTTCCCATTTTTGTGACCTCTGTGGCATATAGACCTAGAAGTGATATTGCTGGGTGAAAGGGCATGCGCAGTTGGAAAATGATAAATATTGGAGAATATGTGGGAAAATTGGAACATAAAACATTGTTAGTGGAGTTGTGAACCAATCCACCTATTCTGGAGAGCAATTTGGAATTATGCCCAAAGGACTATAAAACAGTACATACACTTTGACCCAGTAATACCACTTCTAGGTCTATATCCCAAAGAGATCATAAAAAAGGGACAAAGAAACAATATTTGAAAAATAATAACAGCAAAAACAATCTCAGGTATTGACTTCAAAATATTTGTCTAGGTGAACTCATTTATTTAGGACGTTATTTAGTTTAAATTCAAATTATAACAATAGAAATAATTTACTTTGATCTGCATTCCCAAAAATAATAATTGAAGATACATTAAAAAACCCATTTTATGAGACACTGAGTGAGGTCGAAATACAGTATCATAGGAACTAGAAGGGACCTTAGCAGGCCCTCTAATCTTAACTTCCTCTTTTAAAGATGCAAAAATTTAGACCCATAGAAGTAATTAACTTTGCATCATGCATAACCTAAATGACAGAACTTGGATTCAGAATTCAGTTCTATAACTTCATATCCAGTACTCTTTCTATGAGATATTATTCCCTGAGGAATGTTGATAAGCCCAAGCTATTTCCACATGGAAATATCTTTGGGGATGGAAAATCAATTGAGGATCTGAAATGAGACTTGTGGATTTTTGTGTGCTCCTTATAGCTTATGACCAGGAAGTATAAGTTTAACTTAACCTGTAAGCCATCTTTCTGGAACACCAATGAACTATGACAACTTATTCTGACCACTACATATGATTGAAATCCTCTTTGTTATTCTTCCTGCTTCAAGGAATTAATTACCCTTGTGAAATTGCCGTCCCGACATGACTCAGGAGGCAGACAGCATACTTTAGGATCAATCCTTTATAATCATGTAGGAGAAGAGTGCTTTATATGGCTGCTGTTGTATAACTACTGGTTCTACTCACTTTACTCTGAATCATATAAAAAAAATCCTCCCAAATAATTCTGACAAATTATATATGACAAATATGGCATTATTTGCATTTTTATGCTTTTTTACCTATTCCTTAATTGATAGGTCGCCCCTCAGTTCTTTGTTGCAACAACAAAAAAACTGTTACAAATATTTTAAACTTGTGAATCTTTTCTTTCTTTAATTTCTTTCAGGAAGAAGACTTGAAGTGATGTTATTGGATGAAAGGGTATGCACAATTTAATTAACTTAATTATTTAAATATAGTAGAGCCAAATATTAATTTAGGTAATATTGCAATTTTTATTACATTGGCAAGGCTTATTTGCAAGCAACGATTAATTCTCCAGTTATTTAAGTTTTTCAGTTCTCATAAAGAGTATTTTATACCTGTACGTATATAAAGTTTGTGTTGGTAAGCCTGCTAAATATTTTATAACCTTATATAGTTATTTTGATAATAATTTGTCTTTCTGCCTTGTTCTCCTGGGTTTTGTTGGCAATATTCAGAAATATTGATGACTGATGTGGATTAATTTAATATTGTATAATTTTGATTAAGCTCTTGTTGCAATTAGATTTTTTTTAAATGTTGGACACATTTTTAGTGTACAGGTGTAAACAGGAGTTTGTTGGCCTGCTTCTACCCTACAACATTCAGAATTGTGACCCAAACCAGAATAAAATGTAATGGGTTATATTGTTTGCCTTTCTGTTAGACTCATGTGAAATTTAGAGAGTCATATTGAAACATTCTGTCATTATTGTTAATATTTATGTCTTTTTGAAGCTCATATAATGCTTCCTATGTGGTTATGGATGCTGAGGAACCCTGAGTACACAAGTTTATTCATGGTTAGTTATCTATGGTTCCTTTCAGCATAATGTAATTTCCTTGTTTATACCTTTTAATTTTTTTATATTCATTTTTATTTTGTCCTGTAGCATAAATGCAGCTCCTGATTTAGTTTTGTTTTGTGAATGTCTTTGTTTTGTAAATCTGAAGCTCCAGACTATAGAATTTTGCTTTCTTATGCAATCTAGCACTTTCCTCCCATTACATTGAATTGTTCAATCCATCCACATTTTAAAATTATGAGAAGTAGGTTTTTTCCTCCATTTATCTCTAATTATTTTTGAGTTATGATTTATTCCCGTCCTTTACTACACCGTACTATGTTCCTTCAGATACTTTAACTGATTGTTTTTAAGTTGGCCCTATTCCCAATGGTTCTAATAGTGTGGATCCCTTCTCATTAGTTAACCTCTTTCCCTTTGTGTTTTTGCTTATTAATTCCATTTTCTTTCCTGCTCTTATTTGGTTATTTAATTTTCTCATTTTTATTTTCTTCTCCATTAGTCAAGTGGATTCTTTTTTCCTTTCCTTCCCTCCAACTAGTCCAATTCAATATTTCCTTAAATTTCATTTCTGAGCTCTTTTTATTATCTATCCTTTCTGTCTCTTCTAGATTCTCATTCTCTGGTTCATGACCCTTATAATTATCTAGTCTCTTAATATTCTCTGGAATCATTACTTTGAGGGTATCATTTCTCAATTCTTCCCTCTCGACAGTTTCTGCCACAAACTTCAGAGCTTGTCTCATAGATTCTGCTTTTCTATTGTACCTCCCTCTAGGAAAATTCTTCTTCTTGTAAGAAACAGAGAAGGCACTGTCTTGTGAAGGGACCCCACTCTCCAAACACTACATCATTTATTATATAACCCACCAATGATCTATACCTTTCCTTTGGTTACCTTCTTTTCTCCGTTTGTGTCATTATCTCTCCATGACTATGGTTATCTAACTTTCTCCCTTTTCATAGGAGGAGTGATGTTTTCAAGTACCAAACTCCCTGGACTACATCCAGCACAAGGTTCATCTCTCTTCACAGAACATCTGTCTTCCCCCATGAGAGTCTTTACCAGTGGAATTCCCTCCAACTAACAAAATAAGACCTTCCTCTTCTCCACTCTTCAAATTTCCTCCCCTCTCCTCCTCACTGACTTTGCAGTAGGCTCTTCTCTTCCTGGGAAAAAGTCACCTTCTCCTCACTTGTAACCCTTTAATTTACCATGCATGTTACACCAATCCATTCTCTTGCTCCCCTCCTCCCTATTCAGTCTCTTTTCCATTTATTATTGTAGTTCCACCCAAAACAGTGTGATTCACCTGTGGACCAAATGTTATCATATTCTGTCAGTAATGTCCAAGGCCTGATTCTCATTTCTATTTTCACCAGTGTATCTTTGCGCATATTTAGAAAGAAGTCTCTTAGTAGTTTCTTTGCTTTCATTGTTGCTGTTGCTGTTCTTAGTTATTGCATTCATTCACCCCTCCTGTATTTCTGTTTTCTGGAGCAAATAATCACTCGAGAATTGTTTTTTCTTTACAAGAATGCTGCAAATGACTCTTCTTTATTGAACATGTGTCTTTTCTCATTTGTGTAGAATAGGTCACCTTGGGCTGCAAAGGGTATGAACAGGAAGTTTTAAGACAAAGTAATCAAAGCTATCCATAGTCATATAAAAATGCTCTAAATCACTCTTGATGAAAAAAATGCAAATTAAGGCCACTCTGAGATATTACCTCATACCTGTCACATTGACTAATATGACATAAAAGGAAAATGACAAATGTGTAAAGGAATGTGAGAAAATTAAAACACTAATCTACTATTGGTGAAGTTGTATACTGATTCAGCAATTTAAGAGAGCAATTAGGAACTATGCCCAAAAGGCTATAAAACCATGCATACCCTTTGGCTATGCAATAGCGCTACTAGCTCTGTAGCACAAAGAGATAAGAAGACAAAAAGGGAAAATGAGCCATGTGTACAAATATTTAGGACAACTTTTTTAGTGGTGGCAAAGAATTGGAAATTGAGGGGATGTCCATCAGTTGAGGAATGGCTGAACATGTTGTGTTACATGATTGTGATGGAATACTAATTACTCTTTAAGAAATGACGAGCAGGATGCTCTCCAAAAAACACGGAAAGACTTAGATGAACTGATGCAAAGTGAATTAAGTGGAACCAGGAGAACACTGTGCACAGTAACAGTAATTTTATATGATGATCTATTCTGACTGACTTTGCTGTTCTCAGCAATACAACAATCCAAGACAGTCTTGTAGGGCTTTTGATGAAAGATGCTTTCCATCTCCAGAGAAAAGACTGGTACACCCTGAATGCAAATCAAAGATACTTTTTCATTGCTTTATTAATTTTTATTGGATTTTTGGTCTGTTTTCTTTAGCAGAATGACTACCATGTGTTTTGTATGACTACACATGTATAACCTCATTAAATTGCCTATCTTCTCAATGGGAGGGCAAGGGAGAGAGAAAATTTGAAACTCATTTGAAAAAAAATGTTAAAATTGGTTTTACATGAAGTTGGGGAAAAATGAAATATTAAATAACAAAAAATAATCAAAATTAAAGCTACATTATCTTACAGATGAATTTTTTACAATTTAGATCTGCTCATAGGGAAACACTTTAAAACTTTTTAATTTCTACATAAATGTTAAGAAATAATATTTCTCCATCCTAGAGCCATTTCCAGATTTTTTTCTTTAGAAGAGTGGAAAGAATAAAGGTCAGACCTTTTTATTCAAATGGAGTGATGGTGAAACTAAACTTAACTCTTGGCTAGATGAGATGATTGCCTCCCTAAAAGGCCTCCTGTACGTGATTAATTCACACTATATGAAGTTATAATTATGTAAAATATGGTCATTTGTTCCAGTCCAATAGAAATATGTCATGTGAATTTAAATAAGTTGATCATTTCAGGGAAATTAGTTATTTGCATTAAATCTGGATCTAGCTGTTCCATGACACACCTGGGGACAATGTCTTTTCTTTTGAAATTCAAGGTTAAGCTATTAATAATAGGAAGGAACTCTTCACAAGAATTAATCTAAGAAGAAACTGAATTTTGCATTTCATTAAGAAATGAACTAAAATGAATCTGTCATGTGCAACTGCACCTCCTAGTTCTCATTCTTTTGCAACTGGTCTGCCACTGCCACTACCACCTGGAGCCTCTCTGCCCTCTGCTGCCACTGAAGCCTTTGTGCATGCCCACTATTGTTCACCTCCACTAAGACCTGCCACTGTGAACACTTCTGTTTGCATCCACTAAAAACAATCTCTGTGTCCTTTGTCTGCTAATTTCTCTTCCTGGGGCCCAATATCTGTCAGAATAGCTGTTACATCCTTTCCCAGGGCAGGGCAATCACCATTACTTGGCCTTGAGCTCCTGTAACCTTGAGCTGAAACAGTGTTCTTACAGGTCTGAGTACTACTGCTTGCCACTACTGAGGCCTAACTTTACCCCTCTATTGGCTTGTTTTACCACTGCTCTCTCCTGCTTCAAACACTGTAATTCCTCCTCTGCCCCACCTATAGTAGAACGACTAAAACCAATAAAAAAGCAAAAAAGTGAGACCTTCCCCTTTCTTAGAACTATTGCCACATATAAGCAGCAGCCATTTCTGATGGAACTGGAAAAATTCACCTATGTCTTGAGATCTTTTCTCAATGGGATCCTTTACTAGAAATTCTGGAAAGAGAGGTCTACAGTTCATAGTTCGGGGTTTAGAACAGAAACTTTTAAAAACCGACCAGAGGTAGAATCAAGATTGCAGAGCAAGAAAATAATACAGTTTAGTTTGTCTATCAGCCTTCCTTCACAAGGATTTAGAAAATGCACTAGACCAAATTCTGATTGGAAAAATCTAATGAAAGGCAACTAGGTAGCATAGTGAATAGAGCACTGGTTCTGGAGTCAGGAGAAGGTGAGTTCAAATTCAGCCTCAGACACTTGACACACCTACTAGCCATGTGACCTTGGGCAAATCATTTAAACCCAATTGTTCTACCCTTTGCCCTCCAAAAAGCAATAACAGCAAAAAAAGAAAAACTAAGGAAAAAGAGTCAAAATGAGTCATTTTTTTTTTTTACCAAGCCAATGGTGGTTCAAGGAGAAAGAGAGGTATGCAGATAATGGAAATGGAGCATTAACAGGACAGTGTCACATGGAACATTCCAGAGCTTTGGGACAAAAAGAAAGCCAAGACTAGGCAACAGACGGTGAAGCATCTGTGTAAGAAGAGATCCCAGGGAATCCCCCAAATTAGTGCAGGATTCAGAAATGGGTGCCTTATGGCATCTCTGTAGCTTCATGCCCAGTTAAAGTGAAAGATATTTAGTGAAAGATCCAGGGCAAACAAGAGTTATCCCAGAGGAACAGTTACTACTAAGACTTTAGCTGTGTAGTAGGCAAAGAACAAATTCCAAATGAAAACAGAAGTCGTGTCTCTGAAACTAGGAGCAAAGCTGAGACTTGTTTTAGCTTATGGTCCATGGTGGAATCCTGCTGTGGAATAAAGCAGACAGAAAACTCAGACCAAAGGAGAGTCTGAAGTTCAGCCACCCTGTTTTGTTTTGTTTTGTTTTGTTTTTATTCAGACTCAGAATTTTAACAAGCTAATACTGGCTGAGTCCAGTACCACTCTATTGAAACTGCCAAACATGGACAAGTCAACAGGCCTGAATCTAAGTCAGACATTTGCAAAACTCAGACTAGGAGAGAAATGAGAAGACTCAAGACAGGATCACATCAGTGGGAGGATTAAAACTTTGCAGACCCTAGCCTAAGGCTTGAAAGCAGTAGAATTATGTAAGATGACAGAAGTTCAGGTCAAATATTCCTTCAAGAAGTAGTCAGAGTCCATTCCTAACATAAATTCCTAAGTCAGGAAGTGGGCTGGAAGAATGAGCAAAAAATCCAAACCCAAACCAAACCAAACTAAGAAAAAATTTACAATGAAGAGCTATTATGGAGAAAGGGAAGTTTAAGACACAAACCTAGAAGAGAAGGGCCCCAAAATATTCCTGAACAGAGTCTCAAAAAATGTAACTTGGGATTCAAGTCCAACTAGAATTCTTGGAGTAGTTGAAACAAGAGTTGAAAAGAAGGGCTAAAAATGATTTTAAGTGAGATCCATATAAGAAAATATGAAATATAAGAACAAATTGGAACAAGAGGCACAAAACCTGAATGAAAAACACACTAAAAATTAGAATCAACTAAATACAAGCAAATGACTCCAAGACATTAAGAAATATTCATTTAAATGTTGTTTACATCAAAAGTCTGAAAAAAATATAATCGGAGGTATCTTACAGTAGAAATAACTCCTGCAAAACAGATTGAGGAAAGATAATGTAATTATCATTGGCCTACAATGCCATGACCAAAAAAAAGACTTGATGATATACGTCAAAAATATTTTTTAAAAACTTCCCAAAACTTTCAGAAACAGAGAGGAAATAGAAATTGAACAAATCCAACTATCATTTCCTAAATGAGATCCCAAAATGAAAACCTATTAAAGTAAACATCTAGAGCTTCCGGGTCAAAGAAAAATACTGCAAGAAGTCAGTTGATATTCAAGAATTCGAGTTAGTAGCTGTCTTCCATTCTCAAAGCAGACAAAAATGATATCATTATGTTAAAATCAAGTTACAGCATGTCTTACTGTGAATGACCTGACTAATACAAGCTCAGAATGCTCTACCACAGGTCAGGCACAAATAGTCTAGTGAACTTTTAGAGTGGATTCTCTAAATTTGTGCATCTTGAATTTTGTTTGAGTTACTTTAATTTTGATTTGCTCATAGAGCACAGCACCTTTGTTGATGAGGGTCCACCATGCTGGTTGGTTCTATGCCAGAGTCACCCATGCCATGCAATTAATCCCAAAGTTCTTCAGAGGGACTTTCAAAGAGTCATTGCATTGCTTCTTCTGACCACTATGTGAGCATTTGCCTTGGTTGAGTTCTCTGTAAAATAGTCTTTTAGGCAAGTTTACATTTGGCAATTGAACAACATGGCCAGCCCATTGGAATTGTGCTGCCTGAAGTGCACTTTGAATGCTTGGCCGTTTAGTTCAAGAACAGATCTCAGTGTTCTGTACCATATCCTGCCAAGTAATTGTTAGAATCTTATTAAGACAATTCAAATGTAAGCAATTCAGTTTCTTGACATGTCACTGGAATACAGTCCAGGTTTCACAGGCATACAACAACGAGATTAGTACAAGGGCTCTGTAGACCCTTGTTTAGTAGGCAGTCTAATACCTCTTCTCTACCAAATTTTCCTTTGGAACCTCCCAAACACTGAACTAGTTCTGGTAATGCATGTATCAACCTTATTATCAATGAGTACATCCCTAGAAAAATGCTACCAAGGTAAGTAAAATTATGCACAGCATTCAAAACTTCACCACTTGCTGTAACCTATATTCCATGTATGGATGGTGTGGTGCTGACTGAAAGAGTGCCTGCATTCTTGGTATTTGTTAAGTCAAAATTAGCACAAGTAGCAGCTTCAGAGGCTGCACTGAATGCACAATCATCTGTGAACAAAAGATCATACACATCTCTACCTCCATTTTAGTCTTGGATTGTGGCCTTTTCTATTTAAATAATATACCGTCAGTGTGATATCTGACCTTGATGCTGTGTTCATCCTCATTGAAGGTGTCTGAAAACATTGCTGAAAACATCATGGTCAAAAACATGGAAGCAAACACACAGCCTTGTTTCACTCTGTTGGTAACTGGGAAAGCTCAAAAGCTTCTTCCATTATCCAGAACCCAGGCAAGCATGCTATCATGGAGTTGATAAACAGTTCTAATGAACTCCAGGCAACCAAATTTTGACATAGTTTTCCATAAACCCTCACAACAGACTGTATTAAAGGCCTTGGTCAGATTGATGAATATTGCATACAGACCTCCGTTCTGATACTGGCATTTCTCCTGGAGTTGTTGGGCAGCAAACACCATAACAACCATTCCTCAGCCCTTTCTGAAGCCTCACTGGATATCAGGTAGATGACCATTTTCCAGGTGAAGGATCAGCTAAGGAGGACTATGGCAAGAACTTTCTGGCAATGACTGAGAGAGAGAGAGACCCCCTGTGACTGTCACACAAGAATCTATTTTATTTACCTTTTTACAGATGGGCAATGGAGACATCCTTGATCTCCTGAAAGATAACTTCCTCTTGACATGTAACCCAGAAGATTTCAGTCAGCTTTTGTATGAACAGTGGACCTTACCACCTTCACACCCCCCCACATTTTATAAACCTCAGCTGGAACAGAATTAGCACCAGAAGCTTTTTCATAAGAGAGGAACCTAACAGCATTTGAAATCTCTTCTTCAGTTGGAAATTTGTCTAGAGAGGAACTGACTTCAACATGAGGTAAGCAGTCAATGACTTCAACATTAATAGATGATGGTTTGCTGAAAACACTATTGAAAAGGGGTGGCTAGGTGGCGCAGTGAATAGAGCACTGGCCTTGGAGTCAGGAGGACTTGAGTTCAAATCCAGCCTCAGACACTTGACATAAAACTAGCCGTGCGACCTTGGGCAAGTCACTTAACCCCAACTGCCCTCCAAAAAGCAAAAAAAAAAAAAACCAAAACACTATTGAAGTGTTCTATCTCTCCAAGATCATGTGCTTATCTCTAATCAATGTGGCTCTATCAGCTGAGACCTGAGTTGTCTGAGTAGCTGAGACCTATCAGAGACTTTTGACCCATAAATAGCCTTCAGGGCTTCATAAAATGTTTTGGATTATTACTCTCTGCATAAAACTGAATTTCATCTGGCATCTTACTGAGCCAAGAATCCTGCATCTCTCTAAGCTTTTGGTTGTACTTTACTTTTGATGGAGTTCAATTCTACTTTCTTAGAGACAGATGAACAATCCTGCCGGTAAATTCTATAGAGTTTTCATTTTTCATTTAGTAACTCTTGAATCGCCTATTTTCATTTTCATCAAACCTATCTTGATGTTTGTGAGCAAATGCCACGCTGTACACCTGATCACTGAAAGCTGCCCACTCCTTTTCTTCTCCACTGTTGCCAACTGTGTGTTGGCTAGACTTTACCTCCAAGTCAACAACCAACTGTTACAGCTCAGAGAAGCACTCTAATCTGTTGACATTAAGAGTCTTTGGGTATTCATCTTGCCTTGGTGCCACTGCTTTTGTTGAATGCAAATATTTAGCTTGGAGAGGATGAATCTATGAACAGGATATCTGTGCCACACATTGCCTTTGTCACTCTAACATCCTGTCTTTCCCTTCTCCTTACAATGACATAGTTTATTAAATGTCAATGTTTACTGAGAAGGTGCATGTGATGTGGTTACCCAAAGAGGGTTAGGGATGCCTGAGACCCCAAAATACCAACATGCCGGGTCCTGCAGAAAGAATTCCGCTCAAGTCTTCTCAGCCAAAGAAAAAGTAAAGTTTATTAGAAGTTCAAGTTCTCTATATGGGGTAGACTCTTAAGGAGCCAGTCTATGCTAGGTCATTCTATAGCACTTTCACACAGAGCAAGTCTGTACTAGGGCATTCTGTGGTGCTCTCACCCAGATGGAAGGAAGATGGTGTCTTACATACAGAGGAATCTACGGGGTGGTTCAGAGGAGGAGCCTGGGGAGGGTCTTCAAGAGGAGCCAATGAGGTCTGACTCCAGTAATGAGTTTGGGGAGGGACTTCAGGTGGAGTTAATGAGGTCAATGCAAGAATGGATTGATAGTTTGATGGGCTCCAGGGTGGGAACCAGATGAACAGTGGAGGGCCAGGCTAGTAACACATTTGGGCCCAGCCACAATGAAATACTTATGGCCTCTGCAAATGCCTCCTGAAGATTCAATCAGACTTCCAGGGGTTTCCCAGAGTATGTACTTAAAAGATTCAAGGAGAGCTCAAAAGGGGAGGGGAGTCCCAGAGCCTACACCTCATCACATGTATGAACTTTTCTCATGTTTAGGTAAACGAAAGACAGTGTTTGTGATGAAGGTTGTGAGATGCATAAGTCTTCAATGGTAAATGGCCATTGCTTCTGCTGTTTCCAACTCCATTCCTCCCAGGGACTCCCTGCCATGACTGGTAGTCTGAGCCTACTCTAGCATTAAAGTCACTCAGAATTATAAGCTCATTTGCCACTTTTGGCAAATTATTTGGTCTTCATAAAATTTTTGTTTGACTTCATCAGGGTTCATCAAAGTGGGAGCATAGGCACTGATGATGGTAGTGTGGTGCTTTCCTGGCAATTACATTATCAGGAATTAATCATTCACTCCTTTTGGTAAGCATATAAGCTTGTTGACTAGATTAGTTCTGATTGCAAAACCTATCCCAGATTCACAACACTGCCTTTCACTGTGGCCTCTCCAAAAAATGTATATGCAGCTCTGACTTCAGCAAGCTGGCCTTCATTTGCCAGCCTTGTTTCATTCAGGTCTGCTATTTTGGTATGATACCTACTGAATTTTCTTACAACTGTTCATTTTAGGTCTACTGGATTTTGTGTCGTCCAGAAGTGTATGCACATAGCAATGGTGAGTGGAATCATCTTTGCAGAAATTTTCATACATTTTTTGTGTGTTTCAACTGCAGGGTGGGATCTTGACCTCCTTCAGTAAACAGACCAGGGTGGGGTGAAGCAGAACATGTTTAGGGAACCTTTTCTAGCCCCTTCCTCACACCTGGAGGTGAGCAATGTGACCCTTAAAAGGCTGCTCAGACACCCAGGGGGCTACCAAATTCCACTGTTACTTCCAGCAAGAAGATGGCCCTATGGCCTGGGCTGCCCATGTTCAGAGATGTGACTAAAGCTCTCAATGTACCCACACCTGCTGCTTTGTCACTTACTTATCACCACAGAACTTTGAGATAGGTAAAAATGGTAAGATGATATGGGTGATGTCTTTTTATTGGTGCATAAATTGGATTTAAGTAAGATAGAGTTGCACAAAATTGTTGGCCTCAATCTCTCTTCCAGAGTCATTACAGTCCAGTGGAAGGACAGAGTCAAGGTGATTGGTGATGATACCTTTGGTGTCTTCAATGACTAAGCAAACTCCACGTACCCCACAGAACCTGCTTCAGTCATCTTCAAGGCTGTTGGAAACCAACTGTTCTCATCTGCCCATTCCACCAGGTGAAGTCTTCACATGCTTGGGGCAGACACTCTCCTAACTTGCAGAAGGATTTGAGATGCCTTGGTTACTCTCAGCCTGGTTTAGTCTGTCTACTGATATGATTTATCAGGGTGTTGTCTCTGTGCATGCTATAGTTTCTCGAGGCCAGAGGTGGGAGTTAGGTGGATAAGGTAGACATTAAATATGGAAAACAGCTTTGAAAAGGTCTTGGCAGCCCTCATACTAGGGGTAATAATCTTATCTGAATACATCTTACACCCCAAAAATTCAATTACCAAGGAAAAACAATGATTTACCTGCCATAGTTCCTAGATACAGGAGAAAATACTGCAAGGAACTGGTCAGGATTGTACAATATTTAGCAGCTCCTACCTAAAAGGATTAGAGGGCTTGGAATGTGATATTCCAGTGTATAAAAGGTAATGGTAATGGGGATTTGAAGATCTTCCCTGCCCCTTAATAGGTCAAATATAATCACACAGAGCCCACTGGGGGAGGAGCTTGCTGAAAGGGTGGACCAGAAAGGGTAGAGCAGGAAGGAGCAGGAGAGAGAGAGAGAGCCAGAACTACTGGGAGCAGTGTGGTGGTTGAGCAGCTAGTGTGAGTGAAAGAGGGGCATTCTTGTTTAAGAGAACCTGTTTTGTTTTGAAGGCCTAATGGAGGGGAAGCTTGGGAATGCTGGTGTTTGCTGTATTGGTTGCTACGATGAATTTGGCTTTCTGGTTTGGGGATTCAACTTTGTGGTATTTGAGTAAATGTTTTGGTTCTGTCCTCCATGTGGAGACTCTGTTAAATTTTGCAATTCACAACTACACTAGAATATTCATAGCTGCTGTGGGTGATGTGAATATCACATTGGCATTATACAAAAGAGCTAGGATTACAATCAAGAATCACTTACCCTGCAAAACTGAGTTTAATCCTTTGAGTAAAGTGGAGTGCAGTTTAACTACAGGCTGTACCCCTGCAAGCCAGTAGCAAGTTTTGAGAAAGGAATAGGAGTGGGTGGGTGATGGTGGTATGTGTGTAGGCAGATGATTGAATCAGGAGCAGCAACTTCCAGAGCTCCTAATCCAAAGAATGTAAAGGGGGGAGGAGGATCAAACAACTGGTCAAGAGACCACAGGAGTCCCTTTGTTGGCATTGGGTGGAGAAATCTTATGCATTGCCCATACATAGTTGTGGATTCCAGTCTCAGGTGAAGGGGAGCACTAGCATAGTAGGGCATGCAGCTGAAGGGGAGCTGATCCTAGTCACTGTAGCACTGTGGAGAAGGGTGCATATGGTCATTTACAGAGCAAGGGAGTGAGCAAAGGAGCACTTCTCCTTAGATCATACCATGCTATAAAAATCTGAACACTTAATCCTCATAATAATTAAACCATTTTTTAAATAGTAAAAAGAATTCTATAAAATTGCTTTTATTATGTAAATATGGTCTCAAAACTTAAACCAGAGAGAATTAAAAACAGAAAATGAAGTAAAATAGTTAATCAAATATTGATGCACAAATTTTAAATAAAATATTTGTAAGCAACAAAACACAAAGATTATACACCATAACCTGACTGGATTTACACCTCACATACCCAGGCATTTCAATGTTAGGAAAACTATAAACATAATTCACTCTATTAATAAGAAAATAAAGAACTAAATTTTATGATTACACTAATAGATGCAAACAAAAAAGAGTCTTTTTTAGAGGCAGAGCCAAAACAGTGAAGTACTGGCAGTAATTCTCTTGAACTTCATCAACATTCTCCTCCAAACAATTTTAAAATACTGTTTCAAGTTGAATTCTATAGCATATAGCTAACTAAAGGTTGGGGTGAGATATTTTTCCAGCCCCTGACTACTTAGGAAGTCAGGAAATGTCTGTCACACGAGGGAGGGGACTGGCCTGGAGCACATATGGCAAAAACACTAGTGGTGAACCTTAGAGGCTATTATGACAACAACAGCTACAGTAACTTCAGGAGCTCTCAGCCTAGGCAAGTTAGAGGGGTTGGAAAACTGGACAGAAAGAGATTACAGTGAACCTCATCTGGATATTGGGTACAGGATCAGGCACTGTTTTGTAACTCCATTGCCTGTATGTGATACTAGATGATAATTCCAGAGCACTTGGAGTCACAAGAGAGGATGAGCTCTGGTAATAGTTCCACAAATGAAGAAGAAAGAAGAGCTAGGGGACTTTTTTAGGAGAGAGTTCATTTAGGAGTACTTCCCAACTCAATATCATTGTGCAGACCAGGAGAACAGTGATTATACAACTCTCTAGATCATACCTTTCCCTGGATTACACCACCTTGGAAGGAATGAAAATTAATAATACCCCAGAATTGCTTCTGCAAACAGAAGCATGAAAAACTCTGAAGCTTGGAATAGTACCCCCTGACCCAACATGAGCAGATTCCAACTTTAACATAAAATTTGAAGTCAAGATATGTGCTGGAAAAATGAACAAACAATAAAAAAAGCATCTGATCACAAAAAGATACTATAGTGACAAGGAAGATTAAGATACAAACTTAAAAGAGAACAATGTTTAAAAATAGCTACAAGCAAAGTCTCAAAGAAAAATGCAAAGTAGACACAAGATCCAAAAGAATTCCTAAAAGTCCTAAAGAAAGAAAAAAGAAAAAAGATTTTTAAAATCAAATAAGAGTGGTAGGGGAAAATTCTGGAAAAAAATGAGGGCAAAGAAAGAAAATTATAAAAAGAGAATTAACAGTCATAAAATTTCACTGAAGAAAAAATTTATTCAAAATCAGAATTGGGCAAGTGGAAGCTAATGACTACACAAGATATCAAGAAACAATGAAATAGGAATAAAACAAAAAGAAAGAAAAAAGGAGAAGAAAATGTGAAATACCTCATTAGAAAAAAATTACAAGGAAAATAGATCAATGAGACATCATTCAATAATAATTGAATTAATTGAAATCCATGATCAAAAAAAGGAACCTAGATACCACATTGTAAGAAATTATAAAGGAAAACTGTCTAGATATCTTAGAAAAATAGAGCAATATAGAAATAGAAAGAATTCACTGATCACCTCCTGAAAGAGATCCCCAAATGGAAACTCTTAGGAATATTATATGCAAATTCCAGAGCTCCCTGGTCAAGGGGAAAATACTACAAGCAGCCAGAAAGAAACCATTCAAATATTATTGAGGTCACATAAGATTTGGCAGCTTCCATGTTAAAAGAGTAGAGGGTTTGGACTATTTTGTTCTAGAAGGCAAAGGAGCTAGCATTGCAAGAAAGAGTAATTTATCCAGCAAAACTGAGTATAATCCATTTGGGGCAGTAAATAGACATTTAATGAAACACAAGATTTTTCAAGTGTTCCTGATGAAAAGACAAGAGCTCCCAGGACAATTTGACATTCAAATACAAGGCTCAAGAGAAGCATAAAAAGGTCAACAAGAAAGAGAAAGTATAGGGGACTTAATGAAATGTGAACAGGTTTACATTCCTATTTGGGAAGAAAATTCATGTAACTTATAAGAATTTTATCATTACTTGAACAGTTAGAAGGAGTTTACATAGACTGAGAACATGAGGGTGAATTGACAATGTTGAGATGATCTCAAAATAAAAATAAAGTGGTAAGAAAAAGGGAAGCACTGGGAGAAAGGGGAAGGGAAAGGAAGAATGACAAAAATTATCTTACATAAGAGAGGCATGTAAGGATGAGTTTTTACAGTGCTGGAGGATATGGGAGGCAGAGAATGCTTCAGCCTCACTATTATCTGAAATGGTTCAAAGAGCAGAGAGAGGGAGGAAGAGAAGAGAGAGGGAGATAGGGAGGGATGGGGGAGGGAGAGAGAAAGACAGAGAAAGAGAGACAGAGACAGAGAGAGACAGAGAGACAGAGACAGAGAGAGAAACAGGAAAAATAGGATGGAGGTAAATGTACAGTTAATGATAACTGTCAATATGAATGAGATGAACTCACAGAAGTAAATAGTAAAATGCACTGGAAATCAGAATCCAAAAATATGTTTACAAGAAACACTTGAAATAGATACACAAAGAGTTAAAATAAAAGATTGGAGCGGAAACTATTATGCTTCAGCTGAAGTACACAGGCAGGGGGAGCAATCATAATCTCAGAAAAAAATAGGATAAAAATAGAAATAATTTAAAGAGGTAATCAAGGAAAGTCTATTTTACTAAAATATCCCATAGACCACAAAGTAATATCAATATTAAACATATATGTTCTACAAATGGTGCAGCATTCAACTTCTTACAGGAAAAAGTAACTAAGTTATGGGAGGAAATAGACAATAAAACAATACTAGCGAGAAATATCAACTTTTACCTTTCAAAAGTTCATAAATCTAACCATAAAATAAATAAGAAAGAAGTTAATACACATAGAATTTTAGAAAAGACATGATAAATCTCTGAAGAAAAATGAAACCTTCAAAAAATTGACCTTGTGTTTAGGGCATAAAAATTTCACAATAAATGCAGAAAAGCAGACATATTAAATGCATCTTTTTTAGATGATAATACATTTAAAATTACAGTCAATAAATGGTGGAATCAAAAATTAAAAATTAATCGAAAACTAAATAATGCTAAAGAATAAGTGGTTCAAGTAACAAATAAATAATAATTCCATTAAAGATAATGTCAGCAATAAAACAAAATACCAAATTTTGTTGGATGCAGTTACAGCAATACTTACAGAAAAAATAATTATTTCTATTCAATAAAAAAGAGAAAGCAGATCAATAAGTTGGGCATGCAATAAAGAAAAACAACCAAGAAACACAAAGGAGGACAACCCCCATTTAAACAGCAAAGAAACACTGAAAATTCAAGGAGAGATTAATTAAGCTGAAAGTAAAACAAAACAAAACAAAACCCAACAACATTTTACTGATAAATAAAATAGGAGCTAGTTTTGTGTGAGGAAAAAAACACCATAAAATAGATAAATCATAAGTTAACTTGCTTATTAAGAAAGAAGAAAACTAAATTACCAGGAAAAAATGCAAAAATGCAAAGGAAGCTAGCTTAACAGTATCAGATTTCAAACAATATTACAAGGTGTATTCAGCACAAAGAAAAAAATCAGGTATTGGTATAGAAGGAATAGAGCAGTGAATCAGTAGAAAAATAAGGTACACAATAGGTAGGAAACCAGGTGAAATTTTCACAAGAAGTTTCTCTGATAAAGACCTCATTTACAAATTTACAAAAATAAGTCATTCCCTAATTGATAAATGCTCAAAAGGTACAAACACTTTTCATGAGAAGAAATCAAAGTTATCAAAAAGTCATATAAGAATACCCTAAATCGGTATTAATTGGCTGTTGCTTTTTAGTTGTATTCCACTCTTTGTGACTCCAATTGAGTTTATTTTTTTGGAAGAAATATGGGAATGGTTTGACATTTTCTTCTTCAGTTCGTTTTACAGATATGGAAACTGAGGAAAACCAAAGTTAAGTCACCATTATACAGTTAGTTTATGTCTAAGGTCAAATTTGAAATGAGGAAGATGAGTCTTTTTCACTCTAGGCACAGTACTCTATCCACTGAGCCTCCCAGCTACCCTCAGTATTGATTAGAGAAATGCAAAATAAACAAGTCTTAGATACAACCTTATACTTAGTGGTTGTCAGAAAAGGAAAATGAAAAATACTAGAAGAGATTTGGGAAAATAGCCACAGTAAAGCATTGTTGAGAGGGTTGTGAATTGGTCTGACCATTCCGTAGAATACTTTGAAACTATACCAACAAACTAAAAAAATCTGCATACCCTCTCACCCCACAACACCACATACCAAAGAGATTAAAGGAAAAGGATGTGTATTTACAACAATATTTATAGTACTCTTTTAGTGGTGGGAACAATAGAAAATTTAGAGAATGCCCATCAATCAGGAAATAGATGAACAAGATGTGCTACATGATTACTATTATGTTATAAGAAATAACGAGAGTAGGGGTAGAGCCAATGTGGCAGAGTAAAAGCAGGGACTTGCTGGAACTGTCTCCCAAACTCCTCCACATATTTGTAAAAAATGACTCTAAACAAATTCTAGAGTGGCAGAAATGAGAGAGTGAAACAAATTTGCAGTCCAAGACGACAGGAAAGGTCTGTTGCGCCCGTCTGAGAGAGGAGTGCAGTCAGCACAAAACATAGCAGCACATACGGACTCTAGAAAACCTGAAGCAGGGATCTGGGGACTGAATCATGGGCAGTTGTGGCAGTTTCCATATTTCCCAACCCACAAAAAAAAACCAAAGAAAACTTAGAAGGTCAGCAGGAAATGGCTGTTGGACCTGGATGGGAGAGGACTGTGGTCTGGCCCCAACAGCAGGGCAGTGATGGTGGCAGTAGTGGCTACAGCTGCTTCCAGACTGCTGGGCTGACAGATAGTGGGGGCATCAGGCTGCTGATCAGAGGGGGATTGCAGGGGACTCTTTGCTGGCTAGGGTATGATTCTCTTGTGAATTGCAAACTCTCAGTGTTTCGTTGTTCTCTTTTAAGTTTGTTTCTTAATCTTCCTTGTCACTATAGTATCTTTTTGTGATCAGATGCTTTTTTATTGTTTGTTCATTTTTTCAGCACATATCTTGACTTCAAATTTTATGTTAAAGGTCTTTATCAGAGAAACTTGTTGTGAAAACTTCCCCTGGTTTCCTACCTATTGTGTACTTTATTTTTCTACTGATTCACTACTCTATTCCTTCTATACCAATATCTGAATTTTTTCTTTGTGATGAATACACCTTGTAATATTGTTTGAAATCTGATACTGTTAAAAAGCCAGTGCTTGGATCTGGGTCACAGTCATGGGAGGTGTTCCTGGGGCAAGAAGGCGTGCCGGTATGCTGGAACTTGTGGTGGGGGTAGACAGGGAATCCTCCTCACATATCCAAGGCAGAAAAAAATGCTTGTGGTCACTCACAGAACAGAGAACAGGCCAGGAGAGGAGTAAACACTTCTTTTTTTGATCATACAATGTTAGAAGAACTGCAAACAGCTGCACAAAAGCCCCTTAAGCTTGGGCCAGTACACCCTCCACACTGGAAGCCGAGTCCTACCTTAACAAAGATTTTAAAAGTCAGAAAATTGGCTGAGAAAATGAGCAAACAGCAGCAATAGAAAAAACTCAAACCATAGAATCTTACTTTGAGGAAAAAGTAGATGAAAATATGCAACCAGATGAAGGCAACAAAGTTAAAGCTCCTACACCCAAAGCCTCCAATAAAAATATGAATTGAATTTCAAGCAGCTAGAAAGAAACAATTCAAGTACTGTGGAAACACAATCAGGATAACACAAGATTAAGGCATTTATATATCAACAGATCAGGGGACTTTGAATATGATATTCCAGAGGTGAACAGAGCTAGGATTAAAACCAAAATCACCTAAATAGCAAAACTGAATATAATCTTTCAGGGTTAAAAATGCATATTCAATGAAATAGAGAATTTTCAAACATTCTTGATGAAAAGACCAAAGGTGAAAAGAAAATTTGACTTCCAAATACAAGACTCAAGAGAAGCATGAAAAAGTAACCGGGAAAGAGAAATCATAAGGAACTTATTAAAGTTGAACTATTTACATTCCTACATGGAAAGGTGATATTTGTAAATCATGAGACCTTTCTCAATATTAGGGTACAGGGTGATCTGAATATGAAGGTATGATATCTAAAAAATAAAGCTAAGGGGTGAGAGAGGAATATACTAGGAGAAGGAAAAAGAGAGAGAGAGAATGGGGGTAAATTATTGTACATAAAAGAGGCAAGAAAAAGCTTTTACAGTGTTGGGGAAGAGAGATAAGGTGAGATAAAATGAGTGAACCTTACTGTCACAGGATTTGGATTAAGGAGGAAATATCATATACCTTCAATTGGGTATGAATATTTATCTTATCCTACAAGAAAGTAGTGAGGGAGAGGATAAGAGAAGGAGGTGATAAAAAAATAATCTTTTTAATAGTTCTTTCTCTGGATATGCATAGCATCTTCCTTTTTAGGTCTTTTATAGTTTATTTGAAAACTTATAATACTCAAAAGAACATTGTCATTCAAAATTGTTCTTGGAACAATATTGGTGTTACAGTAAACAACTTTCTCTTGGTCTGATCATTTCATTCTTCATTATTTCATGTGAATAATTTTTTTAAGAAAAAAAAAGAGATTCTTAGCAAGATATAATACCTATTCCTGGTTGTTGTTTTTAGTCTTGGAAACAAGGATAAGTGGACCTTTTTTACAATAAGAAGTAGCTATCTAAAACTAACAGCATTATCTGTAATAGGGATAAAGCCTTTTCAATATAATAAAGGGTATAACAAGAATGTCCATTATTACCATTTCTATTCAATACAGAACTAGAAATTCTAACTACAGCAATAAGAGAAGCAAAAGAAATTGAGCCAATAATTATAAGTAAAGGAGATAGAAACACATTAATTTTTGTAGATGATATAATGGTTTACATAGAGAATCTAAGAAAAATTATCTAAAACACTGATTGAAAGAACTTTATCAAAGTTGCAGGACATAAAATAAATCCACTCACATTAAAAATTTGTTACCAGGAAGTACAGCAGTAAGAGATTGTAATGATACTGGGATTTGAAGATCTTCCATGCTCCTTGAACTTGCTGACATAGCAGGAAGGGGTGGAACAAGAGAAAGCTGGAACCAAGCTAGTGTCTGTGCCATGGTGACTGTTAGCAGCAGCAGCAGTGGCAGCAGCTGTGGTTGTGGCACAAACTCCTTTTCCTTTGAGCCTTCCAGAATCTCTTCTAAGAACTCCTGCTGAGGACTGCCAGAGACAGGAACTATGGGGGCGGGGGGGAGGGGTTGGAGCAGCTTGGAGTAAGCTGCCTGGATTCTGAGCAGTTGTTATGAGTGAGGAGAGGAGGATCTTTGCCTGAGGCAGCCTATCCTGTTTTGAAGGCTTGAGAATGTGGGTGTTTACTACTTTAACTACATGTGCCAACTTCATAACTACTGTGTTGGCTTTGACTTTCTGGTTTTGGGACTCAGTTTTCTGGTATTTGAATAAATTCTCTAGTTATATTTCCCATGTAGAGAGCCTGTTAGATTTTGTGATTAATAATAACCATGTCAGCAGACTTATAGTTGCTGTAGGCATTGTGAATACTGCATTGCTCATACAGAGATTGAAAAAAACATATAAAATTATAAAATATTTGAAAATCTACTTGCGTAGACCTGCACACAAAAACAACATGAATACAGATGTAAGGATAAGTACACAATAAATAGAAATAAACAATTTTTAAATTAATTTTTGATAAATTTGATAAGTTCAAATATCTCACCTAAATTTGCAAGAACTCATTACTCTATGAAAAACTTCTGGAAAGGTGAAATGCAGAATTTCAAAAACAAGGTATAGACCAACAGCTCATCCAAGATGGGTACATAATTTCAACACAAAGTTGATATTGTAAGTCAATTACAGGAGCATAAAGAAATTAACAGATATATGAGTGAGGAATGAATTCATAAAAAAAGAGAAATGTTCACAGGAGATAAATTGAACAATTTTGATTGCATAAAATTTAAAAATTTTGTAGGAAGAAACAATACAACTAAAATTAGAATAGAAGCTGGAAATAACCATTTTTGCAGCAAGTTTCACTATTAAAGGTCTCATTTTTAAGATACTGATTCAAATTTGTAATAACAGACATTTCCTAATTAATAAAAGGACAAGAATATGAATAGGTAGTGTACAGAGGAAGAAGTCCAAGCTATCTATAGCTGTATAAAAATGTTCTAAATCACTAACAATTAGAGAAACATGAATTAAAATTACTCTGAGATACCACCTCACACCTATCAAATTCACGAAGTTAAAAAAAGGAAAAAGAAATACTGGAGGGACAATGGGAAAAGAGGCATATTAATACACTATTAGTGGAGATGTCAACTAGTCCAGCCATTCTGGAAAGCATTCTGCAAGTATTCTCCTAAATCTATTAAAATCTTTGTACACTTTCAACCATTGATGCCACTGCTACATCTATAGCCCAAAAATATCAAATAAAGAGGACAGGAATTATATTACAAAAATATGTATAGCTTGTCTTTTTATGGTGGCAAAGAATTGGAAACTGAGGGGTTATCCATCAACTGGTGAATAGTTGAAGAAGTTATGCTAAATGTAAACAACAGAATACTATTGTGCTACAAGAAAGGATTAAGTGGTTGATTTTAGAAAAATCTGGGAAGATTTGCCATGAACTGATACAAACAGAAATGAGTAGAACTAAGAGAACAATTTATGCTATATAACAGTATTGTAAAGGCAGATAAATTTGAAAGAATTAGGTACTCTAATCAGCATAATGAAATGAATCATAGTTTTAGAGGACTCAAGATGAAACATACTATTGACCTCCACAGAGAGAGAGAAGGAAGTGATGGGTTTGGAGAACAAAATGAAGCAAATACATACTTTTTGGAAATGGGTAGTGCAGGAATTTGTTTTGCTCAAACATGCATACTTATAATGGGTTGTGTTTACACGTGATTTCTCAAGGGATGGGGGAAGGGGAGAATGGAGACACATTTTGCAACTGAAAAAGTAAACTTTAATTCATTTAAAATTTTATTTATTTATTTATTCATTCATTCATTCATTCGTTTGTTTATTTATTTATTTTTGCTTGATTGTTTGTTTATGTCCCATTCACTTTCACAATATTTTGAGGTCCAAATTTTCTTCCCATTTGTCCCCTCCCCCCCCAAGTTGTTTTGTATTCTGGTTACCCCTTCCCCTAGTCTGCCCTCCCCTCTATTACTCTCCCTCCTATAACCCTCTTCTTCACTTTCTTGCAGAGCAAGATAGATTTCTATACCCTCCTTGCCTATACATCTAATTTCCTAGTAGCATGTAAAATAAAAAATATTTGTTTTTAAAGCTTTTAGTTCCACATTCTCTCCCTTCTTCCCTTCTGACCCACCCTCATTGAGAAACCAAGCAATATAGTTCATACATATATAGTTATGCAAAACACTTCTATAATGGTCATGTTACAAAAGACTAACTATATTTTTCCTCCATCCTATACCACCCCTCATTTATTTTAGTCTCTCCTTTGATCCCATTACTTTTCAAAAATGTTTGCTTCTGACTATCATCTCCCCCAATCTGTCCTCCCTTTTACCATCTCCCCCCGATCCACTTCTCCCTACTTTCCTGTTGGGTAAGATACCCAAAGGAGTGTGTATGTTATCTCCCCCTTAAGTCAAATCTGAATAACAGTAAGGTTAACTCATTTATTCTCACCTCCCCCCTTCTTCCCCTCATTGTAAAAGGTATGTCTTGCCACTTTTATGTGAGACAATTTATCCCATTCTATATCTACCTTTTTCCTTCTCCCAATATATTCCTTTCACAAGCCTTAATTTGATTTTTTAGGTATTGTCCCATCATGTTCAACTTACGCTGTGTCCTCTGTCTATTTATATCTTTCTATCTCTCTCTCTCTATATATATATACACACTTATATGTATATATGTGTGTATGTGCATGTATACATGCATACATATATATGTGTGTGTATACACACAAACACATGCACACACATACATTCTCTTCAACTACTCTAATATTGCAAAAGGTGCCATGAATTACAAATATCATCTTTCTATGTAGGAATGTCAAACATTAATAAGTCAACTTTAATATGCCCCTTATAATCTCTTTCCTATTTACTTTTTCATGCTACTCTGGCTTCTTGTATTTGAAAGTCAAATTTTCTGTTCAGCTCTGTCTTTTCATCAAGAATGCTTGAAAGTTCACTATTTCATGGAATGTCCAATATTTTCCCTGAAGCATTATACTTAGTTTTACTGAGTAGGTGATTCTTGGTTTTAATCCTAGCTCCTTTGACCTCTGGAATATCGTATTCCAAGCCTTTCAATTCCTTCATGTAGAAGTTGCTAGATCTTGTGTAATCCTGAATGTGTTTCCACAATGTCTGAATTGTTCCTCTCTGGCTTCTTGCAATATTTTCATCTTTATCTGGAAACTCTAGAATTTGGCTAAAATATTCCTAGGAGTTTTCCTTTAGGATATATTTCAAGAGGCAATCAGTGGATTCTATCAATTTCTATTTTGTCCTCTGGTTCTAGAATTATCAGAGAAGTCTTCCTTGGAAGGTGATGTCTTATTGTTGATCATGGCTTTCAGGTGGTCCAATAAGTTTTAAATTATCTATCCTGGATCTATTTTACAGGGGAGCAGTTTTTCCAATGAGGTATTTCACATTGTCTCCAATTTTTTCATTCTTTTGATTCTGTTTTACTTCTTGATTTCTCATAAAGACATAAGCTTCCTTTTGCTCCATTCTAATTTTGAAAGAATTATTTTTAGTGAGCTTCTGGATCTTCTTTTTCCATTTGGTCAGTTCTGCTTTTTAAGGTATTCTTCTTCTCATTGCTTTTTTTGACTGCTTTTGCCATTTGATTTAGTCTATTTTTAAAGTGTTATTTTCTTCAGCATTTTGGGGGTCTCATTTAGCAAGTTATTGTCTCATTTTTCATGATTTTCTTGCATCCCTCTCATTTTTCTTCCACTTTTTTTCCTCTGCTTCTCTTATTTGATTTTCAAAATCCTTTTTGAGCTATTCCATGGCCTGTGACCAATTCATATTTTTCTTGGAGGCTTTAGATGTAGAAACTTTGACTTTGTTTTCTTCTTCTGGTTGTAGATTTTTATCTTCTTTATCACCAAAATAAGATTCTAAAATTTGAGGTTTTTTTTTTAACACTGTATGTGCATTTTCCATGTCAAACACTTCACTTTTTAACTCTTTGTCAAGGAAGGACTCTGTTTCCAGTGGGGAATGGGTAGTGTACTATCCCATACTTCAGAGACTTTGTGCTGCTGTTTTCAGAGATATGTCTAGGGGCCTGTAAATTTTCAGTTCTTCCAAGGTGGTATGGTCAAAGTAGAAGTATTTACTCCTTTCCTGGTCTGTCTCCTGGTCTTTGAGTGACCACAAGCACTCTTTTCTGTCTTGGAACTGTGAGCAGGATTCCTTCTCCACTGTGCCGTAAGCTCCACCACACCAGGGCTCCTCCTCACGCAGGACTGTTACCCAGGACTGCATCCCAGATCTAAGTGGGGCAAACAAGAGAATCCTACCTACCTCAGAATAATTCGAGAATAACAAGAATGTTATGAAAGGAAAAACAACCACTTAGAAAAAGAGATCCAGAATCTCAAAGAAGAAAATGACACCTTGAAAATTAGAATTGGATAAAGTGAAGCAAGTGAAATTATAAGAGATCAAGAAATAATTAAACAAAATATGAATAATGAAAAAATATAAGGTAAAGTGAAATACCTTATAAGAAAAACAGATCTGGAGAACACATCAAGAAGAGAACACATAAAAATAATAGGACTAACTGAAAGCCATGATGAAAAAAAGAATCTTAATACAACAAAAGAAGAAATAATTAAATTGTCCTGAAGCATTAGAACAAGGGGGAACAGGGAATAGAAATAGAAAAAACAATCCATCCATCACTACTTAAAAGAGATCCTATGAGGAAAACTCAAAGAAATATTGTAGTCAAATTTCAAAAGCCTTAACTCAAGGATAAATATTAGAAGGAACAAGAATAAAACAACTTATATGTGCTGGTGCCACAATGAGAATCACACAAGACCTAACAGTGGAGACATTAAAGGGCTGCAGGTCTTAGACCATTATATATTGAAGAGCAAAAGAACTGGGATTTGGGTGGAAAATATGATACCCAAAAAAGTTAAGAATAATTCTGAATGGAAAACAATGGACATTTGATCAACAGTCAGACTTTCAAGACTTTGTTAAAAGAGAAACTGAACTTGATAGATTTGATGTACAAGAACCAAGAGAAACATAAGGTACATACCAAAGACTGATTACAAGGGATTCAATAAGGACAGACCATTTACTTTTTATATATGGAAAATGCAAAAGGTATGTCTAAAATTTTATTTATAATTGCGTAGGTCATAAGAAAGATTGGGGTAAACCTGAGTATGATATGAATTTAAAAAGAAAAAAACTTAGGAACAACTAAAAAGAGTAATTCTTTTATACAAACGAGGTGCAAAGGGCAGAATTGATACACAGGAACTAGATGGGGGAGGAGGGCTGATATTTCTGGTATCCCACTTTTATCAGGAATTGGTCTGAGGAGAAAAAATCATATATCTTTAGAAGAGCATAAAAGTTGCATGAAATAATGAAGTGATATGAGAAGAACCAAGAGAACTTTCTACACAATAATAGCAATATCTTTCTAAGAAGAACTTTTGGAAGAATCTAAATCAACTTCAGAGGAGCTGTTAAGTGTAAAATATCTGAAAAAGAAAATTCTAAAGCACAAAAACTGATGAGTATAATGATTTAATAAGCAAAACTAGAATTTGCAATCAAATCGGGTCATCTGACTCCTCAGAACTGAGAGACAAAGGCATGATTTGTAGAATTTATTTTTATAACAGAAAAGAAATTTAAAATTACAGCAATCTAAGGAAACTGATTTTGAACATAATTCAATTCATACAAGACAGGTCATCTGACTCTCAGACTTCCCTAACCCAAACTTATGCTATTGCTAGTATTTGGACTGTGGGCAAGTTGGGGGAGTTTCTCAGGTGGGACCGCTATTAAATCTGATTGTCTGTTGGATTAGTACCTGTATCTATCAATCTGTCTGTCAAAGTTAAATTGCTTTAGAAATCCTTACCCTGCAGTTGTAGCATTTGCAGCAAAAAGTGTTAGTTTTAAAGGGACCTGTGGATGGACTAAAATAATTTTTCAGCTAGTAAAAAGGGGAACTTACTCCAACGAGTCTATTATTTATCTACTAAGACTGGAATGAGGAACTTAATCTTTAGAAGGAGTCTAACTCAATCCTATGTTTATTTAATTGTTATAAAGTGTGTACTCTAAATTATCTATCCATAATGTGTACTCTAAATTATCTATCCATAAATGATAATTACTTAAAGAGACTTACCAATTTATTAATTCTTTCCTGTAATGCACTTTCAGAGAAATAACTAATAAATAGAGGCATGCATAGTATGTTTTTATAAACATACAAGTGTATTTATAAGTATATACACACATTCATACATATGGTGGCCTTTTCTAGTAAGGAGCAGGGATGGAGGGAAGAAGAAAAAGAGAGAGGAAAAGACAGTTAACAACTTAAAATGTAACAAATAATAAATTAAGCCAAAAAAAGAAACTAAAAAAGGAATTAAACATAATTTACTTAGCCATAGCAGAAGAATATTTAACAAGAATAGGTATGGAAGATACCTGGGTTTACTCTGCTAAGCAAAGCTCCCTTGCTTGAGTTGCCCAAGGTGATCTACAAGTCCAGCATCACAAATCATAAGTGAAAATTATTTTTAAAAAAAGAAAAATGAAAGGTATGTCGTCTACCCAATAAAAATATTAAAAGGCACAGGGCTCCATACATCTGTTTGGCTTCTAGTTAAATTAATTGACACTCAGTATTTTATATAGTGGCTCAGATTGTGATATATTCTGGCATATCTCCAAGAAATAGCTTCTAGTATCTCCTTTCTCTGTTTATAAACAACTACTGCTGGACCCTCCGAGAGAAAATAATTCAACTGTGCCAGCTGGGTTCTCTACAAACTTTATTCATCTAATCTTAATTGGCCCCTCGCTGCTGCACAATAATCTTTTTATTGTATAACATGTTCCAAATCTCTTCTCTCCATACGCTTCCTATACTCCCTCTTCCATGCTCTCTTTGAATAGATTATCTAGATTTCTATTTTTACTGAGGGAAATAGAAGTCACAAGTCATGACCTCTCTCTTTTCCCTAAATGCATACCTCAAAATTCCCTTTCAACCTCCCTTTTCTTGCATACTCTTCCCCTTTGCCGTAGTCTTTTTGATGAAGAGAAATATCTTTCTCTTGCCAAGATTAAACTTTCTACTTGTTCCCTATTCTTCCTCTACACCCTCTACTCTCTTCTGTAAGGTTGCCCACTCAATCATAATCCTCCTTATCTACTGGCTCTTTTTCTATTATCAGCAAAGATGTCAATATTTTCCCCATTCTTAAAAAATGAACTGTTAAGCATGCCATTTTCTCAGTTATCACCCCATATCCTTTCTCCCTTTCACAAAAACTCCTCAACCACATAGCTTACATTGTACTTAAAGTTTCCCTCTCTCTACCTTCCAAACACTTCTAAGTTCCTCTCAGTCTGACTCACAGACCTCACAGCTTAATTGAAACCACTGTCTTCAAGGTTGTTAATAACATTTTAATTGCTATATTCAATGCCTCTTTCTCAGTCTTGATCCTTTTTAATCTCTGCAACTTTTGACAATTCGTCTTCTCTTCACTTCAGGGACCCAATTTTAATTTTGAATGCGTATTTCCAATATAGAATTCAAGACTTTCTAAGGTTGAGATCTTCTTTGGCAGAGGTATTGATGGGATCACAAATCTTTTGAAGTATTGAGAATTAAGGTGGAAATTTCAGTTCCTAAAACTTCAACTTCATAGAATCTTTTCATATATGGATCAACCATTATGTGTCTCAATTTTATTTAGCAGATCAAACACTTGAACATTGCCAAACAAAAGAGGAGGACAATACCTTTACTAGAGTGTTAGCAGAGAAGATATGGAAAGAGAGAAGCCAGATAAAGTTAAAGAGAATAATACCAATATTAGATAATGCAGCTAAGGATGTTCTTCTAATGTGGTCAAGGAAAAATAATGTATAAGGGAAAGGGGGAAGAAAAATATAAGAAATAGACTAAGAAAAAAAGTAATACCTGAATAGCAAGTAGAAGAATGACAAGTAAAATAAGTAAAATATAAGTTCAGCCCATCAACAAGAAGGGAAATCCTAGAGAGGAATGAAGAGAAATAGTATTTGGGAAAGAAGGACAAGTAATTGACTTGCAAGACTCCTCAGCAACTTTCTAGGATCTACTGTTCAATAAAGCTTTCATCTGAGCAGTGGAAGCCCTTTAGCTTAACCCAATAGAAACACAAATCTCTCATTCCTCCTCCCTGAAACTTTTTTCTTCCTTCCACCAAACACCCCTACATAGAGATGCCTACCAGTAGGCACAAATCAGTATATCTGTGTGTGTGTGTGTGTGTGTGTGTGTAAAATTCTATACATACTTTGTCAGTTCTTTCTCTGTATGCAAGTAGCATCTTCTTTAGAGGTTTTTTGCAGTTAATTTGCATATTAATAATGCTCAAAATGACTTATTTGCTCAAAATTGTTCAAGGAGATATTTCACATTGCCTTCTATTTTTTCTTTTGTTTGTATCTGTTTAATAGTATCTTTTTTGGGGGGGTATAATCTTTTTTTAATGTAATAAGTTTTATTTGTTTTGTTTACATCGTTCATTTTCATGACATTTTTGAGTTACAAATTTTCTCCCCGTCTTTC
>CM053599.1:168523338-168569271 GCA_028646575.1 Pseudocheirus occidentalis | reverse complement strand
ACAAACTTTGTGTGTTTGGTCAAACGCCCACGGCGGCGGCAGTGTCGCGGCTTGGAAACATTTTTGGTAACTTTGTGGCCCTTGTTGAGGCCCACGGCCATGGGGTACCGGATAGCCATGGCTGCGGCACTTCTGTAGCCCCAAAAGCAACCACAGCAGAAAGAAGGGGAGAGCGTTGAATTCTGGGATATGTAGCCTCTGCTTATTCTTTAAGTATAAAAATACAGATTTCATCTAGGTCAGGTGACCTGAATTCATCGAAAGTACTTCTCTTATTAAATTGCCCTACTTATATTCTGTATCAAGATAACTAGGTATTTTTGTTTTATACTTTCTAATTAGTCCTAAGTGATTCTCCTAAGAAAAGAAAATAGAAGCAAAATATAGCATAAGTTGTTATTCTGAACTAGATTCAAATCCCAGCTCTGTTACTTACTGCTCTCTTTTGAACTTGGTAAAGTCATTTAATTTTTATGGAGCTCAGTTTCCTTATCTGTAAAATGAACTGGCTACAATAGATGATGTCTAAGATCCCTTCCATTTTTAAATCTAAATTCCAGGTTATGATCCTTGCATTATAAGTGATTTCCTGTCATTTAAAATCCTCTGTCTCCCTAACTTTCAGATAATCACTTAAGTTTAGAGTTTGAAGAAGAAATCTAGTCTAAACAATACCTAAAAAACAATCTCCATTTATAATGTACCACAATAGTGGGCAGTTACTCTCTGCTACCTCCTGAAATGACCTACTCTACTTTCTACTCTCCTCTCTTCCCAACCCAAAGTATCAAACTTATATTTATTTGGTACTTCCACTCAGTGCTTCTGGTTCTGCTGCCTGAACCTGGAATTTGTCAGACTAAATCTAATTCCTCCTCTACACGACAACCCTTTAAACACAAATAAATCCTCTCATACCACCTGAGTTGTCTCTAGGCTCAGTATCGCCATTTCCTTCAACCAGTGTTCATATCACATGCAATCAAAGACCTTCTCCAGCATCCTCCTTGAATAGTCTCAAGCTTTTCAATATCTTTCTTAAATTGTGTTACCCAGGATTAAAAATAATATTTTAGCTCTTGTGTGACCTGGGCAGAGAACAAAGGGGTCATCATCTCCTCACTCCTGGAAGTTATGCCTCTTTTAATTCAGATCAAGATCACATTAACATTTTTGGTTGCCACACCGCATTGCTGACTTGTATAGATCACAGTCCACTTTAAAATTGATAGTTTTGGGGGACTTTCAATTGGAGCAATGTAATGTGATGTTGCTGACAGCATATTGTGATATATGTGTGTATGTAGATATACATGTGTATTTTATGTACGTATATAGACATAGATGTTTTATATGTATGTTTGTGCATGATTACCTTTCAAATATGTCAAATGGAATATATAGGCTTTGAATATATTTTAGTAATAAGTTTCCAAAGTTGGATTAAGGATTTTAAATCTAAATTGTGTTTAAAACTGTGAATAAATTTTTAAATCATATTTTTTCCCATTTTGAAGTTTATATCCAATAATATTAAGAAATAGGACTTGTTTTACATGTCAGACCCTCATGAAGTTTTTTTAAATTCCCCCCTTCAGCCTTTTGATGGCATTGGTCTATGTCAGCTACATGGTTCAGGTAAAATAGAGCAAATGCTATGTGAAAACTAAAATTCTCTTTACTTTCAGGTGAATTGTGGTTTCCTAATTTGATGTCCTCTAACAGGTCTGTTCTTAATAAGATTGCCTCCATAAGGTTTGAGCCAGTTTTCATCACATGAACTGGTTAATGGAAAACCAAATTTAGGAGGTCATATTAAATTAGACTTGTGACTGGCAGATATTAACAGTATTGTCTTGGGAACCTCTACAAGTAATTTGGAACCTAAAAAGTAGACCTGCTTGAAGGAGCACCTCTACAGAGCTGCCTTGAGAACTAGATCTATTCTAGAATTTCCAAGATGTTTTCAAAGACTAGACAGTTGTCTAATGTGTATGTGACATTTGGGACTCAGGATTAAATATGCTGATTAAACTATTGGGAGTTGGTTACCAGGGAAAAATAGACATTGTTATTAATGATCATCATTTAGTTATTTTGGCTTTAATGTTTCATAGTGTTTATATACACCTGCAAGATAAAATAAAATTCCTTTTATAAATATATAATTAAAATTCCTTTTATTTATTGTTTGGGAATCAGAGACAAGTCTTCTTGCAACTTTTTTTTTCTTTTTCTTTTTTTTTTTGCTTTTTGGAGGGCAATTGGGGTTAAGTGACTTGCCCAAGGTCACACAGCCAGTTTTTGTGTTAAGTATCTGAGGCCGGATTTGAATTCAGGTCCTCCTGACTCCAGGGCACGTGCTCTACTCACTGTACCACCTAGCCACCCCCTTCTTGCAACTTTTTAGCCAACTGAAATACTACTGTTTATTTTAATCTCACCTTACCAAAACCTGATTTACAGAATAATGATGTTGACTAGTTGATATTCTTCAAGTGGAAGCCAACAAGAAGTTTAGTTATTTCCTTAGCTAATTGTAAATAAGGATTTCTGTGGCCCTGGTTTTCTTGGTTACCTTGGTGATATGTAAACCTCTCCTCTCACTGTAAACCTTCTAAATGGAGTTTAACCTATAACCTGACTTTTAAAAAGTGGAGTGTCGGTTTAACAAGATTTGGCATCTTAACAGATATATGAGATTATTTCTACTTCACTAAGTTTGCTCAACTTTCTGTTGTTGATAAGTTGCTTCAGTCATTTCTAATTCTTCATAACCCCATTTTGGGATTTTCTAGGGAAAGATACTGAAGTAGTTTGTCATTTCCTTCACTAGTTCATTTTACAGATGAGAAAACTGAGGCAAACAGGGTTAAGTGCCTTGCCCAGAATCACATAGCTAATAAATGTCTGAGGCCAGATTTGAATTCATGAAGATGAATTTTCCTGACTCCAGGCCCAGGACACTACCCAGCACCATTCAGTTGTCCAATCAACTTTCATGACATTGAAAGAAGTAGGACATTATGATTTTTGTAATACTCATGGCCACAGTGTACTTCTTTGTGGGGCTAAAGTCTCCTGACTTACATTCCTGAGACTTACCCAATATTTATCCTTCTGATTATGACACACCAGAAAAAGTTCATCACCCATCTAACTATTATTCCTTTGGAGAATATCATCAAGCTCTGGATCAGTATTGAGGATGATACCATAGAATCTGGTTATTTTAACAAACTCCCTTTGAATCTATAACCTAGCTTTCTGCTTCTGTAACTATACCCCCTACTTATGAGAATTTGGGGGTTTAATAAGACCAGAAAAGGAAAGTGTAGGAAAACATCATGCTATATTGTTAAGAAAAACTTACTTATTAATATTATTTGAAACTAGTTTAATGTGACTAGAGACTATCTTAACCCCAAAACTTACTATATACAGGTCAGACATGTTTCCAAGGAAACCGAATGATGACAGGAAATGCTTGAGTTCCACCTAGGTCTGGTCTTAGGCCCACCCAAAGCTTGTGTTTGGGGTTCCCCAAATTTAAACCTTCATGGCTACATCTCAATGAGCCTTAATTTGAATGTTTATGTTTACTGATATGATGAACCTTGCCAGGTAACTGGTCTCTCTGAAAAACAGCTTAGTGAGCATGTTGGTATTCTTTTCTGAACTCCTATATAATGTAAACCTAACAAAGACTGAGGAAGGAAGCCTTCTCCTGACTTCCTTCCTCTAACAAATGACCAAATAAACTTCTTTCCAAAACTATTTCAGATTTTGGGGTTTGTTCTTGCAACTAACAACATATTCCTTAATCTTTAAATCAACTAAGATTTTATTTATGTCTTATGATATTAAACAGAACAAGGCTAAACACAGATCTGTGGGGCAAACCACTGGAAACTTCGAGCCAAGTTCACTTTAAACCATTTAACAGCTTCCCTTTCAGTCTTTCCATTCAAACAGTTCTGAATCCACCTAGCTATATTATCTTCTATTATGTCTCTGTTGAACTCCACAGGTAAAAATGTGATATTTTTTCAAATGCTTTTATCAAAGGATAAAGAGGTGGCCTATACCTATGCTTCTTCTAAGTTTCCTCTGTACAAGTTAAAAGGGAAACCAATATCTTTATGATTGTCGATGGAAGAAGCCTTTTCTTTTCAAGCTTTTTCTTTTCTTTTGAAACTAGAAAGGCCTTAATAACACCTTTGAGTACAATACACATTATGTATGACCCAATACTGCTAAATTATTATAGCCTTAAAAGAAATACTAAGTCTAAACACAAGTTGACACACTGGAAAAATTCCTTTAATCTCCTTTTCCAAACTGTCTGGTTTTCTTGTGTGTGTGTGTGTGTGTGTGTGTGTGTTTTTATTGACTTGGACCCCTAAAATGTCATCTGTTGCTAATCCATCTTTCCTTTGCAAGTTTATGTTCTTTCTCTGGCTATTATCAAAAACAGCCAGGTGGTACACCAGTTTGAGTGCTAGATCAGAAATTAGAAAGACCTGAGTTCAAATTTGATCTCATACACTTACTAGACCCTGGGCAAGTCACTTAACTCAGTTTCTGTCTCAGTTTCTTTATCTGTACAATGGGGATAACAACAGCACCTACCTCCCAATGTCAGTATGAAAAGAAAACGAGATGATATTTGTAAAGCATTTTGCAAACCTTAAAGCATTATATAAATGCCATTTATTATTATTAGTGTTTTCTGAACAGTTCTTTATGGGGGCAACAACAACAATAGCAATTCTTAACATTTGCTAGAAATTAAAATATTTTACCAAGGAGAAATGAAAGATAAAGCTAACCTAAGCTGTCATAGATACATGAAATGTCTATGGCAATTCTACCAAAGTACATACACAAGTACAAATCCTTTGAAGAAATGAAACTGCAGTTTATCATGTGTGATTTAAAAGCAACCCTGATTTACCTGGGAGATAATACGCTAACTAATCATAAGCAGTCAGACAACAATCATGTGAACACATCAATTATGGGCCACTGCCAAAAGCCCTTGAAATCCTGAAGATTAACAACCAATCCTCTGTTTTACAAGCTGACATCAAAAAGAATATTAATAAGAGGAGGGGCAATTTGAAAGCTTGTCAGAATAATTCAGCCACTAAAACAAAGCATTTTGTTTCTTTTTTCTCTGTTCCCTTGGCCCATGAGAGAAGCTGGTATTATCTACAAAGTAGGGAGATGACAATTTCTCTAGAATTTCATGTAGGAAGTTTTCAAAAAATAATATTTGGCTAATGCAGGCAAAGTATACACACACACACATACACATACATACATATATACATACATATATGCACATACATATATGCACATCTAAACACACATGGGTATATACACATACACATGTATATATCTGTATATACACATATGTTTGGGTACATGCATGGATGTCCGCTGTATAGCAAGATATAAAATGTGACAAATCCTTCATTTATATAAATATATTCAGATATCTAAAGATTAATATCTCTTCTAGAAGTGTTCACTGGCTTTTTCCTTCTCCTTGGAAATCAGATATCTTGATAACAACAAACAGTAAGTTTCTTGTCGCCAAAGCTGACAACTGAACTAAATAGTGAAACTTTAAGTACTAAGGGCTGTTGCCCATATGTTCGTTTATTTGCTTTTTCAAATGAAATATGGTTCTTTACAGTTGGCTACATTCTGAGAAGGAAAAAAAAGGGAAGCCTTAAGATTATATATTGCTGTTTGATTTGAAGTCCTTTTCAACCAACTCAGGAAAACAGATTTAGACCACATCCATACTTTTGCAACCATAATTAAAACCTTCAATAAACATACACAGAAGTCATTGAGGGGGAGGGATTTGCTGCTGGCACAGTGTTAATCTTAGTAATATTTTTTATGCACCAATAAGAATAGCTCTATTTTGTAAATTTTTACTTTTAACTACAACAGCTGTTAAGTACTTGCAGGGTTCCATCACACTTATTAATATGTGGATATGTCATAACTATAGCATGTGGACCCAAACACTATATAGCACTCTGTCCATTTATACTATGCTATATAATGTCATCAGCTACTTGCCCTATTTCAAAAGCAAAATAGATCAGAGGATTAAACATGACTCTAAAGAACTAGATTCCATCAGGACTGAAAACCTAGATTCAATAAGTGACCTTGGGCAAGTCACTAAATCTCTGTAAGTCTGGCTTTGGATACCTAAAATGTAGATAGATATACCTTTCCTTATCCTAAGGGTCAAATCAGACAGATATCAAAAGGAGTTAAAAAGCATATATTCAGTACAGAAATGTAATTGAGGCATTAATTTTAAAAGATTAATGATGTTAATCTCTATTTGCACATAAGGAAAGAAGAAATAGCCTTCCTAATATCCCCAAAATATATGCCTCAAAACTCAAGCTAAAACATAAATTTCTAGTTTCTACAATGTTATTTAACAAATACACATGCTAACCTTCTTAATTAAAAAAATGCTCAAGTTTATATTTCAGCATTAGTAATGGATTACATTACCGACTTTAAAATCTATGACTGAAACAACATGATTCCTTTTCCTCTCCAGTAACAATCACCATTTTTAATCCATGAAAGGGTTTTCATAGCATCATGAATTTAGAGTTGAAAGAACCACATAATCATAGGATCATAGGATTATCTGTCTGGTCCTAAAAGGGAATATTAAGAAACTTTACTGACCATTGTTATTTTACAGGTAAAAAAAAAAAAACCAAAAAACTAAGGCCTAGAGAGGTTAGATTTGCCCACAGTTACACAGGTAGAAAAAGTGGAATGCAATAAACAATGATTATGTACTCCACCTAGATGAAAAGCTTTTCATAAAAATACTTCATTGTAAAATATGGATTATCATGCATATTATGCAGTTTAAATGATCTTTCTTCCTCCCCTTAAAAAAAATGAATAATATATCAAATTCAATTTAGTTTAAAGCCAAACCACAATAATTTTTAATAGTGATGATTACTAATGACACTATTTATTACATACCAGCATGCAAGAATGAGCTATACTCTAATTTTTCACCTGGGGTAAGGGAACTTATGTTTTTAAAATATTATTTTTGATAACTGTGTTTCAAAATAAATTGTTTCCTTCAAATTCCTTTATAATGTATTTGATTTTGTATATTTAAAAGCATTACTCCAAGAAAGGGGCCATCTATAGGCTTCACCAGACTACCAAATGGGCCCACAACTGAAAAAGAAAAAGGGAAAAGAAGCTCTTTGCTAAGGATGTATACAGATTTTTACCCAGAAAATAAAAGATAAAATTCATCATTCAGTTTTTGAAGCCATATTATGCTCCAACTGTATGATTAGGATACATTTTTAATAAGTAAAATTAAATTATTAGTTTGGGTAAAAACACATTTCCCAAGGTCACTTAAGCCTAAGTTCTGGCAGACTATTTTCCCCTACTTGAATAATAACCATTTTTAGGAAGCAGCCTTCCAATTAAGTTCATGGTATTTCAGTCTTTGCATTAAATATCTCTGAAAAGCATCTGAAATATAAGATGTTAAGGAATACATACATACACACATATACATAGACATATATGTATGTGTGTATGTTTGTATGTGTGTGTATGTATGTATGTAAAACCAAAAACCATTCCCCAATGGACGTGAACAAATTATATTTTTTAAATAGTTCTTAAAAGAAGATTACAAACTATTAGCAACCATATAAGACTTTCAAATCATTAATGACAAATTTATATTACTGCCTCCCCTCTGCTGATTTGCTCCAATTTATGCTGTATATGTCCTGTTTGTACATAACTGTTTTCTTATCTTGTTCATTAGACGTCTCGAGAACAAAATTGTTTTGCTTTCTTTTTTTTTTTTTTTTTGGCTTTCCTTGTATTTCCTAGTGGTAAACAGTGCCTGGAATGTTTTTTTTTTTGCTTTGCTTTTTTTTTGGCTTTCCTTGTATTTCCCAGTGTTTTGCTTTCTTTTTTTTTTTTCTTTGGTCTTTCCTTGTATTTTCTAGTGATAAACAGTGCCTGGAACATAACGGATGCTTAAATGTTCCTTGATTCTCAAAAAGTTACCTACAACAATGAATGTTTAAGTGACTTGTTCAGGGTCACTGTGCCCTGGGCATCCGAGATTGCACTTGGACCATGGTCTTATTGCTCCGAAGTCAGCCATCTGCTATATTACAGCTGCCTCTCATAGCCAGAGAGAAGACAAAAATAAATAAACCTTACACAGATTTGTGTCATTTGGCTTATGCACCAAAATAGCTCTAGGAATACTTCAAGTAGATATTCACAAATAAAGTTTGGGACGTTTCCCAGCATCAACCCCACAAATAATGCCTCATAATTTTTTTCCCCCAAAAGCAGTATTTTTGTTGGCTTTTTATTCTAGCAACTAACTGATCTGAATAAGTGGTTGCTATTAAATACCAAAGTTAAAGTAATATTGAAAAATATAGATATATTCCTGAAAATTTGTGTTTAAATGAAATTTTATTTTCTTACTGACTGACATTATAACTTGCTAGATGCTATATCTTTACTTTTGTTTTATTATTTATAGTTCCTAATCTACTCTGGATCTTTTAAAGCTCTTTACTTTCCCTCCCTCTTTTTCTCCCTCTGTGCCTCACTTGTCAAATCCACTTAAAACTCTTAAATGAATGAATACTTAAGGAACCCTGTGGCGAATACTTTGGTAAAGAATTATTTTGCAAACTGGAATAATCAGTCCTTATTTAACTGTTTTGCCAGTTGAATCTAGATGTGAATTTCCTTAAATGAGACTAGTCTATTTAATGGCCCCTTTCAAATTCCTGTATATTAAGACAGAGATGGCACCAAGTCAGATATGTAGTGATTTTGCTTGGTTGAGAAACTGTAAAATTTACTGGATTTGAGTTAATGTCAAAAATCATTATTTGCCCTTAAAAAATGCCATCAAAGTCAGTGACTAAAGGGGAGAATTCAAATTTTGAAATAAAGGTGAAAATGTATGTGGGGAAGAGTGAGGAATCACACATTTGTTTTCTCAACTGAATTTATATGTTGTACGCTTTTGACAGAAAAATAAGTTTTGAGAAGTGACATCAAACTGCTTTTCCAAATTTCACAGTCAAACAACTTCCCTAGGTTCTAGACCAGTGGTTCTCAACCTTCCTAATGTCATGACCCTTTAATACTTGTATGTGGGTGTATCTGCATGTGGGCAGACCCGCCTGAAGATGGATAGATGAGCAGTGTCTTGGTTCCTAACACCATCGGAAATATGTGTTTTCCAATGGTCTTAGGCAACCCCTGTAACTCCTACAAAAGGGTCGTTTGACCCAGAAAGGGGTTGAGACCCACAGGTTGAGAACAGCTGTTCTACTCTGATCTATTCAATCACAGAGATGAAAACAATCTTAAAGGTCATCTAATACAATTAGCTTGAGAAGGAAGTCAGTCAGACAATAAATACCATATCAAGTGTTTACTTTGTGTCAGATGCTCACTAAGAACAAGCAAAAGATCTGGGAGACATAAGATGTAACTGCTACAAGATACATACTGAGTAAATGAAGGTAACCTTGAAGAAATTAGCAGCTAAAGGAACAGGGATAAGTTTTCCACAAAAGGTGAACTTTGCACTGAATCTTGAAAGAAGCCACGTGAACTAAGAAGAGAGTTAAAGAGTAAGTGAACTCGATATGGAGGAGCAACCACTGAAAAGGCAAAAAGAAGGGAAATGGAGTGTCCTGGGTAAGGAAGAACAAATACAATATCACGGGATCATTAAGTATGTGAATAGGATGAAAGTATAAGAAAGCTAGAAAAGAAAGACCCAGCTCTACAATATCCTGACAAGCTGTTACCCAGTATATGCCTAAAGAAAACTGATGGGAGAATTTATACTATCTCCCAAAAAAGTTTTATTTACATTTTGGAAATCTATAATTGTTAAACAGATAGATTAAGTCTCAAAGACAGGACTTGCTATTTGTAATTTGTACCCATTGGCGCTTGTTCTATTTTCTGGGATTACATAAAACAAAGTTAATCTTTCTTCTGCATGAAAACTTTTCAAATATTTAAGGGGATTTATGCTACCCTCCCAAGTTGTCATTTTGCGACTTTGTTCAACATACTCACATATTTATATCCCTCGAACTATTATGAGTTTCCTTCCTATAAACTTAGCTGTAACTTGTCTATATTTGGGGAACAGATAGCCTAGATTTCCAGAAAACCCACACTTTGATGGCTTTAATTTTCAAAGATCTGTAACAGTAATCATGAAATTCACTTTTGGTATCTCCAAAGTTACTCATCTGATTGTAACTATATTTGTGGGAAATTTTTTAATATCAGAAATGGAATAGCATTGTTTTTAGAGGAAGTCTATCCTGCTTCAATTAACATTAGCATTATTTTCTTAATATAGACCTGGCCTAACTTGTACCTCAGTCCTGAAACAAAAACATGGGCAAATTTAGATGCTTTTACAATGGAGGATTGACTGTCTTAATGATATCCCAGTCCTCAGAGCATGTACAGTAGCTTCTACTGGTTTCAATCCAACACTTGAAACTTTATGAGAGAGCCAATTTCTGGCCAAGACTAACTGAGGGGTTTGCTAGTGCTATGTGGTAACTGTAAGTTTCCTTTTTTTTTAAATCATAATTTTACTTTTTTTCAGAATTTAACAAAAAAATGGACATTTCCATAGACATAGCAGAATTTCTTTATAAAGGTTATATGTAAAAACACAAATCTCTTATATACAGTATCCTTTAATAAAAAATATTTATCAAATACAATATATACTTTCAAAGCTTTTCTGTTGCCTTCTGAATTTCAGTTCTTTTCTGGGCATTCTAAGAAATACCTGGATGATTCTTTTTTTTTTCCCAACCTTACTGCTAGCTCCTCTCTCTTCCACAAATATGCCTCCCACACAAGAACAGCACAATCCTTTATAACAAATATAGTCAATGGAGTTAATCAAAACCAATCACACTACATTTTTCCAGATTCAAAAGTATGTCATTCCTCATCTTGAATACCTTACCCTTCTATCAGGAGTAAGTAGTATGCCCCCAAAAAGGAAGTCTCTAATTGGCTACAAAGATGGAAGAACTTATGATCTAGACTGGAAGGTCATCTACCATTGGATCCTTCTACACTTCATCCATTCCTAGTAGTTTTCAAATAAGAAAGAATTGCTGTGGGCCACAAGGTGGGGTGAGTCTTTCTGCTGCTTTATCTTCCTAATGGAGGAGCTCTAAATCCCTAATCATATACAGTCTTTCTTTGTGGTTATTCTTTACTGATCTTTAGTGAATAAATATACAGAAATGGATCAAACCAAATTACAACCTTGTAAATTTGAAAAGGTCAGGAGAATCCTAACAGTCTAGTAATAATAGTCAGTAGCAGAGCTGGCCAGCAGCTGCACAAGCCAAGTCTGGTCAGGGGCCAGTTCAGTCCTGAATTCATTCAGCAGCCAAAATTCTTACAAGGGAACAACAACTGATCCATCGGCTATGCCACACCCAGAAGTGAACTTGGTGGGGACATCATGAAAGGCAAAAAAGACTCTCAGGACCAGAAGGCTTTCCATTTCCTAAGCTTTCAGATTTGGTGTAAGAATTCCTTAACATGTGAACTTATCCAACCATTCTGGACACCAATTTGGAACTATGCCCAAAGGGCTATAAAAATGTCCATAACCTTTGACCCAACAGTGCCACTTCTAGGGCTGTATACCAAAGAGATCATAAAAATGGGAAACGGACCCACATGGACAAAAAATATTTATAGCAGCCCTCTTTGTGGTGGCCAAGAACTGGAAACTGAGGGGATGCTTATCAGTGAGGGAAGGACTAAACAAGTTGTGGTATATGAATGGAATGGAATACTATTGTGCTATGAGAAATAATGAACAGGCAAACTTCAGAAAAACCTGGAAAAACTTATATGGACTGATGTTGAGTGAAGGGAGCAGAACCAGGAGAGCATTATACACAGTAACAGTCACATTGTACGCTGACTGACTTTGATAGACTTAGCTCTCCTCAGCAATGCAAGGACCTAAAACAATTCCAAAAGACTCATTATGGTAAATGCCATCCACATACAGAAAAGAACTATGGAGTCTGAATGCAGATCAAAGCATGCTATTTGCTTTCTTTTTTTATTATTATTGTTTCATTTTTTCTCAAGTTTCCTCCCATTCATTTTAATTCTTCTACATAATATCACTAATGTGAAAAAAATATGTTTAATAAGAATATATATGGAGAGTATATCAGACTGCACACTGTCTTGGGGAGGGAAGAGAGGCAGAGAAAATTTAAAACTTGTGGAAGTGAATGTTGAAAACTAAAAACAAATTAATTAATTAAAAAGAAAAAAAGAATTCCTTAACAGCACTGAGAGTCAAAAGAGATGTAGAACAAGAATCATATCAGAAAGGAAGGGAGGGAAGGAAGGAGGGAAGAAAAAAAGGAAGAAGGAAGGAAGGAACAAAGGAACGAACGAAGGAATGTCTTATGCTTACTCCTTTTTCAATCCTTAATTCTGAGCTTCCATTGACAGTTTCAGTCTCAGTTCCATACCTACTGAGGGAACTGTGGGGATTTCAACAGAAAGTGATAGTGGAATTGAGTGAACCACACTGACTATATCTTGTGACTCAATTCTGGATCTAGTTCAGTTTTCTGTTTAATTATGGGTGTAGTACAATTTATGTCTTGTAAGAAGACTTTATTCAATTGTGGGAATTGTGAGAAAACCTTACTGCTTTGTTTGAACCTATTCCTGTGAGGCTGGGAAAAAGGACCGCCTCTATAGGCTGCTTAGAGGCCCTTAGCTAGGGACCTATATTACACTGACAAGAGAGCCAGTTAGATCATTAGATTAATAAAAGGAGTTTTTTCACAATTATAAATCTCAAGAAACCCATAGGTCTTATCTGAAAACTGGCTCCATACTGATCAATCAATTACTATTTCCCTGTTTCTTTGATTGTTTACAGATACTTGGTGAATGGGACACATTTTTTTTCTTCTGATTTCAGAGAATTTTATCTGTTTGCTTTCCCCCTCCCAACTTGGAAAATGCCTAATCTTTCATTCAATGAGAAATCAGATTACCTAATGCTGTATGCTGGTTACTTATGTTCACGTAATTAATTGGTCTTATTTGAGTAATTGTTTTTAATGTATAAAATCTGTCTCCCTGTACTCAGGGTCCAGCCCTAAGCTGAGGAGGTGGGTTCCTGGTTTGTAAGACAATTGCCAGCACTGTTAAATAAAGTAATCTGCTCAGAAGTTCAAACCTCTATTTCCTCAAACATTTCATCTGCACAACACTGGTCCCATTTTGACCCTGCTGCCAGCCTCTTCCTTTGATTCCAACCATAAAAAGAAATATAGACACTTTTCCTTCTCCCTATATTTTGATTACCTTAGCTGTGGATACATTCCAACAAAACACACCAGACTACCACAAATACTTTATATAAAGGTAATGGTAAATAGAGAAAAGAAACAACAAAGTTATTTATTGTGTCCAGTTCCAGGTCACTTGACCAACAAGATGAAAGCGTCTCTGATCTTTGGTCTCTCAAAGCTATCAAAAATAGGAATTATGTATAAAGGGAAAAAAGCTTATTAACCATCTCCATGGTCTAAGCTTATAAAAGCTTATAAGCTTTTTTTTCCTTATACATAATTCCTAGATTCTTATACACAATTCTAGATTCTAGAACATCAAGAACCCTAACAAAGTAAAAAATCTGATGAATAGCAAAGAAGACTAATTTCTATTGCCCAAGATGCTTATTCAATAACTCTTCACCTAATAGACACCACTCTAATAGGCTACACAAACCATCTCAAGAGTCTGAAATAATCCTCAATGTTACTACTCCACATCCTTCCAATGTCTCAGAAATTCAAAAGGCAAAAGTTTCCTCATACTAGGACTGCAGCACTATGTACTACAACCAGTGTTTCCATGAGTGAATTCCTTCCTGGCATTTCTTGGAAAGCTTGTTTTTTCTGAATCTAAAGAAATTCAGTCAAAAAGTCAAGAAAAAGTATCATGATCCTCCTGTGAGAATTAAAGGTTAACAATCAACATAGAGATGTTATTGGTTTGAAAGAATCCATTGATGTCAAGCAGAAAGCAAGAAGAGGGAATGCTGACAAACAGAGTCAAAGGTTGACATTTCTGGGAACTGGAACAGGAGCACATTGGAGAGAAGCAGTCCAATCTAATCATTCTGTCTTCTTGTAACTGTTGCCAGGGTGTAAGTGTGTATCCAAGGCCCTCTCTGCTGTGAATGGTGAGATGTTCTTGCAAATTAAATAAATATTAATAAAATGATACTTTTTACAAATCCTATGAGTATAATGTTCCAAGAATTAAGTTTTGGAAGTGAAGTAAGTCCTTAAATTGGTAGTTTTGACACAAGAGAAAGATAAAGGAAATAAGTCAGCTAGTCGCCAGATCTGTTTTAAATCACTGTCACAGTGTATTGGTTCATAATGACAATAAACCATGCATTTATTACTGTACCTATTTTTACATAAAAACTAAAACTTCTAGCACAGCTCTATCAGGGAAAAATGATTCACTATTTTATTGTTATAATTTAACAACACATAATTATTTTAAAATGTGTAAATAAAGGTATGAAAAACATAAAATAGCTTAGAATTTGCAGAATTCATGGGAGCTGTTCTCTCATTTCTTAGCCCTAAAGATTAATATCTGTTGGGCATTTGGAAATACAGGCTACATATACTGCACTACAGAACTGTGAAACAGAGGAAACTGAGGCAGGCCACCAGAATATGTGGGAACAATTAGGCCTGTATGAAAAAAAGAGCCAAGTACCTGTTCTATTACCCTCTGAAGCCAAATGTGTCAGAAAGCAAAACTGGTTAAAAAAAAAAAAAAACCCTTGCCCAGAGTGGGAAGAGCTTTGAGGTTCAACTGCCAAAGAAATCACAAAATGAAGGAAATAGAGTTTTTTAAAAGTTTATAATGGGGGATAATAAGGAAAAAAAAGATTGAAATTAACAAAGATCATAGTAGGAAGGAAATTCAGTTAAGGCCTTGACCATACACAGATAAACCAACAGGGAAGATATTAGTAAAAGAAAGGAAGATGGCCTCCTGATCAGCTAAATAAGTTCACACATCTAGAAATAAATATTGCAAAACACAGGAAAATGAGCCAATGCCTGATGAGATGGATTCTCAAGAGAGCATGGATTCATAACAGGATATTTAATGGTTTTAAAGAGAAAAAAACAATTCTGAAAGCACAATATATGGCTTGCACAGTAGAAGTAACTCATAGAACAGAAAAACTTAAATCCAAGGCATCAAGTCTCACTAAAGAAACAAAAGAGTTTGTTCTTCCAGTCCAGCTCTCAGTCATCATTCAAGAGGCAGCTTCGGCGAAGAGGGAAACAACCACCCCCACCAACTGCTGAGAATCTGCCACTTGTACAGGGCAGGCAAGCCAGTCTTGCTGAAGCAGCAAGGCACCTTGAAGGAGAGACAGAGGGCAGCAAGTGCCCAGTAAGGTAAACCTCCACCACCCTAAACAAAATTCCTCAGATTTTGATGGAGACAGCAAGGATCCTGAACACAAGCTTTTAGAATAGCAATGCTTCCTTCCAGCCCAGTGTCTGTAACTATCATGCAAGAAAGCAACCCTTCTTGAGACAGTCTTGCAGCCTGGCATCTCATGAAAATGCTATAGCTACATCTATTAATGATTCAAAAATAATATTGTCACCAAAATGCTTGGAACTTTCAAATGATTCAACATCAGAAACTGATACGATTCTATTGGTGAAAATGCCATTAAAGATACATCACCATCTGCCCTGCCATTGCATCCTAAGGATCATGGTATCTTTCTATCTCACCTACCACTGAAATATTCTGCAGGTACTGTCTCCCCTATCAGAATATGAGCTTCTTGCAACAGGGAGTGGTCTTTTCCTGACAGAAGACAAGATGGCAGAAGTAGAGCAGTAAAAAAAGTGAAACTTCCGGACATTCACCTAGCGTGACATGGACCTGGATGAGCTGCCGGACGTGTCCTATGAACAGCTCGTGCAGTTGTACAGCAGTGGAGACCAATGACGACTCAACAGGAGTCTGAGGTGCAAACAGCATTCCCTCCTGAAGCACTTGAGGAAGGCCAAGAAGGAGGAACCCCCATGGAAAAGCCTGAGGTACTGAAGACGCACATTAGAGATATGGTTATCCTGCCTTGAGATGGTGGGAAGTATGGTGGACATCTGTAACGGCAAGACTTTCAGTCAGATAGAAATTAAGCCCAAGATGATTGGACACTACCTGGGTGAATTCTCTATCACCTACAAGCCTGTAAAACATGGCTGACCAGGTATTGGAGTCACCCACTCCTTTCATTTCATCCCTCTCAAGTAACCTGGACCCTAACAGTAAAGACAAGATTCTTTAAAAAAAAAAAAAAAAAAGATATGAGCTTCTTGAGCACAGAGACTATCTTTCTTTTCTCTTTATATCTGTAGCACTTAGCACATAAGCCAGTGTTCATATGAACTGATGCACAATGAAAAAAAATAGAGCCAGAAGAATATACGCAATGATTACATCATAAAGAGAAAGAACAAAACAAAATAAAAAACAAAGACAAAATTACAAAGAACAAGCATAGCTCCAAGGAAGAGATATAAGACATACTTCTACTTCATCCCACTAGAGAGGTGGTATGCTCACAAGTGTTGTACATTGTTCATATTCTGAGACATTTTCAATGCACTGCTGAGTTATAATGACTTTTTTGTGTGTCTTTAAAAATTATTTGTTATATGGGATGACACTCTGGGAGGGGCAGGGGAAAAGGATACTGAGATATCTGTTACTTTTATGATAATATAAACAAAGATATCAATGAAAACTGTTAAAAAGTAATTTATTATGGCCAAGTCAAATCTGTGCACAGACAGTACAAACTGGATCTTAAGAGTGGTCAGTGTCTCCATTAAGCTTTGTCTTAAATCAGGTCAAGGCATAATAATCCATGTTGTAATCGTGTTAAGATTTGGATCTTGTCCTATCAAATTAGTTAGGTTGTTTTCAAGTGTTTGCAAATGCTCCCCATATAAAATATGCACCAGGAGGTTTTATTAGTGATAACGCCAATCTTTTGAGTGACCAAAGTAGATGTGTGATATGAGGGAAAGGATGCCGGAAAACACTGGATGGTACTCTGAAAACACCTCTCCTCCCACATACCATCCAAACCTAAATCTAACATTAAAAGATTTAATCCTTAGGGATCTTAAAGAACTTGCTTTTGGGGAATCTTTCTCCTACAAATGTAAAAATTAAGGGTCATGCAAAACCTGTTATCACTTAATACCTTGCACTCTAGCTAATTATATTATCATACTATTCTTATGTCTGACATCACAGCTTTAACCTTTAATCAGTCTCTCAAAGACAATAATATCAACTTTGTTTCCTTTGAGGATCATAGTGGCACAATGTTCTCTCTGTAAGAACACTGAACAAATATTAACAAAAATGTAGGTTTCATTGTGATCCCTATGATTCTGACCTTTCCTCATTCAGTTCAGACTTCTCCCTGTTATACCATCCTCACTCTTGTTTCCTTAAACATCCCTTCTATTACCAAACAAAAATGAGAGAAACGAAATATAAAAATCCTTGGTCATTTTGGAAACTTCCAGATTAAAACAAATTTCCACCTATTATTGGCCAAAGAATCATCTTAATCACTACTGTACAATACTGTACTGATTTTTGTTTCTTTTAGACTAAAATTTTCATGTGAACAGTAAACAAAAACAAAAAAAACACTCAAGTTACTTAAAAATCACTTGTTTCTAATGTTGAACTTCAAATGATAACACCATCAAATAGGAACAAAAGTGTGAAGCAAAAGCTTATACTATTCCAGCCTAACTACTACTCAAGAAGGGATTCTGCATGGGTGGGTCTATCTTTTTAAATTCATAGACAATTTCACACAGCAGTCATACAGTCAGAAATGCAGCCATTTTAGACTAGAAAAGCATTTAAAAGTGAAATATAGATCATGAAGAACCTATTAATATGCATCCAGGTTAACATGTTTACAAAAATGATGAGAGGAAATATTCAAAACTATATTAGCTGCTACTGTTTTATCAGTTGCAATCAATGATGCATAAGTGTTTTTACTATAGTAAAAATATATATCATAATTTTATTATGATGTGTTGATTTACAAGGCATCAATATGCTGGTATTATTGACATGGGTTTATAAAAGTATTAATACTTATCTATGTCTTAGTGTATGTAGCATCCCTTAGAGCAACAGTTCTCAATCTGTTGGTTATGTTCAATTTGTAAAAATGAAAATACATCCTGCATATCAGATATTTACATTACAATTTATAACAGCAGCAAAATTACAGTTATGAAGTAGTAATGAAAATAATTTTATGGTTGGGGGTCACCACAACATGAGGAACTGTATTAAAGGGTCACAGTATTAGGAAGGTTGAGAACCACTGCCTTAAAGACATACAAAGGAATGGTCCCTCCCTTCCTTCTCTCAACTCCCCTCACCCCAACTTTAGAGAAGATTAATATGTCATCTGACCACTCCTATCAGTACTATAACTGGCTGCTGAGCAAAACCTTCATAAAGGGGTAATTCCTGCCCCTACAGTCTCTGGTTACTACTTGCCTTGAAGTACAAGAATCTGAGGTCTAGAGGGCCCTTTCCCCAACACAGCCACAAGCCACAAGCTAATGGCCTCATAGGTAAAGCTGTGTTGAATGGGGTCACCTGATTGCTTCTTATTTCCTTTGATAAAGAATTTTGTGAGCTCTTAAGATTCAACTGATATCTTCCCCTTTCCTGTATACCCAAATAAAAACTGTTAGAGCAGCTTTAGTGGAAACAACAGAAGAGTTAGAATGGTCAAAAAGGCCACTGGAACTGAAATGGAACAAATTAATGAGGACCTGTGATTAAACTAATATCTACTAGGGTTCTCCCATTTCCTTCCCCCTTGTCCCAGCATGGGTTGACTTAGATTTTCCCTAAAAGATAAAAATATTGGCACCTTGTTCCAGAGTGGAACAAGGCTAAAACTATTCCTTTCTAGACTCATATTCGTATGAGCCTAGCATAAAAAAAATCCCATCCACATCGGATCCAGGCCTTCAGACTGTCCTAATATCATGCATGTGATCACTGCAAACAAACAATGGAAAAAGAAAGGAATCATGGTTCCTGAAGTTCAATACTATTCTGTGTATATGTGTGTGTATATGAATTTACATACATATATACATATACATATATTTGTATATACTCAGTACATTTAGGCTAAGTAAACTTCCATTTGTTAACAGTTCAATGATGTATGAGTGTTCCTTTTCATCCCAGCACATAATGTGAACAACGTCAGGCTAAGACCAATGTAGGTGACAGGACCAATATCTTCAGGATTCTCCTTCTCCCTTCCAACTTGAGCTACAATAGTTTTCTTTTGGGGCTTTTTAGATAACTAAGCTGGAATTTGATTCACCTGGGAGTAAAGCAAGATGTGTTTCCCTTAACTTCTCTTCTGGTACTTTCTCCTTTCATTAACATGGCTTCCTGGTTGCCTGGGACATAAAAGGTAGCACCCTCCCCTGTTACACAGAGCTAAGTGTTCTTGTGTCATGTCTGCTTATTTTTCTTATGATAAGACTACATAAACTTCTTTTTGTTAGTTGTTCGTGCCAACATGGAACCTGAGCTAACAGGGTGTCAAGCATCAGCCTCCTCTTCAAACCCTCCTTGAAAAGAAATTATTTACAAATAGTTTTACAAACTATCTACAAAAGTTAGTTTCCCAGCTGACCATAATCATTCTATATTGCTTAACATTCCTTTTTCTATATGGGAATAAAACTACCTGTTACATAGCTGATTCGTGTTTATACTTTAGATACCTTTTTACTTGTTCCCCCCTTGCTAGGGAGAAACACTTAAACTAGAGTCAAAAATACAACTGGTCCTCAGAAATCCAAGGTGTGGGCAGAAGAGAAAGACAACCCTAGATGAAGAAATCTAAGACAAGCTACAAGGCAGATCCACACACCCCATGGCCTCATCCTAGCTGTATCTGACCAGAGGTATATGTACATTTTGATTGGTTTAGTGAACATGTTCACTTAAACACAGCTTACACACACTGCCTCAAGTGACTTACAGGGACTCTATGTACAATTTTCTTTAATTTTTTTGTAAATTAATCTAAACAGCTGGACAAAAAAAATCTTTATATTGACCATGTTAGTCACAGATTTTGAGGATAAACTACTAGGACTGACAGCTGCATCTAACACAGGGAATCACTCTCCTGCAATAATACCTCCATTTGTGCACGTACATTCAAGCTCAGGTAATATAGAAGTAAAAGTGGAAACATTTCTGTAGTTTATATTAGATTCGAAGGAATAGAAACGTGATCCCTTATTTCACTAATATAGGGAAGTACAAGTGAGGAAACTCCCTCTACTTGATGTCTCCCCAATTAGAATTTAAACTCAATACAAGAAGGAATTGCTCTATTCTTTGTATCCCCAGAATCTAGCACACAGCTCCTGGAGTGTAATACATCAATATTTACTGATTGCTAACAAGGTAGATCAGTCAGCACCTTCTCTACATAGATACCAGCTTAGAGCACTAAAAAGCAACTTGGCCAAGGTTATACAACCAGTATGTTTAATCATTAAGACCTAAACCCTCCCCCTAGATTGGAAACTGAAAACTATATGCCACACTGCCTCATCAGATTCTAAACTGGTTTAGAATCCACAGTTAAATAAGATGTAGCTAGTATTAAATAACAAAGGGGGTGGGGGGAAGATACCTATAGCCCAGTAACCAATTCCTTTCAAATTTTGTATTGATTATCAATTTTTTTTTCAAAAATATACAGTAGGGCGGCTAGGTGGTGCAGTGAATAGAGCACCAGCCCTGGAGTCAGGAGGACCTGAGTTCAAATCCAGCCTCAGACACTTGACACACAAACTAGCCGTGTGACCTTGGGCAAGTCACTTAACCCCAACTGCCCTCCAAAAAAACCAAAAAACAAAACAAAAACAAACAAAAACAAAAAACAAAGCAAAAATATACAGTAGTATCTTAGGAATACACTCTAAAAGGTGAAAGGTGACTTCTCAAAAGGTAACTACTGTTTGTTCTCAAATAGCATTGTGTGTGCATTTCAAGAAAAAAAATACTGAGTTTTAACTACACTCTCCATGCATTAAATTTCTTTAATGTCTTGAGATTTCATTAACAGAGAGAAAAAAGATGACTAAACTGAAGGCTCTACACATTCAACCAACTTAAATCTAACTGGGGCAAATGTTTTAATGAAGTCATTGCCTGGCCAGTAAACAATATTCCTGTCTCATTATAATATCAAATTGGACAGGATTATCAGGTAGAAGTACTACATACCATCTACCTCTGCAGTTAGCAAACTGTTCTTAGCCCCAGGAATTTTTTTTTTTAAGTTTCTTCAAGGAAAAAAAATCTGTATGATTTTTATTTTATATATGTGCTAATGATTTTACACATTACTGATTTGAAGAGTTTCAGCTTTTAATGTATGCTAAGAACTAAAAAAGTAAAAAAGTGACAAAAATCACTATGAACAGGCCTTACAATAAGGAACTTCTTTTGCCTTACAGAGGCAACAGCAAAACTGCATTAATTAGAATTTATTTTAAAGCCTCTCTTAGAGAGAAGGGACTCCGTTCACATATACTGATGCCTCTCAAAGTATTTCTTGTTCTTTATTCCTCTGGACAAAGATTACACAACATTTCTTATGCTGTCATTTTTTTCAAATGTCCTTCAAATGGCTAAGTGTCACATAGGCTTAAAAAGTTGCTGTTTCAGTAGTTTTTGCTTTGTTTTTCATTCAACAGTCCTGAAAACTTAAGAGGCCCAGCAAGTCCTTAGAATGTTCACACATTATCAAACACTGCAATGAAGTATTGTATATCATTGTAGTTACGATGTATATGACGCACTAAAGATTATTTTAAACGGCCTTATATATTATCACTAGGCATTTTAATTTTAATCTACTGGTCTGTCAAAAAGTTCTTGTTTCCTCAGTTATTTTACCAGTCCAGGTCTTTACTTTCGAAAGTAAACATATAGCGAAATTTAAATAAATCCTAAGATATTTTATATTTTATCGAAGTATATTCCTTGGCTCTTCTTAAATATTTGGTATATACTATACAACAAAAAAAACACACAAAACAATATTTTCCCCAATATTAGTGGTTTAGACATATAATGGGATCATTGATCTGGAGTGATAAAGTTCCTTACAAGTCATCTTAGTCCAATTTCCTCATTTTACAGTTAAAGAAACTGAGGTCAGAAGAGGTTAAGTGCTGCCCCAAGATGACAAGGAAGCAAATCCAACAGAGCAGCCCCAGATTTTGAACTTGCATCTTTTGACTCCAAATTCTGTGCTCTTTCTTTTGCTCTGTGAGGGAAAGCACAAGGGGGGGGGGGGGGGGAGGAGGAGGGGGAAGAACAGTATGTGTATGTGTGTGTGTGTGTGTATGTGTGTGTGTGTGTGTGTGTGCCCGCCCACATACACACATACACAAATGTATATGTCCATTTATTTGTTTTGTCAACCAGCCTCCATTATCTGGGTTATATTAAAAGCAAAAATTCCTCCACATTTCTGGTCTTCACACGAAACAATTCCTTCTGACCACTTGACCACCTCCTTCTCTCATGTTGTTTGGCCTTCTTGTGGAATGGGTCTCTGACATCAGGAAGATGATGCCATGACTTGCAAGTGAATTGGATTTAAGTGAGGGAGGGCTGTGCAACGTCACCAGCCTCACTTTCTCCTCCATAGCCATCTGGGTCCAGTGGCAAGATATAGATCAGGAGGCCTGGAAATGGCCCCCTCCCTCACCATCTACAGAAGGAGTAATACAAAACTAAAAAGTGTCCAGATCAATCCAATCTTTACTCCAGGCCCTCTCTCTTCCCTTCCTCTGCAACAGAAAATTCTGAAGATCAAGCTCTGTGTAGTAATTTGAGCAAATAATAGCAAGCAACTTGTAAATTACAATAATAACGTCAGAACCCAAACAAAGGAATAAACAAAAATCTCTAAGGTAAGAATAAAGGAACAAATATCCACTTGGAGCACTATTTCTAGTCATTCAACCTCCATATGGAAGCTCAATTTTCCAATTACACATAGCCAGTTGGCCACATTTATATTATAGAAGAAATTGGCTTTTTTCAATGTCTAGATAGAAAACTGAATAATATCATGCATCAAATAAGCTTATAATAATTCTGTGAAAAGCGGAGTATCTCAGATTACCAAGGGTGATGATTTATATAAGAACAGCAATTCAAACTGAAGGCTATCAGAAAAGTGACTGCTTGGGGGATGGGAGAGGTGGAAAGAAGGGGAGGGGTAAAATTAAGAAACATTTAGAAGATTCACATTACCAGTGTATAAATTAAGTCTATTTCTTCATTACTAGAAAGAAGGACAACCTCAATTTACAATGAGGAGCTTGCCTGAATTCCACTCTTAAATCATGCCAATCTTGAAAATGATATACTGAAATTCACACTGCCAAGCAACAAGCACTCCAGAAAATGTTGTGCCACTGTACGACAATAACCAATGGCCCTCTTTATATATTAGCATAGCCACTAATTAATGTATTGAAAGAAAAACCTCACTCCAGACTGAGGGGGGGAATAAATTTCTATAAACAGGCCAAATGGCATTTTTGACTGTCAAGTTCCAGTGAGTATATTGTTTGCTCAGATTAACAAAGGCTTTCTCTACAACTGTTTCCTCTTTCATTTTTTTCAATTCACATAAACAAAAGAGGCAGGCTCATATTGCCAACAATTGGTGCCCCTTGGCTAAAAGAACCTTTACTTGTCAGTCTTCTTACAAGGCAGCAGACATACATACACTTACACTGACCTCTCTCCCCTTGCCCACTGTTTTAAAAGAAGTGCACTTAGCTCAACAATTCTCACCTTTAACAATTCATTTTTTCCCTCTTCCTTCTTTGTGCAAGAAGGGAGTTTAAAAAAAAAAAAAAAGCTTAACATGGCCAATAACATAAAGACAGACATCTATCTTCTGTACATTAGTGTTCATTCTTTCACCTCCTCTTCCATAGGATTTGGCTACCAAATAAATCTTAATCTGTAAACAAATGATTTGCTCTACAATTAAACCATTCATTTCTATTTCCTTTTGTGGCCATTTGGCTGCTGTCCAAAACTGAGGCTTCTTAGATTCTCTAATTTAGAGCTCACATGGTTAAAAAGGCACTAAGCTTATCTGGAAGATATAAAAAGTATAAACTATCAACAAAAGCATTTATTGCTTCTCATGAACTTCAGCTTTTTGCAAACAGAATGTGTATCTGCCTTCTTGTGTTAATGCCCAGCCCTTTCCTCAAAATACTGCCACCAATTTGCCTTCATGGGTACCCTTAAAGCAGTTGTTTTAAGTTGCCAATACAGTAAGATAGACAAATGCTAACTGTCTTGTTTGCATTCCTCATGATGTGAGAGAGGTGGGGGAAGGAAGGAATCAGTGGCAAACTAATTTTACTACAGGATAATTAGTAGGCCCTGTTATTTGAAAATTTCTATTAAAACTTGAGTAGAGACATTATTAACTGCATTCCACAAGGGAAAAAAATTAAGTTTAAAAACTGATATTTTAAATCTTGGTATTAGCTCCATCAAAATGTAGTAAGTGTAAGCAGAAAAGAGACATTATCAAGACCACTCATAAAGATATTATTCACTGATAATTTTTACCAGCTTGGCAATTTCAGTCTAGAAATACTGAATTTAGAGCTCAAGAAAAAATGATAACACTATTATCTATAATACTAGTGTATTTTTGCTTGTTTCCAAACAAAAAAATTTGACAGACATAATATTATTTTTAAAACCAATACTATACAGTTGATAAATACTAATTTAGCAAGGCAGATCTCGTTTAGAAATGACATACTTAGTAGTGATCAATTTCAGCAATTTACTATCAACAAAACTCTTAAAATCTCTTTGAAATCTAAGGATGTAGTTAAGATCTATCATGACACTGTTAGACAGATAAAAATACCCATCTATAAACTTAACTAAAATTCTCCTTGAGCATATTAAGTACCAAAAATTTCTACAAACACTTAGGTTAGTGACACAATGCTATGGTGACTGAATAGAGAAGCAATGGATGAGTGCCTTACATTTCTCTCATTCTAGCTGCCAAGATTATACCAAGTTTAGCATCTATGGCATTTGCCATTATGTGAACATTAAAGGAGGGAGAGGAAGAATCTTAACTATTGCTATTTTGCCTCGTCAAAACAAAGGGACAGAAATCTTGGTCAATGGCACTTCCCCCAAAAGAGAGAACATTGCTCTCCATTCTTAAGAAGAACAGATTTGGCTTGGTTAGGATTTATAGGACTATCACATGTTTCCAGACAATTGCTTCTTTTACAACTAAGAAATTCTTATAAACACGTGAATATAAGAAACATTTATCCTAATCTTATTTCTCTGCACATATACAGAGTAATATGCATATAAACCTACATTTTAATTGGTCATTCTACATATATGCACAGACCCATTAATATTATAAGCCCTTTAATTTAAAGCTACAACTTTAAAAAAAAGAGAAGAGAAAGCCTTTGGTCATGTTTAAATGTACTAAAGAAATAAATGTACATATTTCCTATAAAAACAACAAAGAGGCATCCGAATTATAAAGTGGCAAAGCCAGGCAAAAACAAAAGAAATTTTATTTTCAAAAATTGGGAATGTTACTGCATAATTTTGTCATGTAATATATTTTAGATACTCTTTAGATAGGTTTACTGTAGGTGAAAATCACTGGCAAATTTTTTAAATCTCCAATGTAGTATTTGGATTTGAGAAAAATATAGTTCTTGGAAGTCACTCCAAACAGTTGGAAACTCTTCTTACAATATATCCAAGGGTTCAAAAAATAAATATTCAGGAGCATTAATTTGTTTCTGGATGTGTGCATGCAAGTAAAACAGCAGTCATAATGTGGAAATTTCAGTCACATTTTGCAACTAATTGGAAGCAGATTAGAATTCAGCCTCAGGGGAACGTTGTCAAACTAGAAGCTAGAGCAAATGAAGAAAGAGGTGAAAGCATCGTGAAGAGCTGACAGATTTACAGTGCTCAAGGCAATAAACGGGTACTAGATGAAAATGAATGAGCTTCACTGTACTCCATGTGGTTCTCTCAGTCATATCTCAGCAATAACAGCACAGAGCTATGAAACTATTATTTTCAGTGGGGGGAAGGGAAGAATAAGAAAGTGCAAAAAAAGCTACTCTTTACTGAGCATAAAAAGCATACAGAGTTCAAAAAAACTATTCTGACAAAATATAAAAAGCACACGAATCCCAAAGACTCTTTAACTAATGCAAGGAAAACAATTAATAAAATGTAAAAGAAAAAATTGCCAGCCACTGATATGATAACCAGGAGATGCAAAAACGAGACTATACAAACATCAATGGAAGAAAGCTTTTTTTTTTTTTTCCAAGGAAGATTGTGGAGGATAATATAGCAATGGTGTAATGGAAACAGCTGCTGGATTTCTACTTCAGTGTCTGGCATCTGCTGCAGCATCACGGGAAAAAAAAGACTGGTAAAGGATTTGGGCAAGGAATAGAAATGTAGATAATAAACTAAATGCAGTTTGATTCTAAGTTCATTTACTGCTTAAGAGTTGCTGAGGGTTTCCCTTGCTTTCTGGAAAGAAATCAAGCATTAGCAAAGTTAACTCATGTTACCCATTCATTGCAAATGCATAATTTGAAAATGTGATATTTTCATCTGTTACATTAGAATAAGAAAACAACAAGGATCTATACAGGTTGCAAGACTTGCACTTTTGTTATAAAATCACAATCCCAGAAAAGTTATTTACTAACTGTCACTAAATCATGTTTGAAGGAAAAAGAAAAAAAAATTAAGGTAGCCTCATTTTTTTCCAAACTGCTCTGCTTATCTTCACACACCTTGGAGAAGCTAAATTGTAAACTTTCCAATAGATGCCATCTTTCTGTTTTAACATGCCCCCCAAAATCCACCACGCTGCTAACTTCTGAACTAAATTAACGGGCAGCTTTTATTTGTTGCATCTCTTTTCCCCTATACTGCAAAGATTCAGTTCTAATTTCATTTCCATCACAAAAGAATGAAGAAATAAAACCCCAAAACATAAAACTCAAGTACTGCTGCTACTCCACAGTCATAAGCCTACATAAGCCCATATTTGACAGTATTATTCATGTGCTGTGGTGAACCACACACAAATAAACAGTCTTCCATTAAGAAGGAAAACCCAAAGACCTTCCAATTCAAACATCACTGTTGATTTTAACATGAGCCATGCACAAAAATCAGCCATGGATATGACAGGAAATCCAAGAATAATTTGGTCTGGCTGTTGTACACCTTGGGAAAGAAAGCTGCAAGCTGCTTTTGACTCTTCCTAATGCAGGAAGGGAAGAATGGGGAAAACTATGAAATCTAAATACATAAACAAATACTAGTTTTATAGTCAAATTAAAAAGCACTTACTATTTATGGTATTTAAAAAAAATCACAGAAAGTGCACTACTAGTAGCAATGCTTGGTAAGAATAACTTAAATTCAACCTATATACCAATTCAGCAGCAAAGATGAATGCCTTAAGCACACAGTACACTCTGTAGCCTGAGGGGCCAAATGTGCTTAAGGGTTTCCTGGGAAAAGCCCAAATGCAGAAATTTTCTTTCATTAGAAGAGTGAAAAATAACTTTTAGGAATATGAAAAGTGTGACGAGTTGGAATTTGGTCTTCTGCCGCCAACTGACACATATAACAATTCTTAAGATGTATTACAAACACAATTTATAAAAAATTCACAGACACAATGATAAAAACCAGAATCACATTGACTGATATAAAATCAGTGACCAAGCTATTATTTCAATCTGTCATGGGAAGGCAATAAAATTGCTACCAGGTCTCCTCAAGTTACTCTTCAATAAAAAGAAGCCATTAGGGAAATAAGGAGGGGGGGGGGGGGACATCAAAACCTTTAAAGTTCCTTTAAGTAAAATTATACATCTGTGGCATGATGCCATCTGCTCTCTGGTTAACATAATAAGCCAATTCCACAAACTGAATATCAGCTTTCTAAAACCATTATATACAAGGCAAAATATAATCAATATACTTTTATTTGCTCTTTTAAACTATAAAAGCTGCATTCATATGGTATTATTATAATATGCTTAAATGTCCCTGAAGGCACATTTTTCTTAAGTTTTTAGCTGGCAACAAAGATTCCCAAGAGACAAAAATGCAGAAGCTGAACTAAAATAGTCATTGTGAATAATAATCAAAACACAAAAAAACTAAAAGGGATAAAACTGCATTTTTAACTCAATACTCACAACTATTTTTGCAAAAAATCATATCAAATCACTGTCTTTCTCCTCTAAATAATGCCTAATACTTTGAGTACAGTGGGGAAAACACTAATTATTATCAAGTCTGAATTTTATTTTAGATCCACTGGAAAAAAATAACCCATTTTACAAAAGAAGACAATTCTTATGATTTTGGTAACACTGGCCTACCAAACATGGGAAGCATTAATACATAATGGTGAACTACTTTTAGCTCTATATATAAAGTACCCTTGTCAAACATAAACAGAGACATGAAAAAATTCTTTTAATTCATTCCCAAAGTTATTGCTATCTAAAGTTTAGCAATTGGTACATAACTCTGCTTCAAGGGTAAAGTTTTAATTCCCCACACTTAATTTTTAGTTCTGAAAATAACACTGTAAACAGCCCAAAAGCTAATCAATCCATTCTGAATAGTTTCACAACCATTCATTCAGTTGCAAAGGCTTTTTGTTCCAGGTCAAAACCATTTAGCCTGAATTAAAAGAAAACTGCAACAGAGAACATCATTGGTGTGAACCTCAGCTGTGATAAAGCAGTTCTAAACTGGTGCTCTTATGTACACTGCTACCAAACTATAATCAATTTTGCTATGGATTTTTTAAGCCATCAAAAATAATTATACGTTCTCATCTGTGATTACTGCACTTCTCAATCAAATAATGCCAAAGAGAAGTCTATGTATTTGAAATGTCAAAATACCAATCAGGCTTCTATGCCATTCTATTAGTAAAAGTCACACCTTTTCCCTCCCCTCCCCCCCCCAAAATGTAAATACTTTGGTAAGAGTTATTTTTTAAACCTGCAAAAACATGATTTATGATGTCATATTACAGGGTTGACCTATGCATAATAGTTCTGACTACTCCTTTAAAGAGGAAAATAAAGAAAAACCAAGCAGTCAGGAAACAAAAACAAAAAAAGAAATCTTTAATAAAGAAAAAACAAAGATAACAAATTCAAGATACCAAATAATACTATGCTATAGCATAATTACTGTAGAAAACTTCTATATCACTTCAGGTTATATTCAACAGAAATTATCCTAGCTCAAGATTAGTTTATATCATTAAAAAACTGAATTATAATCAATTTTTAAAACCACACAAAATAAACTAAATAAACTTCAAACACACATCAAAAAGCCATTTCATTCTCCCTTTAAGAAAATACTCTCAAGATTTTTAAAAGATCACTCAGTTAATTCCATATTTTCCTGCTGCAAACATAAATTACAAAAATGGACTAAATTCCAGGTATGATAAAGCCAATAAGGCAGTACTACTTAAAAACAAAGAGTTTGGTTAAGGGAAGGTTATAATCTAGCTTGTCCCAGCATGGCTGCCTAGGTCTGCTATCTTAAAAAACCCAGATCTTACATTTGTTAACAAAAAACACCCTTTACTAGTTTTAAGTATGCAAAGATATTAGGAGTTGTAGATTTATGACTTAAGTGCTTGTTGCTAAAATAGCTTTCCAATTATCAAGGGTCTCTTAGGAAAGGCAAAAATGCATTATGTGTTAATGATCACAACCAGGGGCCTCTTCTTTACTCTTGTCAGAACTAGAGCTGATCCTTCCTGCAGCTTCACCATTAACATGTCTGTTTCCTGTCAGCCCACTCAGAGATAATGTCATTTATCTCAGGAAGGCACAAGACCAGTCATTAGCTTCAATAAAAGAGCTCAAACAAAGACAGTATGGTGTTTTATACAGGACCCTTAGTCAAGAATCTTACAGCTTCAGAGTCCAAAACCCAAAAGTTATAATTAAAATATTTTTTCCAGCTATGAACAAGTCTACAGGATGGCTGTGAATAGCAGAAATTACTATGTATACAAAATTTTAGTCAATAGTAACTGCTAAGAACTTTCTGGAGCCATCCTTGGAGGTTTTTCCCCCCCTGGGGAAAAGTGATGGAGAATTGACAGAAAAACTCAGGTATGGGCTTTAAATAGCAAAATCTTTGAATAACTGACCCCTTCTATATGTTTGCCTGAAGGAACCGAATCACAGTTATAAATTGCTCAGTGACAGAGCTTCTGGAAGTCTTTTAAATAAAAGTGGAACTGGTTAAAGTAAATGTAGGTACATGTGTTTTCACAGTTCTAGCTCATATTATTGCAATTTAAAAAGTTTCAGTGAAGTACCAGGTGAACTTTTTTAAATTAAAAAAACATACAAAGTCAAAATTGGAGCAAATTTCAGATATTCAATTCCTGTTTCTATGCTGAAAAAACGAAGAACAGATGGTACTTTCCATGGTATTTGAATCTGGTTATTGAACACCTCTGCAGCTTGTGAGATTTTTTTCCCTAGCACTTTCAACATGCATTTAATTTACTTACCTATAAATGCTACTTTGCAGGGGGAAAAAAGGTCTTTATATGACTATAATTTCTTTGGTCTTGCAGCAAAGTCATTGAACACGAATAACACTCTTAATACAACATTTGGGAAATCAGTCCTTTCCCTCTTATTTGCAGAGTACCAAATTATTAAAAGCTGCTAAATGACTAATTCCCAAAGAAAAATATTTATTATTTCCAGTAATATAAACTAAATTCATGTACTTAGAGATGCATAGTTTTTAATCCTTCCCACTACCGTAAATTATTGCAAATGTTCCACTAGCTAAGAAGGAAATTCACAGTGCTCAAAGGTTTTCTCAGAAAGCTTCCTTTGGCTAAAGGGCAGCACCTATTCACACGGCTCAGAAAGCACTGTCACAGTACTGGTAGGGACTATAGAAAATTAAGAACCTTGAACACTGCTTATTGTTAGACACCCAGAGTTATCAATGTTTTTAACAGCTAAATCCCTTATGTAGCTTTCAAAACAGTTTGCTGTCAAACAACAATGGCATTTGTTCTTTAATTACAGCAAGTGACCTTTCTGCCCTTTTATTTCACAGTGGATAAACTGCCCTCTCCAAGCAGAATTTGGGGGAAGGGAAAGAGCTATTTGAAAACCATATTTCCTTTTAACAGAGGCATATTCTTAAATTGCTCACCCCACTCACCAAAAAAAGCTGCTTTCTGGAGAAAATTTTAATTACTGACAAAATAGGGGGTTAACCTAAAGAAGACAACATTGAGAACTCAATTTCTATGAAAAATCAGATACTACAGGGGAAATGAGTCTATATCTACATCTATAATACTAGCAGACTAATTCTCTTAAAAGACATAAGATAGAACTACAGTGTCTTCTGCCTTTCTCATTTTTTAATCAAATATGTTCCTTTTAGTAACTTTTTTAAAAACCCTACATGTTACAACTCTACAATCATTTGAGGCAAATATATACATACACATACGTGTGTACATGTGTATTTATATCAAGATAAACAAATGTACAGATATGATCATTTAACCAAGCTGAATATCCCAATGTCCTAGAAGTTAAATTAATAACCTTGGCCAAGAAGATGCTTCTTACCCACAATAGGAGGCTATTATTGTACTTCAAGGTGGTGGGGGAGGGGAGGGGAGGGAGTAAGGACGGTTTAACACTACAAATCTAGGAGCTGTTAGACTACCTATCAAATCTATTTATTCAGACATGTCCCTAGTGGCATAACAACAACAAAAAATGGGCCATGTGAATATAGTTCAAATATCTCATAATTATAGCGATTATTTTTTTTACTTTGTTTCACATATTAAGGGAGTGGTGACTTCTACAACATACTTGCAGTTTCAGCTTAAAAGAATCACTAGAAGACAGCCAGTGCTTAATAAAATATAATTTATCATGTGTTACATGACTTTCTGTGGTGAGAAAAACAAATAAACAGACCATAAATATATAAGCGTTCTGTAAAAGTCTAACAGTGACTGTCACTTTTATGAATATATTTGAGACCTGCCAACAGAACAAACAAATGGAAACAAGTGACCCCCTTCAGCTTTTATTTACAATGAAAAATGATCATTCGGGGTTTTGTCCTGGTTAATTTCCTAAATTTGAACAACAAAAGTGTGCATTTAAGTCTTTACCCCAAGATCTCCGGAATCATTTCTCCAGCGAATTTTCTAAAATAAAACATCAACATTGAATTCACTGTAAGTGAAAGCTGCCTCAATCCTAACATATTCTGGATATTCTTACATCATTAGGTATTATTTTCTGGATTGAAGTTTAATTAACATTGCAACAAATCAAAGAAACCAAAGGAGCTTCCAAGGATGCTACTATGCAGAGTGCTCCTTTTAAGTGCCAAGGTAAGGAAATATTCCTTAAAGAAATTGTTCCGCAGTGGGGGTAGGGAGGAAACCCTAAGGGATGTTATTTAAGACACTAAGCCAACATGGCAGTTTGATAGACAATGACTAACACTACACAATTTGGCCATGTGAAGCCTTCCCTGAAGTCACGGTGTGCCAACAACAGTGGGTATCACTGGAAATGCAGCTATTATTTCAACAAGGTACAGCAATGAATAAAAACAGTGTTCTCTCTCTCCACTATAAAATGGCATATTTGTTCACAACTTAGGTTACACAAATTATCTATCACACTGACATTACGCTGATTGATGATGACTTGCATATATAGTAATAATTTAATTCTTCATGTAATTTCCTCTGTGACTTGAGAAAAGAACACAAAAACTGGAAAAAAAAAATTAGAGCATCTAACACTCTAATCTCTGTTGCCATGACAGCAGTCTTTGAGATACAGAAATGTCCCAATTGCCAGCTAAACAAAATTGTTGAATGTGAACATTTGGCTGAAAGATTAAAAGGCTAAGGGGGATGCAAAAGGGCAGCACCTCCCACATTCCAGGCAGCCACTGAATCCAATCAAATGCCTCTGACTCTTTAACCACAGCCATTGTGAAGACTGGATTAGAGCAATTTATCTAGATGGTTAAAGCAGATTAGAACTGCAATTTGAAGACAATTGGCAACAAAAGTAAGTGTCCTACTGTACCAAGTTAATAATAAGATTTGAGGACACCTTTCACATAAAATGAAGAACTGTATTAAGAGCAAGTTTATATTAAAAGATAACATCAATTTGCTTTCAAATGTGATTAATTTACAAAGTTTAATGCTATTCATCAACAGTTAATTTGATAAAGAAAACACTTCATGTGAAATTTCTGCACATTAATAAAGCTCTACAGTTTTCACAACTACAAAACCTAATACCAAAGAAGGAAAATTCAAAGATAAATCAAAAGGGCTGCCTAACTTTTGAAATGTCAGTTTAAATACTCATATGCTACCTCAAAGAGAAATCTAGAAGTTACTATGCAAATTAATCATTAACAACCAATTTTACTGTCACAATTCTGGCCCTGGAAATCAGAGATGGGAAAAAGTGAAATTTTAAGAACATCTCCAAACAATCATGACATAAGCCAAAAGCAGGATAGATTTGCTTTTTTGCAAATCACAACCTATAGAATTCTTTTGACATTTCATTACAAGCTATGAGTACACAGCCCCCTACTCTCAGCTAAATACAAAGAAAAACCCTTTATCCTGTGGACAGAGCAATTTCTGCTCTTCAACAGAGCCAATCTGAATTCAAAATGATAAGAGACTCTGACCTCATTTCCAAGACAATGAAGGGAGTAGTTTTTTTTAAAGGGCTTTATCTGTAAAATCTAATTACAAAATTAAGAGAAATACCCCCAAAATAGACCATAATGTGATTAGGGGGTAATGATTGTGTGACTTATCCAAACTGATCAAATTCAACATTCCACTTCCTTTTTTTTTCTTAGACATCACCTTAGTTATTTTTCCTATGTCATGAACACAACATAACACCCCAACCTCCCTGTCTCATTTCATCTCTTCAATTTCAGCTTCAGCTGGTAAATGGTAGAAATCTGAGTAGTCACAAACCAATCAAGAGGAAAAGTGTCCCTCCCATTAGGGAGTTTTACAGAGAAAAACAGTATGTTGGTGAGGGTGATGCCATAGTACACAAGCACCTGTTTAACCTCATTCTGGATTTAATTTACTTTTATGAAACAGTACACTAAACACAGCATTTGGTTCATTAATGAGAGGAACATCTCTAACATAAATCTGTGCTGGGTTATTGAATCTATAGCAAAATTCCTTTAGAGAAGGTTAAAAAGTATGAAAGCACACAAATTAGAATTCCTAACACACCTTTCCAAGGGAAGGACCCTTGAACCCAAGAAAACAAGAGCAGAAATATCACTAAATGGAAAGAGTTAAGTGGGCTCATGAGCCTTCTGTCCCATTAAAAAGCACACACCAACTTACAAACTGGCCAGATGCCCATCTGCAGCAGAAAATGAACTTCTACTTCTGGGAGAATCTTATTCTCATTCTCTCTCTCTCTCTCTCTCTCTCTCTCTCTCTCTCTCTCTCTCTCTCTCTCTCTCTCTCTCTCTCTTTCTCTCTCTCCCTCTCTCTCTCTCTCTTTTTCTCTCTCTCTCTCTCTCTCCCTTCCCTTCTCCCCCTCCTTCCCTCCCTCTTTCCTTACCTTCCTCTCCCTCCCTCCTCTTTTTCTCCCTCCTTCCTTCCCTTTCTTTCCCTCCCTCCCACTCCCTCTCTCTCATTCTCTCTCTGACACACAACAAATATACTTACACACATATATTTCCATCTATGAAGTGATGACTGCTGCCACAACAACAATAACACCATGAACTGTACAGAACTAAAGTAAATAATTCACTCAATTATAAAATAATAATAGTAATACAATACAAAATACCACTAAGACCAAAAGGCAAACTGTCTAAGTTAATGGTATACCTAGGTAAATGTGCCCACATAAAAACAAACAGAGAGGTACACAAGGTGAAGATCTAGGAAGGTGACTTGTCCTACCTTCTCTGTTTTCAGTTTCTTGAATCGCCTGTGGTTCTCCTCCTCCTCCTCTTCTTTCTTTACCAAAATAGAGTTCCCCAAGAGCCCTGAATCCGGGGCATTTTTGCTAACTTCCCCTCCAGTGGAGGAGGTGACACTCCCAGTGCTCCCACAGTGGTAGGGACTCCCACCATCATTGCCCTTGGCCCCATAGCCATACAGGTGCCCCCCAGAGGGAGCTTGGCCACCACTGCCATTGGCATGGCCCTGAAGCAGGTCATGCTTGTCTTTCCTGGATTTCCCTGCTTCTTTATCCCTCTTGGAGCCTCTATTGCTCTGACTTTTACCTGTTTTCTCCTCTTTATTTTTCCCACAAGAGGCTGCCCCACTGGCAGCAATAGTGGTGCTGGTGCTGGTATTGGTATTATTGCTGTTTGGGTTGCCACAGCTGCTGCTGCTCACACTTTGACCCAGTGCTGAATTCATGCCAGTTGCCTCTCCAGGGCGCCCTTGGACTTCCTGCCTCTTACCAGCACTGCTGATCTCAGGAATCCCATACAAGGCAGCAGAAGGCAGAGATTTATTAGCATCCTTAGAAGTTTTACTCCTTTTCACTTTTGATTTGCTGGTCTCTTTGTGTGAATTCCCCTGGGGAGCAGAGGGATGAACAGAAGCAAATTTTAGGCCATCAGCTAAGACGGTGGTAGCATTAGCCCCACTGGAAGCCAAACTCCCACAATCCTTGGAGCTGCTGCTGCTAGTGCTGTTATTGGAATTATTCATCTCAAATTTCTGTCTGTCCTTCTCCAAATCAGCGTCCAAATCTATTATTAAATTCCCAACCCCAATTTCCCAATCATCACCACTGTCATAAGTATCAACTGTGTTTGGATCCACACCTTTTCCTGCAGTGGAAATGTTCACTGACATCCTGAAAACAAGATTTCTAGAATGAAAATCCGATGAACTTTCCTTTGGTGATGAGGGGACATTCGTTTATCTCCACCGGGCTTTTCTTAAAGAAAAAAAAGTCGTCTCTTCCACTTCTTTTTCCTGCCCCAGGTATGTGTCCCGGGTCTATACCCTTCAGTCCAGGTTCATCTTTTCCTGTGAGGGGGGGAAAAGTCGAATATTTCTTGTTTGGGTGTTACCAGAATATAACACAATTAATATTGGGGAGTCAGGAAGTAAGTAAGGGATAGAAGGGTAAGGTATAGAGTAAAGGTGGCTCATGTACTGTTTCCACTTTCCAAAGCAGGTTTCTGTGGTTTTGTTTTTCAAATAGGAAAATATACCCAAGATAAAAAAATTTTTCAAAAATAATTTCATAATCTGATTCACAACCAGAAAGCTAAGAATAACCACAAACACACACACACACACACACACACACACACACACACAAATGAATTTGGGTCTGTACAACACTTAAAATAACAGGGTGAAAGATGGGAAGAACATAACAGTCCTAACCCTTCCTAAATTTCTTCAATTTTAGTTTTAAAAAATATGATCACTGAAGTTTTAAAATTCGTTTTCAGGATGGTCATCTCTCTAAATTTCCCCCAATTCTAAGTCTTCGGCAAAAAAAGAAAAAAAAAAAAAAAAGAAAAAACCTAGGCAATTTTTTTTTAATTCAATAACCAAAAAAAGGACCAACAACTCCTATAAAAACACCTCACACCTCCTTTGTGTTGTGTGTGTGCCTGTGTGCTAGCCCTTAGGAATGAAAATTGCTGAAACAAAGAATGGGTGTCCTTTAGAAAATGTACCATCTAAAATAAGCCTCGAGTACTCCTCCTAGGTCACAGAATTGCTCAGTCGGTTAAATATAGTATTACTGACTGTATAGGAAGCTGATTAAGACATACACTTTAAGTGATCTACACCAAGGTGGCCTCAGTGACCGCAAATGAGTGTGTGTTTGACAAAAGATGCGTTAAAATGATTTTTAAGGGGATCTTTCCCCTTTTTAAACAGTTGATTGTCAAATATTATATATAGCTAGATAGATATACATACACACACATATTGCTTACCTTTAATCCTTTATCATTTTTAATTAGGCCAGCAAATCACAATGCTGTTCCCACTCGACTCAGCAACAACCCTGTGCCTCATTTTACTTAAACATCAAATGATCAAGAAGCAGAAACCAAGTAACACATCTCAGTCAGAATAATCACTCGATAACATTATCCCCCCAGCACGCGCACACACACACACACACACACACACACACACACACTCACACACTCACACACACACACATACACACACACTCCATTCCTTCCCCTCCCCTTTGGCAAACGCATAAGGAGTCCTTTTCTCCTCAAAAAAATATGTTACTGTACAGCTGGAAGATAATGTTTCACATTCAGAACAGAAGCACCAAGGGTGTTTTTTTCCCTCTTAACAAGCATCAAGAATGATAGCCAAAAAAATGGCTTTAAAAAGTTTTCCCAACTTAACATTCCGTCTTCAATTCCAGCCTTGAGTCATCGTGATCAGTAATGATCCCGTGTAACCAACCTACAGGCGTCCAGTTCATAACAAGAAAGAATGTGCTAACATCAGGACAAATTAGTGAAAGGAAAGAAGAAAGAAAGCACTGAAAATCTGGGCTGGATTTTTCCTGTTAGTCGGGAAGTGGCATTTTTTTTCGCCCGTCCTGACAGATTTGTTTCTTGAACTAACTTGAGACAAGGGCTTGAGGAGCGGGTGGGGTGGGGGGAGGTGGGGGGTTTTGCGGGGTGAGGAAGGAAGAAGGGATGGGTTGGAGGAGGGGTGTTTGGGGAAGAGGAGAGAAAGAAAAGGGTCTGGGTGAATGATTCAGTGATCTGATAAATCACTTATAAAAACATTTGTTCAGAAGGGGGCTTGGTCTTTTTCCGTTTTATGTTTAACAACATAAAGGGGAAAAAAAAATTCCAAGTGATGGCCAAGAAAAGGAAAATTCCACTGTCATTCATGCCAATCGGTCATGTGGTAACTCGGTAATTAGAGTCCAAAAAGAAAAACGCGACCTTTTTCAGGACGTTTTTTCTGGTTGCAGCAAATGGCGCATCTCCCTTTTATTTATTTTTTCTCTCCCTCCGCTCCTCTACCCCACCCCCTACTGCATTAGTCTGATGGTCTTGGAGGTTGGCTTAGTATTTTTAATTAGCCGGCGTTTGGAACCTAAAAGCTGTAATGAATTGTTGATGGATTGAAGGTAAAGAGTTGGTCTGCAGGAAATGTAGGTGGGGGGATGGGCAAGTTAGCAACAACCAACCATCTAAAAGGAACGATTTTGTTACAGTTCAAGCCTTTCACATCACGTGAGGATCAAGGGCTCAATTGGTTGTCGTGAGAACAAAAATGGGTGACAAGCGTATCCAGAAAATACTGATCTGGTCTTTAAAAAAAATCTTAAAGTCTGTTCCCTCCCTCTCCTCCCCCTCCCCCTCCCCCCACCGCTCGTCTCCAATTCCTCCTTTATACCCTCCTCCTCCTTCCACTGTTGGCACAGCTACAAGTTATGAATGTGAAACATTTCTCTGAGAACAAGATCCCTGAAGTTAGGAATGAGTGAAATGTACTGAACACGAAGGCAAAGCATATGTTTTAAAGAAACACGTTATAAACCTTTCCTCAAGTTATCTCCAATTTGTAATCGTTTAAAAGGGGTGGGGGTGGGGAGCGGAAACAGGAAGGGGGAAAGGGAAGCTATGGGGAAGATACATGGAAGAAATGGGTAATAAAGCAAAACATTTGCTAGCTTCCAGACTAACTTCTGCAATAAACACATCATCGTGGCTGTTAGTGGATTTCTTTGGGTTGGGTTTTTGTTGTTTTAACCGTGGCTTGCTCTTGGCTTTTTGGAAAGAGGTGGAAAAATGGTAATAATAACCATTACTAGTAATGAGTGTTTTCCCTAGTACAATATCAAATATTCGGCCCTTATTAAGTGACAGGGGACAACAATCAGTTCGTTCCCGTGTAATCACTGCTACAGCTCCCAAGACCTTTTTCCATGGGAGCTACTTGGTTCTGTATGTAAGTGCAGGCGGTTGGGTGGGGTAGGAGAATGGAGACTATGCAGACTGGTATGTAATTGTGTCACTTTTATTCTCCTGGTTAGTAAAAAAAAAAAAAATCCCTCCAAAGGTAATATACTTTAAATACTCCCCTCCCCCCTCCCACTCCCGATCAAGGCTAATTTGTGTGAAGAGGCTTCACCCTTTGCTTAATAAAGCTAATCCTTTCGTGTTTTGTTTGGTTTGGTTTTTTAATTCGAGCAAAACACTGTAATGGCAACGCATAAAACTCGTACATTCCCCTGCATGAAATCCCCTCTACGTGCTATATACACACCATTAAACCGTACTTACGGTCTGTATTGGATCGAGTTGACCTTTTCCTTCTACCTGCATTGAATATGTTTTGTTGCAGCCGCTTTATTTTTAAAATTATTATCTCTTCAATAAATTTATTAAGACGGACCATCAAGTGTCACAAACCTTCCTTTTTTTAAAATTAAAAAAATAAAAACAGAAACAAAAAGCCCCCTGCGCACCAATATACAAGCCTATACTGCAAAATTGAAATCAGAACTGAACGCACATACATATACACAGAGGGAGGAGAGTAGAGCAAAAAGAAGCTCGCTGTATACCTGAAAGGGGCTTTTCTTTGTTCCCAATTCTCTTTCTCATTTGGCCAATCAGAATCCAGCTTTTATGAAACCGGGCCCTATGATTGGCTAGATGCTTTCTCTTGGCTACTGTAGAGGGTTGAGATACACACACATACAAAAACACTTGGGGGTGGGGGACAAGTAGAGAGAAAGGGAGAGGGAAAGGAAGTAGGAGGGGTGTCTAGGAAAAAAAGCGTTTTATTTTGCAAGTATCAGTACACTAGATAGGGGTTGAGAAACCTGCAATAAAATAAAATCATGCTGCCATTTCAATTACTGCATCATCCACTCGAACATTTTATTTATTTATAACAAATCTTAAACACTAGGAACAGAAGGTGTCGGTAAATGTGAGATTGTGTCATATTAGGAGAAAAAATACTCGTATCCAGTGACCGGAAAACCAGTGACTTGATCAGTAAGGAGCTAGGAACACCGTTTTGCTGCCTTTATCACTGAAACAACCATTGCTGCCTGCACTCTCAGGATATAGCTGTTTTCAAACATCTTTCCAAGCCCAGAGCCCTTTCTACAAATGTTTTCTAGTGTCTCTATGTTTATTCGATGGTTAAATAAGAAAAAAAAAAAAAAGATCGAATTGAGAATAAAGGCAGTGGAAGCCCTTTTGTTTCCAGAATCCAAATCTGTAAGCACTGAAGTGTGAAGGCAGACAACCATATAACCACTACTATGTGAATTCACAGAAATTAGAAACAAGTCTTTGAAAGCTGGCTTTGCGCATCCTTTAAGAAAAAATAATCCTGCCATATTCCCATCTTTTATTGGCTTCATTTTTCATGAAAGTACTGCATGTAAATTAAAAAAACAAAACAACTCTATAGCATCCCTTAAATGTCCCACAGGCCTATGTTGTTAAATTGAGAAGAGTTTCCAGTCCTCTTCAAAACCTCAAACCTCCTGCTATAGAAGGCTATTGGGACTGTTCTTGATGCTACTTGATATTCTGACTTGATATCAACAGAAAATACATCATCTTAAAAATATCTTAGAGAAGTTTTAAAATTATTGTAATCAATGTTTGTAAAGTACTTTACTGGTTAGCAAAGCACCTTAAAAATATTTCAATGATCTTCACAACAACCTTGGGAGGTAGGTGCTATTATTATCCTCATTTTACAAATATAGAAACTGAGGCATAAAGAGAAACTTCCCAAAGGTCACGCAGGTACTAGTACCTGCGGCACAAATTGAACTCAAGCATCCCTGACTCCGGTTCCAGCATTTTATTTACTGCATCACCTACACTTAATAATGCAGGACAAATGCTAATACCTGAGTTAATATGACTCTTTAAGTTTTTATATCTACATATATTTATATCTATAAATCTTTAAGAGATTAGAGTTTTACTAACGTAGGGTAAAAGCAAATACATTTTAAAAAGGAAAAGAATCTTGCTAATCTGGCTCTTTTTAAAATTTATCTTTATTTTTCTTGATTTTCCCATGTTTTAGGGTAGTGGGAATCTTGAGAGCATTATGCCAGAATATCAAGGATTTAATCCAATTAGAAAAAGCAAAAAACGTGTATTGAATAACAATAATATATAAGCCACTACTTTGCTGAGCTTGAAATTTCTCCACAAAAATAACAGCCTAATCATACAGGAGAGTGTTTTGCAAATGATCAGCATTTGATAACTGTTGACTTAATGAATAAAACTTTGACTTTGGGTGGATTAGTATTTGCCACATATGTTAAGAGGTGTCAAATAATAAAACCGAATCAGCAAACATAAGTAAAAAGACAACTTCCCATCTTAAGTAAGTGTTGTCAGCATCACATTTGACTTGATCCATTTCATGAAAATTGTCAATATGATAACTGTAATTTCTTGGTTATATCATAAGACTACCACTAAAATCCGTCTTTGATGCCTTATCATGATTTTCAATTCTCTGATGTTTCATCATAACCCTGCATCAGCAGACAGCAAGGTCTGACAGGCTTTCTAAAACTAGAATGACTTCAAGTGTAGTCCAGTAATGAACCTCTTATCTGTCACCCCAAAAAGAGCCTAACTAAGATCAGAAGACTAATCATCAATTAGGCTACAAAGTGATTGGGGGCCATCTCTAGTCTTGCTAATCTATACCTTGCCACTGGACCCAAATGGTTCTAGAGGGGAGAGTCAGGCTGGTGACTTTGTCCAGCCTTCCCTCGCTAAAATAGCCAATTCACTGGCAAATCATGGCATCATGACATCATGGTCCTGATATCATAGTCCTCTTTGAGAATGAAGGACAAAAAACAACAACAACAAAGTGATAAATTTTTCAGCCATATTACATTCAGGACTTAACTCAGGCAAATAGAAGTTTAGGGCCAATAAAAGAAGGAAATGAAATACCAATACATCATTTAGCAATAAGCAAGAAAGTAAGTTTACTTAGGCATAGACTTGAAAGGATATTCAATGATATATAGCACTTGGCTCAAACACTGACCCCACCAAGGGTAAATATGAAGGAAGAAATCTGGACATCAAGTTATAAAGGCCCCTAATTCTGCATGGACAGTTTTTTTATACCCGTAAGTAATCAGAAAATCATGGCAATACAGCCTGCATCCATCAAGAAATTGCATCAACAATTAGTCTGCTTGAGTCTTAGTTCCCTGGGTCAATCAAGTCTTAGAAACAACTTCCTTGGCTTTTAGGCAAATAGGGAAAATGTAGCCTTATATACATGATATACATCTATATCTATGTGTATATATATATATGTCTATAGAGATATAGATATATGATATAGATATAGATATGAAGGAGGGAGATGGGATGGACAGAAAGGATAGAAACCCCTGGTCTATCACATTCCAGCCCTTGGAGGCAAGATCCTAACAGCATTGTAGTGGACCTCCCACCATTTAAATGGCTTTAGAAATGTTGCTGGACAATGCAAGAATGATGACATGGGATGTACTGGAGAAAAAAATAATTAAAAGATAGCAATTAATAGTTAATAATTAAAAGAATGCAAAAAAGATAGAAAAATAATTAAAAGACAGCAAAAACAAAATAAGTAATCAAAGATTGTAATACTCACTCTTTCACCTTCCTCACCCTCCCGCACCCCATCAAGGAACAGCCAAATGTGGAAGATGCCAACAATCCAAAGCTTCACCTTTGCACTTTAAAATGACAAGTCTAAGATGTCAACAGTCTGATCCTTGTGGGTACCTAATATTTGCAGTTCCCAATGTCTCCCATTGTAAGGTAATGAAAAGCAGAAACAAAACCCAGAACATCAGGGCTGCAGCCATATCACGTCACCTCTGGCTGTCAATAGTTCCTCAAACACTGGTTTAGGTTCATCTGTAGTAAAATAGCCAAAAGATCATGACCTCCTTGCTCACAACTTATCCCACATCAGTGTTAATTGCAAGACTTGACCCATACCCATTCAGTGTTTCCCTGTCCACCACCTCCTCCCTAGGAACTCTATTAGAGAAATGGTGCCAAATAGTGCCTCCATAAAGGCTTCTGTTGAAGGGATTCCCCCGTCTTTTTTAAAGTAATTGGATAAGGTTTATTTCTCACCTTTCAGGTGGTGATGAATCTAGGAACTCAGGATACCAGCAAATCAGCAAGAGAAGACCCTTTCTTCAAGGTAAATACACCTTCAGTTACAGTCAGTTTCATTTCCCTATATTGTTGAAATGAAGGTGCATCACAACAATACTACCCTTTGGTTCCCCTAAATATTTCTGGGAAGGAGTTGCCTGAACAATACCAAAGGAAGGAGAAAGGACCTCCAGTACCTTATCTTGCAAAGCCATCTTCAATTGTCCTAAAATAATTTCAATGGTGCTAGTAGACTGTCCAGGTTTCATATGCATACAGCAATGAGGTCGGCACAATGGCTCTGTAGACCTTCAGTTTAGTAGGCAGTCTAATAATTCCTCTATCCCTCTTTCTTTTGGAGCCTCCCAAATACTCGGCTAGATCTGGCAATGTATGAAGTAATAAGCATTTATTTTGTACTTACTATGTGGCAGACACCTTGCTAAGCTCTGGGTATACAAAAAGAAAATACAGCCCCTATCTCCACAATTAAAAGGGGGCAAGGGGGGACAACAAACAAATATGTACAATCAAACTATATGGGGGGGGAGGAAATAAAAGAAGAAAAGCAGTAGAATTAAGCAGAATTAGGAAAGGCTTTTGTAAAACATAGAATTTTAGTTAGGACTTGAAGGAAGTCAGGGAGGCCGTTAGGTTGAAAAGAGAAGAAAAAGAATTTCAAGCCTAAAGAGCAGCCAGAGAAAATGCTCAGAGCCTAGAGATGGAGTGGAACAGCCAAGAGGCCAGTATCAAAGGACTGACAATGCAGGCAGTAAGGTATAAGAACACTGGAAGGGGATATGTTATGAAGGACTTTGAAGACCAATCAGATGATTTCTGTTTGATCCTGGAGGTAATGGGGAACCAGTGGAGTTTATGGAGAAGGGGAATGATTTGATTGAACCTGCACTTTAGGAAATTCACTCCAATGGCTGAATGGAAGATGAATTTGAATGAGCAGAGAAGTGAGGCAAACAGATTCACCTGTAGGCTATTGCAATAGTCCTAATGTCAGGTGATGAGCGTCTGCCCAAGGGTGGTGTCCATATCAGAGAAGAGAAGGGAGCACATTGAAGAGATGTTGCAAAGGTGAAATTGACAGGCAACAGCTTGGATATGGAAATGTGGGAGACAGTGAGGAATCAAGGAGGATACCCAAGTTGCAAGTCTAATGGACTGGGAAGATGTTGCTGCCTTTGACAGTAATAGGGAAATTAGGAGGTGGTGGGGGTTTAGGGAGGGAAATAATGAGTTCTGATTTGAATATGCTGAGTTCTACTGGATATAGAGAACCAGATGGCTGAAAGACAGTTGGAGATGCAAGACTGGAAGTTAACAGAGAAGTTAGGGGAGAAGAAATAGATTTGAAAATCATCAGCATAGAGATGATAATTAAATGGGAAATGATAAGATAATCAAGTAAAATAGTATAGAAGGAAAAGAGAAGAGTGTCCAGGATAGAGCCCTGAGAGATAGTCACAGTAAGTGGTCATGACATGGAGTGGGACCCAGCAAAAGAGACTGAGAAGGAAAAGTCAGCTAAGTAGGAGGAGAAACAGAGGAGAGTAATGTCTGAAAAACTTAAAAAGAAAGCGTCAAGGAGAAGTGGGCTATAGACAGTGTCAGATGTTGTAAGGGTTAAGAAGAATGGGGATTGAGAAGAGACCATTGACCGGCAATTAAGAAAGCACTGGTAACTTCGGAATGAGTATAAATGAGTATAAACTTTGGAATGAGATAAATGATGTCAGAAGCTGGAATGTAAGAGGTTAAAAAGTGAGTGAAAGGAGAGGAAGTGGAAATGTCTATTATAGATGGCCTTTTCTTTTTTTTCTTTTTTTTTATTTTAAAAAATTATCATTTATTTATTTATTTATTTTTATTTAATTTTAATTTATTTTCTTGGTTATATCATTCATTTCCACAAGGTTTTGAGTTACAAATTTTCTCCCCTTTTTGTCCCTACCCCCCAGTCCAGAACATTGATCCCACTGTAAGACCCCTCCCACAATCTGTTCCCTTTTATGCCCTCCTCCAACGCCTCTCTAGTTTTTCCCTGTATGTATTATTTCCCAGTTGCATTTAATTGTATAGCTTTAAATACTAGATTCTTGCAATTCCTCCCCTGTCACCCACTCCCACTGGGAGGAGCAGCAATTCAATACAGGCTGTACCTGTGTAATTACACAG
>CM053599.1:168482144-168522838 GCA_028646575.1 Pseudocheirus occidentalis | reverse complement strand
ATTTCCCTCCCCCCTATTCTCCTATGTGGCAAGATACTCAATTTAGAGTTTATGTCTTTCCTTCCCTAAGCCAAATTCAATGAGAGTAAATGAAAGTAAAGTTGTAACCGTTATCCCGTGCCTCTTTTTTATGGGATGTTTAACCCCATTTTGTCTCTCCCTGTTTCCTTATAGATGGCCTTTTTAAGAAATTTGACCACAATGGACAGAAAAGATATAGGATGATAAATGAAGTCATGGAAGGATCAAGTGAGAAGTTTTTGAGGAAGAGGGAGATGTGGGCATATATTTAGAGAGCAAGGAAAGATCCAGTAGATAGACTAAAGATAAAATAGATATATAGATATCTTTATCTTTGTCTTTGACCTCTTCTGGCCTCTTATAATAACATTGTTCTCTATTCTCAGACTCATTTCAATATTTTTTTTTCATATGAAGTTCTCCAAATCTTTCACTTTTTTTGTCCATATAAATTCTATATTTTCTTTAAGACCTAAGTTCTCCAGGGTACTTTCCCTGACAAACCTCTAGGATCTTTGAGTTTTTATAGCATATAAAGTATTTACTATGAAATCTAGTACTGAATAATATATTGACCTAAACTGTACTCTAGTTTCTCCTCTTGTTTCCCAAAGTAGGTTATAAGTTTCCCTCAGAGAGCAGAGATGGTATTTCCTTTTTACCCTTCAGAGCTTTGATCAGTGTGTTGTAAATAGCAGAATTTGGTTTAGATAAGTTACTCAATATAGACAAAAGCATAGCACCATAATGAATGGATTCTCTGTTAGATTAGGCATTGAAAATTAATATAAAGAGAAACCTAAATAAAATCTAGAATCTCTGAAGTTGAGGGGGATTGGTACACCACTAAAAAACTGGGAGCAGCTAGGAGGCACAGTGGATAGAATGCTGGCCCTGGAGTCAGTAGACTTTGGGTCCAAATCCAGTCTCAGACACTAGCTGTGTGACACTGGGCAAGTCACTTAACCTGTTTGCCTTAGTTCCTTATCTATAAAACGAACTGGAGAAGGAAATGCCAAACTACTTAAGGAGGTTTGCCAAAAAAACACTAAATGGGATCATAGAGAATTGTACATAACTGAAACCACTCAACAACAACATCAGAATTGGGAATACGTATAGCTCAACAGAGGAACACGCAAAAAAAAAAAACTCCAAAAGTTCAATCAGAATTATAAACAAAAAGAAAAATATGAATAATTCTTCCTTGTAGTCACTTAAAACCTGGAGGCTGTGTTTGTTTTATGCTGTTTTAACAAATACTTTACTTCTCACCAACATGATTTACTTGGTCAACAGTTTCTCCTGATAGCTGAAGAGAAGAAGGCAATAGGGCATATGCAATTTTGCTTTTATGGTGATCTGTCTTAAAACTCATTCACCAAGATTTCACTATGTCAAAGGCCTCATTTCTCAAATATATAGAGAACTGAGTCAAATTTATAAGAATACAAACCATTCCCCAATTGATAAGTGATCAAAAGATATATACAGGTAACTTGTAGGCAAAGAACTGAACTATTTATAGTCATAAAAATGCTCTAAATTACTGTTAATTAGAGAAATGCAAATTAAAACTACCTCATAGCTATCAGATTGGCTAATATGACAAAAAAGGAAAATTATAAATGTTGGAGGGGATATGGGAAAACTGGGACACTAATGCACTATTGGTGGAGTTGTGTGAACTGATCCAACCATTCTGGAGAATAATTTAGAACTATGTCCCAAAGACTATAAAACTGTACCTATCCTCTGACCCAGTAATACCACTCCTAAGTCAGCATCCTACAGAAATAAAAAAGGGGGTGGGAAGAGGACTTATTTATACGAAAATATTTATAGCAACAATTTTAGTGGTGGCTAAGAATGAGAAATCAAAGGGATGCTCATCAATTGTGTAATGGTTAAACAATCTGTGCTATATGATTATGATGTGATATCATTGTGCTATAAGAAATTACAAGTAAGTTGATTTTAGAAAAACCTGAAAAGACTTACATGAGCTGATGCAAAGTCAAGTGAGTAGAGCCAAGAGAACGTTGTACACAGTAACAGTAATATTTGTATGATGAAGAACTGTGAATGACCTAATTATTCTTAACAATGTAATGATCTAAGACTATTCCAAAGGATCCATGATCCTTTGGATCTCTCCACCTTCAGAGAAAGAACTTACGTTGTCTGAATATAGACTGAAACATAACATTTTTCACTTTTTTTAAATTTGTGACTTCCAATACAAAATGAATAATATGGAAATATTTTACAGGATCATACATGTGAAAACTATTTTGGATTGCTTACCATCTCAGAGATGGGGGAGGGGAGAGGAGGAGAAATAGAATTCAGAACTCAAAACCTTAAAAGAAAGCTAAAAATTTGTTTTATTATGTTATTGGGAAAAAATAAAACATTATTTTTAAAAAAGATTTTACTACATCCAAAAGTCTCATTTTTATATCTGCAAAACAATTATAAAATGTGTTCTACTTCTCATAAAGGGTTATTATGAGAACAAGTTAATATTTATATTTTCACATATGTACATACATAGTGAAACAATAAAGATATATTGGATGAGGTATCATGCTGGCTGAAAACACTCAACCTAGTAACATATATTAAGCTCCTACTATGTGTCAATCCTGCATTAAGTGCTAGATATATAAAGAAAATAAAAGGCACAGTCCTTTATCTCAAGGAACTCACAGTCTAACAAATGAGACAATATGTAAATCATAATGTAAAAAAAAGAGAAATACTAAATATATATACACACAAGATACATTGGGGGTAATCTCAGAGAGAAGGCATTATGATCAAGAAATACTGAGAAAGACTTCTTACAAAAGGTGGAACATCAACTGAGACTTGAAAGAAAGTTAAGGATCCTAGGATTCTGAAATGAGGAAGAAGAGCATTCCAGGCATGAAAGATAGTCAGTGAAAACATTCAGAGTTGGGAGATGGACTGTCTTGTACTAGGAAAACGAAAGAGGCCAATGTAACTGGATTTCAGTGTGGGGAGGGAGGTGGTAGGGTGAAGTGGTGGTGTAATATGTACACAAACTGAAAAGGTAAGAAAGAGCTTGGTTATGAAGAGCTTCAAGCAAAAAATGTTATATTTGATTCTTGAGGCAATCGAGAGCCACTATAGTTTATTAAACAAAAAGGTGACATGGTCAGACTTGCTCTTTAAGAAGATCAGATTGACACCTGAGTGGAGGATAGACTGGAGGAGGAGAACCTTGAAGAAGGGAGAGCAAGGAAAGGAAAGAACAGAGCAAGGAGAATGAGGAGTTGAGGTTGACACCTAGATGATTAGCCTGAATGACAGTTACAGGGAAATTAGGAAAGGGTACGATTTAAGGGATGTGGGAAAGATAACGGCTTCAGTTTGGAACAAGTTGAGTTTATGATAACTACAATACACCAAACTATAGATGTCTAATAACAACTTTAAGATTCAGTACTGAGATTGGAAGAGAGGTTAGGTCTGGAAAAGTAATATTTTGAGTCATCTTGGGGTGGCTAGGTGGTGCAGTGGATAGAGCGCCGGCCCTGGAGTCAGGAGGACCTGAGTTCAAATCCGGCCTCAGACGCTTAACACAAAAACTAGCTGTGTGACCTTGGGCAAGTCACTTAACTCCAACTGCCCTCCCAAAAAGCACACACACAAAAAAGATCAATAATAACTTTGGAGACAGCAGTTTGAGTTGAATGATGAAGTTAGAAGTAGAGGTCTTTATTGTAAATGGCCTAAATAAGCTGTGATGAAGTTAGAAGTAGAGGTCTTTATTGTAAATAGCCTAAATAAGCTGTAACAAAATTGAGGAGATATAGGACTATACTCAGATTGATGCATGAAGGAGACATGGGGAATATTTTCAGGTAAGACATAAGTGACCAATAGATAGGTAGTAAGTAAAGATTGGTGAGAAACTAGTAATATTAGAGGAGACATTTTGCTAGAGATGACAGGATAGAATGGAGTCACTTGTATATAGAGGATGTGTCTTGCTAAGAAAGGCTACCTCTTCATGTGAAACAGGAGTGAAGGAAGAGAAGGTTGCACAAGGCAACTGAGTGATGTAAGATGGAGAACTGGAGAGAAGAGGGAGCTCCCTGTAAATGACCTAATTTTTTTTTAGTGAAATATGAGGCAAGATTCTTGACTAAGAGAGTAGAGAGGAAAAGCTGTGGGAAATTTGAAGAGGGATGGAAAGGTTTGGAAAAGTTGCTATGGTCAGGGTGAGGACCCAATTGAGATTGTGTACCATGGATAATTTATAGTGGACCTGGTCAACACAGTTAAAATATTTCTTCCCTCATTTTCATTCAGCAATATATGGAAAGACTGGAATAGGCTTCATTCCCAAGGCAATTATTGAAGTATGTTCCTCTTAAATTTGGCTTTCCAGTAACTGGCTAATGTGGTGAAAGTTCACATTTTATGAAGATAACTTTATATTTGTCCTTTTATCATTATTCTTAATAGAAATATTTAAGAGTTTCATATATATGTATATACATACACACATATATAAATATTATGTCTTAGAGAAAACAATTTAATCTTCTTATATTTCTCTAAGTGAAGTTTACTCCTCCACTAAAACTCAAAATTTTCACACCTTTAACACATCACATTTTTAGCATAGTTGTCCAATGCTCTGTTTGAAAATAAATTATCCTCAAGCCATTCAGATAAAATGAAATATTTAAGTACTTAACCTTATGCATGAAGATATAATCATTAGTGACCACAAATTCAGAATAATAAAATTTAAGAACAGACATTTTGTATCCTATAATAGTAATTAAGAGATATTTAGCATTCAAACAACAGGATTCATTGTGTGTGTGTGTCTGTGTCTGTGTCTGTGTGGGTGTATACTTCTGGAGTTCACCTGCCTTTTTTAATGAGGTTTGCTATGAAATGAAGAAAGGGGAACATGTTTGTAGGAATATCAGAACTCTGCTGCCAAGAGCACCAAATGACCTAAGCATAAAAGCTTCCTTAACTAAGTTTGAGTCCATGTAAGAGTCTTGGTTAGACTTTATTTTGGAACAGTCAATCATGCAAAAAAGTTTTGAATTACTCACAAGGTATCATGGCCAAGCTCAGAATTAATGAGGTGGAAAAATTTCCTGTTCAGAAAGAAAAAAGCACAATGGGAAAATAGTGAAGAAGTCAAAAAGATCCTGCCTTCGTATTTGAAAGGTCATCTCTACAACCCTCTCAGAAACAGATGTAATTCTTAGATTGCATTCCTTTTCAGTGGCACTCTGCACTTCCTTTATATGACAGATAATTGGCTCAATGACAATTCAGATGATCATACCTAAAATCAAAATCAAAATATCAAATTACAGTTCCCAAGAGATTTTACCTCAAATCACTTACACGGGGCAGCTGTTATTATTCTTCTCATGCTGCTACAATAACAGTAAACAATAAAAATGAAAACCTGATCTTGTTCATCCTTCTAATTTAAATCTGTCTTGAAATAGAAATCAATCACTAGAAATTAAGAAATTAATTACATTCTATGATTACATACAATGAATATATTATAGTACACTCAAAACACAGAAAAATACTGGTTACTCTAAGCATTGAGACTGATAGATAACCATATTTGAAAGTATTGCATATTAACCCTTAAAGTAAAATAAAATGTTGGAATCTGGAATCTATCAATAATAAGTTGGCTCAAAGAGTAACTTTGATAATACTATTCACTTTCAAACACTTTCAAAATTTTCATAAGTGATGGCTAAATAATCTGTCAGATAAAAATCATTCTTTACTAAATAAACTGGTAAGCCTCTGTGACAAATGAAAAACCTGAGAGACAAAGTTTCTCCGTCATTAATAATCAATTTATGAATTAAAGTAGCTAATAAGCAATAAATTGATGGTCAGTTATTTCTCTCAGCAAAACAAAGATAAAAAATGGAGAGCCTGAAAACCACTGAAAGGAAATGTCCCTGACAAGTAAAAATCAACCCTCATTTGTGAGCATTTAATGAGGAGGTAGGGCTAGAAGTCTCCAGTTCCTCCCACTGAGAATGTGACTTTATTAAGAAAGTCAGCTGCCTTCAGCAATCTGGACAGGGGAATCCATCTTCTTCCAAACCACTCTAACTGGTTTTCTCTTTCATGAGTTAGGGCACCCTAAATTCTAATGGGGGAGTACAAGGACAGGGGCTGTTCTCTTTGTGGCAAGAACTCAACCAGACTGGATTCTGTTCATATCCTGATAGAAATAAGGTCTCCTAGTTGGGTGAGGTCCAGCCCAAGATTGAGGACCATTTTTCCTTGGAGGGATTGATGAGGCAATCTCATTAATCAGCATTGTTCTTCAGAGATTTATTTTTCACATGCACTGGGTCTTAATGAGGAAATAGGAAATGAAAAGCCTATAGCCTAATTTAATAATTGGTTACCAATTTAATAACAAAATAATTTCTCTTAACCTTTTACTTTAGCTATTAGAGATCCTGATTCCTCCTTAACACTTCACTGTTTTAGAACTTCACAGTATACTTTCAGCAGCTTCTCCCACAGAGTTAATCTTATTTATGACCTTATTAAGGTTGAAGACCCAGGGAACTAAAAATCTGGCAAGTCCTTAACAAACTTCTCAGATATTTATTAAAACTGTGGTTCTTTCCAAACTCTAAGTCATTACATCATTATTATTCATTTTAAAGCAAAATATACCCAATTAAGCAGCCAGGTGGCACAATGAATAAAAGACTGGGCTGAGAATCAGGAAGAATCCCAATAAGTAGTCACAGACTTGGTATCTGGTTTATTTTCTTAGAGTAAAAGCAGGATAAGGTAAGTGTTAGAAGAGAAAGAGAAGAAAAGAGAAAAAAAGAGAAAGATATCTTGGAGGACTTGTCAAATTAACAGATAGAGGATCCACTCCACCCTTCCCCAAACCTCTTGGTTAGTTTGCCCAAGAGAATTACTCATTTGTCCATAATGATAGCTAAGGTAGTTCTAGCCCTCCCTCAGTAATTCCTTAGGTTTTGATAATACACAAGTACCCTCTTGCTTTTGGGATACCTAAAGTCCTCAGTCCTAAGACCTACTCTGTGTCCTGGAATGACTAGACTCTGTTCCATTTGAACCATGGGAGAACTCACCTGGTTCTCACTGTAAAGAGTGATCTTGTTTAGGTTGAGTCTCACCTCTTGGTCTACCATCAAGGCTATCACTTTCTGACACCATTTTTTAAGGTGAGAACAAAAGATTCTTAAAATGAAATAATTTAGAAAGAAGTTTATTAAATAATCCAGTGGAAGGGAGAACCAAAAAAGGGGGGCACAGTCAAACCAAGCATATATAAGTTATATTATTATATAAGATTCAAACAAAGGAACAAGGAAACAGTAACTGACTGGCCAGCAGGGAGGCAGTTTCCAGATAAGACACGTGGGTTGCTTGGTATGTATAGCAGGAAAAAAATCCTTATATTCTTTCTTTGCATCAGTCTTCAGATTTCACTGAGTTTCTGGTCAGCATAACCTATGTCCTGAGTGAGGCATCAGATGAATATCTTTAAACAACTGGTCTAATTTCCTAGCCACAAAGGGCTAAATGCAAATGATGCAATATAAGTTTCCCACAGGAAGATGTGTAAAAGGAAAACCAGTGCTGGAAAGGGTACTTAGGGAAGCTTTGTCATCAGGAGGGGGGGGTCAGGTCCCAGTGAGTACAAGAAGATGGAGAGTGAGATAAAGAAAAAGGTTTAAGATAAACTCTAATTTGTTATCTATGGATTTGGCATTCTAGAGAGCACAGTGGAAAAGGTGGGTTGCTTCAGAGTAGGAGATTTGAGGGGTTGGGTTAAGGGTGATGGCAACAAGGGATCATTAGAGTATGGAGAATATTTGAACAATGGCAACCAGAGGTTTAGAGTCACTGGGATGGGGGCTAGAATGATGGGGTAGAAGTATTTTAGCCATTGAAGAATGTCAAGTATGTAACCAAATATAGAACTGTTAACAAGATTATACACTGATAATTATTCCTGAACTGTGCATTTAATACAATATTCTAAATATTAATTTTCCATTCTTTAAAGGATCTATAATCTCACTGATGTGATTACTTTTCCTTCCAATTGTGCAAGATACAATCTACCTAGGCCTTCTCATTTTGTATTGCTCTTATCCATATCAGTCAATAAATCTTACACATGTTGGTCCACCCGACATGCTTAGGGATTTTCTTTAGATCTCTTGACATTGTTAAAGTCAATAGAGTTGATTCCAAGTATGTAGTATAGAGTTATATATTACAACAAAGTATGTACAAGAAGATGGAGAGTGAACAATATCCATTGTTTATCTCTTTTTCTTTATACATGATTAGCCTACCTCTTTTTTGTGTCCTATATTTCTTGACATTCTTTATATCATTTCTCCAGTATAATTTTTATTAGTAAAGTGTGATAGCCTACTCATACCCACCATGTTCTTTTCCATTACACTTTGGTGAATATACAACTTTATTGTTGTTGTTGATTGTCCTTCATTTTTGAAAAGGGCCAATGAAATCTGGAGGGTGATGCCTTGATTTGAAAGTGAATCAAATTTAAATGAGACAGGGCCATGCAAAGTCATCAGTGTCACTCTGTCCTCCAGGGTCATCTGAGTCAGTTGTCCTATATGTAGCTTTAACTCATCAGTAACTGTAGTATTTCATTACTTAACCATACTACACCACCATAAGAAGATTGCCGATTTGTAAGATGAACCTTTCTTTTAGGGAAGAGCCTGGGGACATTAAAAATATTATATAAATTCTCAATGCAATGCAGCCTCTTCCATTCAGTTCTGGGACACTGGGGATATATTTTGGCTCAGTACAAAGAGTAATTGACATATCCACTTGGGTGTTCCATACACATCTTAGTTAAATTCTCAAGTAATGGTCACTGCACTGATTGATTACAGTTCTGATGTCAGAACGCATTGATCAGAATCCCAAACTAATTATATCTCTGCTCTCTAAACCATTCTTCTAGTCACCCAGGTTCCGATCTCAGGGTAATCCTTATTTTTTCCATTGTCCTTTACCTAATATATCCAATCAGTTGAAATGTTTTGTTGACTATTTCTATGACATCTCTTGCATCAATTCCCTTCACTTCACTTATGTAGCCACTATTTTTATCACTTCTCATCTAAGCTATTGCAAAAACCTTCTTGTTGGGCTCACACATTCTAGTTTCTTCTTTCTCTTATCCATTATTTACATAGCTAACACATTGATGTGAGTCTAAACACGCCACTTCCCTACTCAAGAAAGCTCCCTGTTACCTCTATGAAAAAACATAGTCTTTTGGTTAGCAATTACACTCCCTCACAATTTGACTTCAACCTGTCATTCTAGGTTGATTTTATTGCTCTCTCTCTCATTCATATACTCAAGTTGTAGCCAAACCGGTCTATTTTCTATTCCCCACACATAATATTCTATCACTTTTTTTGCTTTTAAAAAATTATGTTCATATTTAAATTTTTTTTCAATCTCTGTCTTTTCCCATCAATGTTTCCCTACTCCTGAACCCTCTTGTAACAAATAAGTACAGTTAAGCAAGCCAAAGCCCTATTCTGCACCTATACTTTATCACCTTTCTTCCTGAGGTACCAGGGTGGGAGGCAGGTGGGAAATGTTTTTTCATCAATCCTTGATCTGAGTTTAGCAGTCTTTTATTATTAACTTTCCTTACATTTTTGTGATCATTTTGTAAATTATTCCCCTCATTTACTTATTTCATTCTGCATCAGTTTATGCACATCTTCCCAAGTTTCTTATTCGTCACCTATTATAACATAATTATGTATTATTATATTCATATACAACATTTTATTCAGTCATTCCCCAAGTGATTGATATCTGTTTTCCTTCTAGTTCTTTGCTACTACAAAAATTCTATTATTATATCTATAGGACATTTCCTCTCTATTTGACTGCCTTGGGGGTAGATGCCAAAAGGTATTCAGTTTCAAACTTTAGTAAAATTCCAAATGATTTTCCAGCTAGGTTATGAGATTTTATCTCTCACCTCAGTAGCTTTTCCCAGGCTGTCAAGAATTGTTTTATGTTGTATTGCTTTATGTTGTGTTGTGATGTATTGTGTTGTCATCTATAGTCTAAGAGACAGGAATTTTTGGAAGCGCTTACGTAGAAAGGCAGGTAGAGCAAAGGGGCTCTCTTGATTTCATACATACAGTGACTGCTGCCCAAATCTGGCAAGTGGAGCTTCCTTGGTAACAAGTAACTTTCTAAGCTTACTATTCCAGAGTACAACTATAATATCTTCCCCTTGGGGTTCTAGGGGGGTACTCCTGGGCTGTTAGGAGTATCTTAACTGTCTTTCCTTCACTGTTAGCCAACCAGCACCCCAATTTCATTTAGTAACTTAACATCACCTGACTTTGAAAAATGTAACTTTGAAGAGATGACCAAACATTTCCTCCTAATACCTCAGGGGCACTTTTTCCCTATACCACCTTGGTCTCTGGGTAGAGAGGGCTGCACTGGCATGGTTCCTCACAGCTCCTCCTTTTTCTTTGGATAATTGATGCTTAAACTTGGGATTCAACTCTCAGTTTCCTGATCTCTGCAACTCCTGATTCTAGGGTTGCTCAGATTCTTACCTCTCAAAATTCACAAGGTTGTAGCTTTCAGATTAACTTTCTTTACTTAAAATGAAAGAGCAAAAAGTGGGGTAAAGGATGGAGCACTGTTTTTGTGGATCCATATATCAGTATTTCTCCTTACAGTGTTCTTTTCAGTCTCATGACACGCCATCTGTCAGGAAGTAGTCAGCTAAAGAGAAGTCAGACCAACAGAGAAGGAGTTTGAATATCTTTGCAGCCAATCAAAGAGTTTCCTACTTACTATGTGGTTTGTCAGTCAGAATCAGTTACAGAATATTTATGCATATTCCAAAGTCATTATATGTCATTCCCAATGTAATTTACCAGAAGTTGTATCTCATCTACATGGGGATTGCATTAGCCAAGCACAATGAGGCACTCTGTTCAGGGTTATAAGGAATGGACTTTTTGGCTAGTTCTGCCTTATCTCTTCCCCCATTGCAACTTATTTATCCTTATATGTTCTATACCATCTAAGTGCTTCACCGCTGGCTGATTCCTAGACAAAAGGCTCAGACCATAATAAAAGAAGTGAAGACTTGGCCTGGATTGATTCATGCTTCCTGTAGTTCCGCACAATGCTGGGCTCTCTGTAGGAATTTTACTAGAGCTTTCTCCTGCTGTCAGAAGTGTAATATAGCTCTACTTATCCTTTAAATAAATTTTTTTCATATGCTTTGTTTTCACATTGCTTAGGATTTCCCCTGTATCTCTCACTTTTCCCTGATTCTAGAAAGCCATCCTTTATAATAAATAATTTTTTAAAAGGAAAAGAGAAAAATAATAAGAAAAAAATTGGCAAAAGCAATCAACATGTGAAAATAATTTGGTACCGTGTCAATGTTCCACCCTCATAAACCACAACCACTGCAAAGGTAAGAACAATTAATTGGTACAGTATGAGAAAATTGTACAGGAAAGATTCAATCGAGTGTTAGACTAGAATATGATTGGGAAATAAAGATGAGACAGAGTTAAGAAAATAGTGAAGATGAAGTAAAATAGTGAAGTAGAATGTAGCAGATCAAGTGATAATCATTGTAAACCTCTTAGTCCAGTGCCTGGCAGATAGTGATACAAATGCTTTTGTTGTTATTTATGATTGCCCCGGAATTACTTTATAATCATTTTGAGTGCAATTAGCATAGAACAACAAAATGATAGATGAAGTATTTTTTCTACATATGAGAAATTATATATTACATTATGATATATGTATTATATATAATGAAGTTAAATTATATATAAATACTATATTATAAATTATGTACTTTCTATATAATTAATTCAGGAATGGATTCCATTGAATTCATTTTTCTTGTATTGTGAATTTTGAGAAATCATTGTGTAAAAAAGTTAATTTCAAAAAATTATACACAGAGGGAGATACAATTATATCGTTGGAAAAATAACTTCTCTTTTAATCTGCATTCTGTTAGATTATGAATTGAACTACTGAAGAATGTGGTCACAGTGTTTGAAAATTATTAAGTATTCAATTAGATGTGTTTTCTTTAAAAATGGATAATAATAACACTGTTTCGGGAAAAGTAACACAGACTTTATATACTTTTCTTATCTGTGTCATTCCTTATGAGTTAAGAATTTGGGTAGGGTCATAAGAACTTAGCTTCACTAATGGTGTTGTGGAGTTCTAAAGTAATGAAGTAATTTGATGAGAAACTAGGACCTTTTACAGTTAAAGTAAAAGGCTTATAAAATTATTTTATAAAGAGTCATTATCAGGGTGGCTAGGTGGCGCAGTGAATAGAGCACCGGCCCTGGAATCAGGAATACCTGAGTTCAAATCCGGCCTCAGACACTTAACACAAAAAACTAGCCGTGTGACCTTGGGCAAGTCACTTAACCCCAACTGCCCTCCAAAAAAAAAAAAGCAAAAAAAAAAGAGTTATTATCTAGTATGTTATTTGGTTATTGCTTATGAAAATTATGGAAATGAATCTGGAATAATATGTATTAAAGTTCAACCTTTGAGCCAATGTAGTATTAACAGACCTTAGACAATATGGATATCTGTGAGTTTGGAAGCTGGCAGTAAATGGTTAGCATTTTTCTAGGTTTTGAATGAACTGTCCTGTATTCACACTATGTGTGAAACTCTAGGATGTGATCGTTTTTTCTTTCTAATGATTGTTTTCAGCTCCAGCATGTATTGAACTAGAAAAGAGGAATAAGATAAAGCCTTGTGTGTGCTTATTATTAATTGTTATTGAAACAACACGAGGAAAAATGACAATTATAATAACGGTGGCTATACATAGCCTAAAATATAATTAGTGAAATGTGTTATTGGAGATAAAATCTTGTAGGACTGTATGTTGATATTTTTCTGAGTTTTGATTTCAGGTATAATTATCTGAATCGTCATTAAGCCAACAATCCACCATTCAAGGGAAATGCCATGTACTACTCAAAGGGAATGAAGCAAGTCTAAGGCAGTTTTGCTCTACTACACATATACCAGGTGAGTCTGTGCCTTTGAAAGAACAGTCCTGTGGTGGTAGCTATATCTCTCCTTCCTCCTTTGAGGAACTCCTATAAATTCCTATGACTCCATAAATTCCTATGATGAGGACAGATGAATTGTCAAAGTTGATTAAAAATTGTGAAGAAATTTTGCAATCACTTTTTTTCTGTTTTGAAGTCTCTCTCTGATACTATTAAGAGACAAAAGATCCGCATGGTCCCTTTTTGAACCCCAAATAGGTGCCCTAGAAGCTTTAGTTCCACAAAGAATACAAAAACTAAAAAAGGATAAATAAATATAAGTCCACAAATAAAAAAAGTAAAAGTCTATACTAGGTAAGGAAAAGAAATAATGAAGAGAACAAAAAAAAGAAACTTTTTTTAGAAAAAGAAAAGAAAGTAAACCTACCAAATCAAATAAGTTGAAGGGGGAAATGGGAATAGAAAGTGGTTATTGAGGGTGGCTAGGTGAATAGAGCACCGGCCCTGGAGTCAGGAGTTCAAATTCTGCCTCAAACACTTAACACAAGAACTAGCCATGTGACTTTGGGCAAGTCACTTAACTCCAATTGCCCTCCAAAAAGCAAAACAAAAACAAAAACAAAAGAAAGCGGTTATTGAAATTCATGCCGACTTAATGACCTGTAACTTCCAGGCCTGCTTCTTGGGGGAGGTATATTTGTCACATAGTCAAATCATGCCCTATCTGTTTGTATCTGGAAATTGCCAGGTACTCTTCCCTAGTAGAGGAACTGAGACTCAAGGGTCCAATCTTTTTTGCTGATGTGGACCTATCCTAAGTGTCTTTATCTCGTGTAAATTACCAATAAAACCTTTCTCTATCTCCTAGTCATCACTGATCTCCAGTGATCAGTCCATCAATGTATTGCTGACTTGATGTACTCATAATAAACTCTTTTTAATTTTCTTTGCCCCCAGTTTTGTCATGTTAATCAGGATGAAAGCCAAAACAAAGAATTTTCCTTTCAACAAGTGGTGAAGTCAGCCAGGGGTGATGTTTTGGTGGTGGTGGTGAAGGCTTTTTACCTTTGGTTATCACTGTAGGAAGGCCTGCTCCACCTCTGCAAACTAGTAGTCTGGCATTACCAGAGAGTGGGCTTGAATACCCCTCCCCAAGCAGTTAAGCAGTGAAGTGGCAGAGAATTTAACTCCCCACAACTCAGAACAGGAAGCAGAAATGGATCCAAAGTTCACATTCTTGTCTTTCACTTGTGCACCAAGGAAGACAAAATAAAAGGAGCATTGACAAGGCAGATGAGTAAAGGCTTTTCATGGATTTAGGTCTCCTAGGAGATCAAACTTTAAGAGTTTGGTAATATCCTTCCAGATAAGTCCAAAACTATAAAGCTTGGTAGGGACTGGAGAATTAAAGGGAAAAATATATTTTGTCCAGATAAAATATGAGACCTTTGTAGTCAGTCAGATGTTCATTCTAAATTTGATTTGAAATCTATTAGCCTAGGCAAGCATTGGATTTTCAGCACTGTGGAGAGAGGCTCTGAAACAGCAATTACCTTTCATTATCTTAGGAAAAAGACCAGAATGCCTGTGGGTTTAAAAAAAAAAATAGAAAGGAAAGAATGAAAAGGGATATTTGAAACATCTGGCTATCCTCCAAGATGAGGGACCAACCATCCTCCTACACTCCAGTCACTTAGGACTGCCCACCCCATCTCTACCATAACCTTTGCCCACACCCATTTGTGGATAATGGGGATAGATATTCTCTTTTTTCTTTTTCTTTTTTTGGAGGGGGGAAAGCAGGACAATTAGGGTTAAGTGACTTGCTCAAGGTCACATGGCGTGTGTGTGTGTGTGTGTGTGTGTGTGTGTGTGTGTGTGTGTGTGTGTGTGTGAAGTGTCTGAGGCTGAATTTAGACTCAGGTCCTCTTGACTCCAAGGCTGGTGCCCTATTCAGTGCACCACCTAGCTGCCCTGAGGACAGATATTCTCAATGAGAAGGGAGGAGAGGTAATTAGGAACTGGGAAGAATTCAGTAAAGTTCACTTTTATAGATATTCTGGAATAATATTGGTAAGAATCATCATCAGGATGTAAAAGAAACTAGGAGAAAAAAAATAAAAGAAAAATAAAGTAGAAGATATTTAAGGAAGTTAGACATGGAAATGAGTAGAAAGTTAAAGAAAGTTGTGTAGTCTGAGTAAAAGGTTTTGAGGATTTGGAAAGAGAGAAATGAGGAAGGGTTTTGATCTCATTCAGATGAGAATATGGAAAACTTTTTGTGATTATTCTTTGTAAAATACAGGTTGGAATTCCCAGGCTCTAATGCTGGGAAATGGGAATGGAAAGCTGCTGCTTATCTTTATCTGAAAAGTCTTTGGATATATGACAGACGGTGAGGATTACTATATGGGTAAAAAGGCAATTGATCAGGCTTTTTGCATGGTTTTGAAAGAAAAAGGGGGGAAAGCTATACAAAGCTGGGAATGCAATCCATGTGTCTTTAGAAATGAGTTTATTTTTTTTAAAAGGGGGAAGGCAAGGCAATTGGGGTTAAGTGACTTGCCCAAGGTCACACAGCCAATGAGTGTGTCAAGTTTCTGACATCACATTTGAACTCAGGTCCTTCTGACTCCAGGGCCAGTGCTCTATTCACGGCACCATGTAGCTAAGCCTAAAAATGTGTTTATTGATGATAATGGACTGTCTCTCCCTCTCTTTCTCTCTCTCTCTCTCTCTCTCTCTCTCTCTCTCTCTCTCTCTCTCTGTCTCTCTCCCTCTGAAGTATTAACATTCAAATTGGCCTAGGATGAATTGAGATTTAAATGTGAATCATTAGTGATCATAAATCTGGATTTGATTGGGTTGAAATCTGTCCTGAAAATAAATCAGAATGTGGTTTAAGCATGTTCTCCTGGCATATTAGAACTTAGTGCAAAAATACATTTGCTAGATTTGCTATTTGGCATTAAAACATGGAACTGCTGGGCAATGCATGGATCAGGGAATCCTGAATTAAGATTTAATGAGAGAAATTTGTTAGCTGTGTGGGTTCACCTCTGTTTGAAAGGGGAAAATGAAATATTAGGAACCCACTTCCCAGGACTGTTGTGAGGTTCACATGATAGTAAAGTGTTTAACACAGTGCCTGGCATGTGTCATGTTACTGATTATTGTTATTATTATTTCTTTAATTGAATGTAATTGCTCCATACTGGATAACTCCATACAGTTTTTAGATATGATTAGTATTAAATGCCAAAGGTAATAAGATGATTGATATTCTGTGTAAGATAATTTGGTAATACATTCACCTGAATTGGGGTTTAAATGATGCTCACCACTCCCATCTTTCCCTCTACTGTAATAGGTCTTTCTCACCTCTTCATGTGAGATAATTTACCTTATTCCACTTTTCCCTTCCTTCTCCTTCCAGCACAATTCTCTTTTTCACCCCTAATTTTTTTTATATCATCCCTTCAAAGTCAACTTAGACCCACACCCTCTGTCTACATATACTCCTCTTTTTTTGGAGGGGGTACAAGGGAAGGCAATTGGAATTAAGTGACTTGCCCAAGGTCATCTAGCCAGAAAGTGTAGTGTCTTAGGTTGGATTTGAACTCAGGTCCTCCTGACTCCAGGGCTGGTGCTCTATTCACTGCATCACCTAGTTGTTCCTATGTTTGTTCCTTTTATCTGCCCAAGTAGTGACACAATTCTTAAGAGTTACAGGTCTCATCTTCCTGTTTAGAAATGTGAAGAGTTTAAATGTATGAAATAACATGTATTTTCTTTCCTTTTGTTATGGCAAGCACAGAGGTAGTTCATACCTTGTTTCAGCTATTGAATTAACACTTTTTCAGTTCAAGTTTCTTTTGAGCCTTGTATCAAGTCTCTTAAGAAACAGAATGTGTGAACCCCACAACTTGTGAACCCTAAAACTCCTGGGGAGGAGCTAATGACCATATATAAGGAGAACCCCAGGCAACAGAAAGTAGAACAGAGAAGAGAACTTTTGTGGTGGCAGAGTCAAGAAGGAGAAAACTTGTGGTATCCTGGCAGTCTGTTTGTCTGCTCTGTGTTGATGTTTGTTTGTGATACTTTGTACAGAAGCCCTGGGACCTGGAAGCCCTGAAAGGGGACTTTCTGGTTGTCTGTTTACAGAAGTCCTGGAGGAGTGTTTTGGAGGTCCTGGGACTTTACTGATGATTTGTGCTGACTTCTTGGATCTTGCTTGTAGGTCTGTGTTGATTTCTATCTTGATGATTTGTGTTGAGTTCTCAGACCTTGTTGGTGGGTCTGAGTTGACTTCACAGTCAGATAGCGAATTGATAATGGTGCCAGCAATGTGTATGAATATTATTATGGCTCTGTTAAACTTTGTCTTTCCAGAAACAGGAACTATGAAAGACTTGAGGTTGACTGGACACTGTGAGCTTCAATATAGAATGGGAACAGGATGAAGAACTGGACAAGGAGCTGGACAAAGAACAGGAAGCTACCTGACTTTGAAATCAGGTGACAGTTGGAGCTGGGACCCTGGAAAAGGAACCATGGAAGCTGAGAGCCAGACTTTACTTGGATACTGTGTACTGACTGATAAGATTATGATTTACTGTTGACCTAGGGGTGGAGAATTTTGACTTTTGTACTTTGTGATTCAATTAAGGATTTTGTGATTGACTAAATGAATGTACTTTGCTTAAAACAATGTGACCACTTTGGTGAAAAGTATGTGACCAAAATTTAGTGATAAGTTGTTGTGGACACTGTATTTTGATGTTCTGTGATAAGTTGTAATATTCAGAAGGCTGTATCTTGATTTTCTGTGAATGTTTTGCCCGGATATGTAATTTAATAAATAGAGTGTTCAGTATACTATGTAATCAAACCTCAAAAGCTGTTCACAGTATCATTCTTCTGGAAAGCTGCTCATGCATGGCTTTATGCCTGTTTAGGTTTTAATGTTTCTCTTGAATCATGTACTTGAAAATTGAATTTTCTGTTCAGTTCTAGTCTTTTCATCAATAAATTATGCTAAATTTTTCTGGGTAGGTGATTCTTGCTTGTAATCCAAGCAAGATTTACAGAATATGATGTTCCAAGCCCTCTGATCTTTTAATGTAGAAACTGCTGGATCCTATGTAATCCTGGCTGTGGCTTCTCACTTTTTGAACTGTTTCTTTATGACCACTTGCAATATGTTCTCCTTGAATGGAGAGTTCTGGAATTTGGCTATAATGTTCCTGGAAGTTTTCATTTTCAGGTCTCTTTCAGGAGGTGATTGATGGATTCTTTAAATTACTATTTTGCACTTTGGTTCTAGGGTATCAGATCAGTTTTTCTGGGTAAGTTCTTGGCAGATGATATCCAGATTCCTTTTTTTTTAAATCAAGGCTTTCAGGCAGTCTCATAATTCTTTAATTATCTCTCCTGGATTTATTGTCCAGGACAGTTGTTTTTCCAATGAGATTTTTCACATTTTCTTTTATTTTTCACTCTTTTGATTTTGTTTGATTGATTCTTGATGTCTAATAGGTTCCCCCCCCCCCCCCACTGGCTTTTTGTATCTCTTTTGCCATTTGGCCAATTCTGCTTTTTAAAGAGTTTTTCTTCAGTTAATTTTTGTACAACTTTTCCCATTTTTTATGTTTTCTTTACCAAGAGCTTGACTTTTTTCCCCCTCATGTTTCTCTTGTATAACTTTCATTTTCCCCCCATGTTTTCTTCTACCTCTCTGGTTTTTAGACTCCTCTTTGAGCTCTTCCGAAAGTTCTTTGTGGATCTGAGACCAACTCATATCTCTTTTAAAAAATAATCAATTTAGTTTAGTTTTCAACATTCATTTTCATAAGATTGAGTTCCAAATTTTCTGCCCACCTCTCCCCACTGCAAGATATTTTGCAATCTGATTATCCCTTCCCCCAGTCTGCTCTCCTCTCTATCACCCACCTATTATCTTCCTCCTCATTTTCTTGTAGAGCAAGATAGATTTCTATATCCCATTACCTGTACATCTTACTTCCCAGCTTCATATAAAAACAATTTTTAACAATTATTTTTAAAACTTCAAGTTCCAAATTCTCTCCCTTCTTCCCTCCCAACCCACCCTCATCAAGAAGGCAAGCAATTCAACATAGGTTATATGTGTGTAGTCATGCAAAACACTTCCATAATCAACATGTTGTAAAAGACTAACTATATTTCCCTCCATCCTATCCTGTCCCCCAGTTATTCCATTCTCTCTTTTGAACCTGTTCCTTTTCAAAAGTATTTGCTTCTGACCACCCCTCGTTCTATTATCCCACCCCCTCTTATCCTCTTTCCCTATGTCATTCGCTCCTTAAGCCAAATCTGATGAGAGTAAGGTCCACTCATTCCCTCTTACCTTCCCCCTTCTTCCTCTCCATTGTGAGAACTTTTTCTTGCCTCTTTTATGTGAAATAATTTACCCCATTCTATATCCCCCTTTTTCCTTTTCCCAATATATTCCTCTCTTGCCTCTTAATTTTATTTTTATTTATCATACCTCCATATTCCATTCATCCTGTGCCCTCTGTCTATATATTCACATATGTGTATGTGTATATCTATATTGACATATAGAGATATGTATGTATGTATGTATGTATGTATGTATGCATGTATGTATATTCCCTCCATCTACCCTAATACTGAGAAAGATCTCATGAGTTACAAATATCATCTTTCCATGTTGGAATGTAAACAATTCAATTTTAATAAGTCTCTTATTATTTTTCTTTCCTGTTTACCTTTTCACGCTTCTCTTCATTCTCATATTTGAAATTCAAGTTTTCAATTCAGCTCTGGTCTTTTCATCAAGAATTCTTGAATGTTCATTATTTCATTGAATATGCAGTTTTCCCCTGAAGTATTTTACTCACTTTTTCTGGGTCAGTGATCCTTGGTTTTAATACTAGCTCCTTTGACCTCCAGAATATCATATTACAAGCCCACTAATTCATATTTCTCTTTGAGACTTCATGTGTAGGTACTTCCACATTATAGCCCTCTTCTGAGCTTGTGTTTTGATCTTTGCAGTTACCATAGTGGCTTTCTATGGTCAGAGATTTCTTCTCTTTTCTTTCTTTTCTTGTCTTTTTTTGTTCATTTTCCAACCTATTTCATTATTTTTAAAGTTGATCTCTGCTCCTGTGTATAGGGGGCATTATCTCAAGCTACTTGAATCTAGGGCTAGGATTCTGGCCTGTTGTGCCAAGGACTCTGGGTCTGGAGCCTTGCCTACTGCACCAGGGGCTGGAAATCTCAAGCTGACCTGCTTTGCTGATGGACTGCTAAGGGGCCATGGGGCCTTAGTTGTTGATCTGTCCTGTGGTGTAAGGCCTCCTGTTGGGTTACTGTGATGGGCTGTGCTACCCATTTACCTGAGTGAGACAAGCCTTTCCTGCAATCTTTTTAAGTTATCTTGAGCTATAAAATTGCTTTATTCCATGCTTTTGTGGATTCTGCTGCTCCAGAATTCATTTTGAAGTGTCTTTTAAAGTCATTTGAAGGAGAATTTGGGAGAGCTCAGACAAGTTCCTCCCTTTTCTCTGCCTTCTTGGCTCTGCCTCTGTAGGTATATTTTAAAGGGAAAAATGATAATAATATGTAGGAAATAAAGAAAAGACCTTATACAATATCTTTATTTGTAAATTTACTAGGCTTCTTGGGACCATCTAGTCATAAACTCTTAGGAATCCTGGGCAAATGTTTATTGTGTTGTAAAATTCGTACTGAGTAAATGAGATACAAACACTCCTTGCTCAAAATGGTGTGCAATTTTCAAGCCTCCTTATAATGTAGAATGAATTTCACATAAGGTGATCTTCTATCACTTGTGGAATTTATGAAGTTATGCCTGGAATAGTGTATATTGAAGTTATATCTTAAGCCAGTTTAGTCTTAATGAACTCCAGTCTTGAAGATTAATTTTTGCTTTCAAGGGTGAATATACAATACATTAAGATATGAATATCCATTACTCTAGTGGTTTTCTGCAATTGGCCAATGTTCTTTTCCTAGGGTTTTGAATAAACTATTATATATTCATTATCTATATGGGATACTAGAATATAATTATTTTCTTAATTTTTGTGATAGATTTTATACTTGGGAAAGTTTAGACTCTAGGAGAAGAAAAAGAAAGGTAAGAAAAATATATTGAGTAAGTTTCTAAAGGCCCAATATAATTTATTATTGCAACACTATGAGAGAAATACATTGCTTGAACCTTACTCTCATCAGAATTGGCTAAAAGAGGGAATACCATACACAATCATTTCTGTATATAAATCTATTTTGCCCTTTAGGGAAGAAGGAGGGGAGGGAGCTAAAAAAAAAAACAGGGTGACTAACAGAAGGTAGGACAAATTAGGGGAGATGATGATCATGGTGGTCAAGAGGGAAATGGTGAATGGAGAGAGACAAAGATAAAGAAGAGAAAAATAGGATGGGAGAAATATACAGTTAGTAATCATAATGTGAATGTGAATGGGATGAATTCACCTAAAAAACAGAAGTGAATAGCAGAGCAGATTAAAAACCTGAATCCTACAATATGTGGTTTACAAGAAACACACCTGAAACAGAGAGAAAAGGTAAGGAGCTTGAGCAGAATCTATTATGCTTCAGCAGGGGTAGCAAACAGGATCTCAGACAAAGCAAAAGCAAAAATAGATCTAATTAAAAGAGATAAAGAAGGAAACTACATTTTGCTAGAGATGTAGATAATGAACATGGACAATGTTCATAGATAATGAAGTAAAAGCAGCATTAAACATATATATGCACCAAGTGGTATATCCTCCACCTTCTTAAAGGAGAAGTTAAATTAATTAAAAGAGGAAATAGACAGTAAAACTATATTACTGAGGGACTTCAACTTTTTTTTCTCAGAACTAGATAAAAATCTAACAAAAATAAACAGGAAAAAAGGTAAAGAGGTGAATAGAATTTTAGAAAAATTGGTTATGATAGACCTCTGGAGAAAATAGAATGAGGATAGAAAAGAATATACCCTTTTTCTCAGAACTTTCTGGCACCTACACAAAAACTGACCATGTTTTAGGGCATGTAAACTTCACAATCAAATGTAAAAATGCAAAAATATTTCATACTTCCTTTCCAGATAATAATGCAATAAAATTACAATCAGTAAAGGGCAATGGAAAGATGGATTAAAAATTAATGGGAAATGCAATAATCAAATGCTAAAGATGTCAATCAAAGAACAAATTATAGAAACAATCAATAATTTCATTAAAGAGAATGATCACAATGAGACAATACAGCACAATTTATGGGACGTAGCCAAAGCAGTACTTGGGGGAAGTTTTATATCTAAATGATTATAGTAATAAGATAGAGAAAGAATAAGTCAATGACTCTCAGGTAATCCAATAATCCTGAATGATTTCTTCTTGATTGATTTTCTAGGTATGTTTTTCCAATGAGAAATTTCATACTTTCAGCTATTTTTTTTCATTCTTTTGATTTTGTTTCATTGTTTCTTGCTGTCTCCTAAAATCATTGACTTCCATTTGCCCAATTCTAATTTTAAAGAAATTATTCAACTTTTTAGGGATTTAATTTCTTCTGTGAGTTGTTGTATCCTCTGCTCTCCCCCTTCCTCCCCGCTCCCCAGCCTCACATCAATTTGGTCAATTCTACTTAAGGAATTCTTCACTGAATTTTTATATAATTTTTCTGTTTGGCTAATTCTACTTCTTTCCATTTTGTTGTTGTTGGTTTTTACATTATATCTTGAATTTAATATACATTTTAAAGTAAGGCAAGTTGTACACAATACAGATCTGCGGTTTTGTATGCAAATTATGTTATATATATGAGCATTTCCATTTTATTTGCTGTTTGTCCGGATCAGAACTTAAAAAACACATAAAATGCAAATGGGAGAAAGAATATGTAATACAAAACATATACAGAATAAATAGAAGGTAATCTGAGAAGAAACGACACTGGTGAGGGATAGAGGGAGAACTAGGAAAAATCTCCTATGGAAGGTAGGAATTTAGCCCACTTAAAAACATTTATTTATTTTTAGTTTTCAACATTCACTTTCATAAGATTTTAAGGTTTGAATTTTCTACCTCTCCTTCCCCTAATCCTTGCTAAGACTGTAGGCAATCTGAGAGCCTCTACATGTACATTCATATTAAAAACATTTTCACTTTAGTTATGTGGTAAAGAATGATTAAAACAAATGAGAAGAACTACAAAAAAGAAGAAACAAAACAAAAAAGAAAGTAAATAGTGTGCTTTGATCAGCATTCAGACTCCATAGTTCTTTCTCTGGATGTGGATAGCATTTTCCATCATGAATCTTTTGGAGTTGTTTTAGATACTTGCATTGCTGAGAAGAGCTAAGTCTATCAAAGTTAGTCATTGCTGTTTCTGTGTACAATGTTCTCCTGGTTCTGCTCACCTTCACTTAGCTTCAATTCATATAAGTTCAGGTTTTTTCTGAAGTCTGCCTGCTCATCATTTTTTTTGTAGGACTTTATCTTTATTCTTTTTTTTATATTTTTTTATTGATTTGTTTGTTTACTTTTAGTTTACAAGATTCAGTTCCACAATCCCTTGAGTTTCAAATTTTCTCCCCTCCTTCCCCAACTTCCCCACCATGGCAGCATGCAATTAAGTATAAGATATGCAAATATTTTCACATTCATTTTTAGTCTGGTTGTATAGAAGAGCTGTAACTGTTGGAATGAACAGTGGGAAAGAGGAAACAAAACCAAATATGGAAAAGAAAGAGATTATGTAGTTTGCTTCAGTCTGCATTTAAACTCTGTTCTTTCTAGATCTTTCTCTGAATGTAGATATCTCCTTACATCCGGAGTCTTTTAGGGTTGTCTTACAACCTTGCATTGCTGAGAAGAGCCTAATTTATAAAAATTGGTCATCACACATACATTGTGTCTGTCATTATATACAAATTTCTCCTGGTTCTGCTCTTCTCACTTCTGCCCCACATTTCTTATAGTACAATAGTATTCCATTACATTCATATACCACAACAGGTTCAATCATTCCCCAATTGATGACATCACCTTTATTTCCAATTCTTGACCATCACAGAGAATTACTGTAAATATTTTTGTACATGGGGGTCCTTTTCCCATTTTTGGGATATAAACTTAGATGTAATATTGCTGGGTCAAAAGTTATGCATAATTGTATAACCCTTTGGACACAGTTCCAAATTGCTCTCCAGAATGGTTGGATCAGATCACAACTCCACCAACAATAAATTAGTGTTCCAATTTTTCCACATCTTCTCCAACATTTACCATTTTCTTGTTTTGTCATGTTAGCCAATCTGATAGGTGTGATGTGATACCTCAGAGTTGTATTGATTTTCATTTCTCTACTCAATAGTGATTTAGAGCTTTTTATATGATAATTGATAGCTTTAATTTCTTCCTCTGAAAACTGCCTATTCATATTGTTTGACCATTTATCAAGTGGAGAATGGCTTGTATTCTTATAAATTTGACTCAGTTCTCTATATATTTTAGAAATGAGGCTTTTATTAGAGACACTAATTATAAAAGTTGTTTCCCAGCTTTCTGTTTCCCTTCTAAGCTTGGTTGCATTGGTTTTGTTTGTGCAAACATTTTTAAATTTAATATAATAAAAATTATCCATTTTGCATTTCATAATGTTCTCTATCTCTTGTTTAGTTATAAATTCTTCCTTTCTCCATTAGTCTGACAGGTAAACTATTCCTTCTGATCAATTGTCTGACCCCCTAATTGTGTGTGGGACAAGAGGTCTGGAAACTGCAACTGCCAACACTGATTCATTCATCCCCAAGTCTACTGCTGCTTTGCTGGGGTGGGGTCTGTACTCCATTCTTACCCCTGAGTAAGAGACTTTTCTGGCCAAACTTCATGTTTTCTTGGATTGGAAATTATTTCACCCTGTCTTTTTGTGGGTTCTGCCACTCTAGAATTTGTTTTGAAGCATTATGTAAAGTTGTTTGGAAAGATTTGGGGAATAGCTCAGATGAGTCTCTGCCTTTTCCCCACCATCTTGACTCTGCCCTCCTATGACTCATACCTGAAATTAAAGAGTACTAAGGATGTTTTCTTTTGCCATACCTGTACTGATTCATTCTGTGCCCTTACGCATGAACATGGAGGATCAATTTTGATATTGTTATAACCATGTCCCTCTTTCCTCTCATAGCAAATTTTTACTGTCAGGACATGTGAACAGTAGAAGTTTGTTCATTCCATGACCTAAGCTAGAGTTATATTTGTCATATGTATAAGATCAAACCCCTGAAATATCTCAGTCTTTCGGAATGATTGGACAAAAATGAAGGGGCTTGTGAAACAAAGAATGTCTATTAATTTGTCAGGTTAAATTCAGAAAATTCTTCTCTTTCTGTTTTAAGGAATAGAAATTCAGTGCTCTTAGTTATCTTTGTAGAGAGTAACTTATGAGCTATCTTGCATTACCTTAATGGAAAATCTGATTTTACTTATGGTTGTTATTTACTCTATGTTTAGTCTATGTTTATTTACTATGTTTATGTCCATTGGAACATGGATATTAACTGAACATATTTCACCATTTCATATAAACTGTTCTCTGTATATAGTTTGGGATAATTATATTTATGTATTCCCCTCTCAAGTCTTTTGTTGTTTATAATTATGCATCTTAAAGGAAATTCATTTGTGTAATGTTGAACCTAGGGATGAAAACATCTACTTAAAATGAGTTTGAGTAGCTATGTATTCATTTACAGGAGTAGATATTTAAAGTATATCCTACTCCTAAAGAGGAAATTAGTAAGAGTGGAAAAGTTTGAAAAAGCAACAAGATCAGAAGATTATATATGTCAACCATAAATGATTCTAACATACAGTCTTGAGTATGTGTGGCCTTGCACATGTTATGATAATAACTTCTAGAAACTGGATCTAGGACTTTACATATACAATTGCACTGGTAATTATAAAAAAAGAGATAGTGGTATGTGATAAGTAAAATAGTATGTAATAACTGAAATTTTCTCAAGTTTCAAGTTTCCTAAACTGATGTTCTTCTTATAGCTCTGTTGTCAATAGGATTAGACACACAAGGTTTTAGTTAGTTTTCACCACATCATCTAGTTACTGAAAAAAGTACATTTAGGAGGTTATACTAAATTGTACTGAGTCCTGTGACTGACAAGATTTTAGTAGAATCACCCAGGATTCTACAGGTGACTTGGAGCCAGAGAAGCAAATCCTGGGAAGAGACCACTCCAAAGCTGCCTGAAAAGGAGGCCTGTTTTGGAATGTTTGGGGGAGGATGTTTCCAGAAACCAGACAGTTGCATGGGTCATCTAGGCCTCAAGGTGAAATGTACTGATTAACTGAACACTGGGGGAGTAGGTTACTGGGATAAAATGAAGTTCGATGTTATTCAATGATCATTATTATAATCCTTTGATATTTTTTTTATTGCATTTATGTTTACTGAGTTTTCTTGGTGACTTTGCTGGCATGTTCATTTCCCTTCTAAAATTAGTACCTGGGGGCAGCTAGATGGTACAGTGAATAGAGTACTGGCCCTGGAGTCAGGAGGACCTGAGTTCAAAGCCAGCCTCAGACACTTAACACTTACTAGCTGTGTGACCTTGGGCAAGTCGCTTAACCCCAATTGCCCTACCTTCACCCTGATAAAAAGACAAAAAAAAAAAAAACCAAACAAATAAAATTAGTACCTGGTATTCAGTTGAAATGGCTTGACCTGTAGAATTCATTAGTTTTCATACAGGGCCTCTTCATCAAGATTTGTCTCCTTAGGGGATACCGGAGATTGTGACTCTTTATCTAAGTTGATTCAACTTGATGACATTGTTGAAAACATGGAATTATGACTTGTGACACTTGTTTCCTATTGTGATTTTAAGTCCCCTGGTTTATAGCCCCTAATTTGCACAAGCAGCAGCAGAGATTAGAATGATCTAATTGACAAAAAAAGGCATAATATAAGACTGAATGTCATACTGAATCATATGTTTTGTTTTGTTGTTCAATTGTTTCCTAATACACAGTTAGCACTAAATAGAATTATTGAAAACTATACTTGTAATACAGACACCCAAATCCCAAGTCACTGCACACCACCTGATTTGTGGCCCACCATTAAGCCCCCTTTATATTTCTGTCTTCATCCCTATCCTATATCCTGTCATATCTTGAAACTGCTTAAGGCATGTCTAGGTGCCATTCATTGCTCAAGTCTGGGCAAAGTTGCTCAAGGCTTAGTCCCCTGCCCCCTTCTTCCCTAATCAGCATTTTATACACTCTCTTTGAATTATTATAGTGTATAAGGTTCATTATGGTGCAAGGATCTTATCTAGGGACCACCCTGTCCTGTGCAGCTGACCAAGCAGGACCCCCCCACCCTCTTTGCCCAGAACATGACTCTAGCCTGTTCTGGGGGAATTCCAGCCCCCTTTACCCCCATGATCCTCCACCCTGCTCTGGAAAGAGCTGACTATGGCCTTCCACCCTGTTCTAGGAGGGACCCCCATGACACAGGGGTCCTTGTACCCTTGCACCATATTCCCAAATTAGCCCTGAGCTATAGATTTGACCAATGGCTAATTTTTGCTTCTGTATGTCATGCTTCTGCCAACTCCCCTCCCTTATTGTGGTTTTGGCCTATATAATCAAGTCTGTAAATCCCAAAGATCACTGCCTGATTTTAGTTTATACTCCAGGTAGTCGCACTGCTTGATCAATAAATCCACACCTAAATTTATCTTGAACCCAGATCTTGGCTTGCTCTTATTCTCTGCCCAACATACTGATTCAGTGATACATTGTTTCCAGACCTGTTTGTCAGTCATAGTTGGGGGGAGGAGTCATAGGGGGAGGAATCACCAGTCCTCTCATAGTCCCCATAGTTAAATCATCCCTCTACTTGTTTGTACCTGGAAATTGTCATGTACTCCTGTCTTGAGGAGAAACTGAGATGTAAGACCCAGTCTCTTTTGCTGATGTGGACCCATTCAAATTGTCTTTATATCCCTTAACAAAAGTGATCAGTAAAAGCTGGCTCCATCTCTTAGTCATCATTCACCTCCAACTATCAGCTTATCAATGAGTTAGTACCCTGACATACTTATGATAAGCTCTTTGATTCTCTTTGCCCTGAATTTTGCCTAATTAATCAGGATAAATGCGTTAACAAAGAGTTTTACTTTCAGTAGGATATTTTAATTGACTATTGAAGTGACAGAACAAATAGGGGTATAAATAGAAAATTAGATAAAAGGAAGAAATGTACAGGAATTAATAGAGCAAAATTCTAAAACCAGGAAAAGGGACCACCAGCGAGAGGGTAGAACACTTGAAGGATTGAAGAACAGAGCTGGTGGTAATAGGGTTTCCTTAAAATAGATAAAACTGAAACAACAGAAGAGACAAAGTACTATCTTTACAAAGAAAGAAAGAGGGGGAAAAAACCTTAAGTAATAGTAAGTTGGACTCTGGATTTTCTTAGGACTGATTTCCTAGTACTAGTCCCTCTTAAAGGCTCTGGTCACCATGGCCTCATCTGACTCAGTAAAATTATTTCAACAGTCTAGGGGCATCAGTCCCTCCAGAAAGGGAAGCACTTTTCAGGTCTCTGCCCATCAGACTATAGCAACATGAGGGAGAATTCATGTATCCCTTGAAGTCAATAAAAGTATACTGGATTCTTTCTCAGGTGAAGGTGAAATGCTTCTGATTAATTTCAACTTCAAGACCAGAGGGAAAAGCTTTGGCATAGTCAATAAACCCACATCACTTATCTAGGGCTCTGATACCTGGTCCACTGTATTCACAAAGTAAGGAACAGTGGAAGGAAAGAACTTGTTAACTTGATTCAGCTCACTGTATACAGTTTGTCATCAGCCACCAGGATCCATCAGCATTCTTCACTGGATACATATGGTTATAAGAAGAGCTAGTGTAGTAAAGTACTTCAGGCTCCTTCATATCCAGGACTTATATGGAAGAGGAGAAGAGAATAATTATTATATCAAACAACTTTTATGAGGCAGGCACTGTGCTAAGAATTTTACAAATATTCTTATCTGATCCTCACAACTGCATGAAGTAGTTTGAAGAAAATGAGGCAGACAAAGTTTAAATGATTTGCTCAGGTTCACACAGCTAGGAAGTATCTGATAGGATTTTGTTTGAAAATCTTCAATATTCATTTATTGATTTTTCTGACCTCTTTTTAAAATAAAATTAACTAAAGGTTGATTGACTTTGTTAGTCTTTTCAAAGAACCAGTTTTTAGTTTTATTTATAATTTCTATATGTTTTCTGGTTTTCAATATACTTATTTCTCCCCAAATTTTTAAAATATTTTATCTTTTGTGCTTATTTTAGATTTGCTTGCATATTGGCTTTTTAATTTTTAAAATCTATATTCAGTTCATTAATTCTCTCTTTTTCAAATTTGAAAATGTATTTTTATAGAGGTAATAATTTTCCCTGGAGGACTACATTTTCACTTTTGTGCATCTTTCTTTTAGACATCCTAAACTGAGGGATATTGAAATCTCTTCTCACTATTATGTTAGTATGACTTTTTAAACCAGTTAATGATTCCTTTGTAATTTTTTATCTTAAGACATTTGGGGGGCAACTACGGGGTGCAGTGAATATAGAGCACCAATGCTGGAGTCAGGAAGACCTGAGTTCAAATCCGACCTCAGACATGTAACATAAAAACCTAGCTGTGTGACCTTGGGCAAGTCACTTAACCCCAACTGCCCTCCAAGAAAAGCAAAAAAAAAAAAAGACATTTTGAACATATAAGTGAATTATTGACATTGGTTTGTTATCCATGGTTCTTTTCAGCCTAATGCAGTTTCCTTTTTAAGTCCCTTTTTATTTTTTGACTGTTTGCTTTTGCTTTATCAGATATCGTAAATGCAATTCCTGTTTTTTAAAAAATTCACTTGAGGCATAGAAATTTTTTTCCACCTCCTCAGTTTTACATTGTTTACATCCTTGTTTTCTAAATGTGTTTTTTGTAGACCCCAGATTGTTGAGTTTTGTTTTCTTATCCAATCAATCACTTTTTTTTTCATTTTATTGAACTGTTTAATCCATTTACATTTAAAGGTATGAGATTTAGGTTTATATTTTCCTACATTTGTCTCTAATACTAGGTTGTAGTTCTGTAAAGTTATTATTTTCTCCCTTTCCCCTATAAATATACTATTATGTTCTTTCGTTACTTTAGTTTGACATTTTTTAAGGTAGTCCTATTCCTTTTTGCTTTCTTCTCTTCATGCCTAGTCTCTCCCTCCCTGTCAGCTGTTACTCCTTTTCCTTTGGAATTTTGCTTATTAGTTCCTTTTCCTGTCCTGATTTTATCTGGTTACTTAATTCTTCTCCCTCCCCCACCCCTATATTAGTTAAGTAGATTCCCCTTTCCTCTCCTTCAATTAGTTCTGTTCATTTGTTTTTTTTTAATTTTCATTTATTACACCCATTTTCATAAAGAGTTTCTATTAGTCCCTCTCTTCATTATCCAACCTCTCTTTCTGTCTAACCCAGACCCTCATTCTCAGATTTATTACTCCTATAATTAACTAGCCCCACCTTCATTCTCTGCATTCCTCATGAAGTCAAAACTTCCAGGGTTTCCTTTCTGGATTTTCCCCTCTGAGCAGTTCCTACCACTGCCTTATAGAGCTAGCCCTGTGGATTCCCCTTTCCATTAAGTTTTTTCCCAGAAAAATTCCAATCCCTTCAGATGACAGAGAAGATACTCATCCATGGTAGGACCCTCTCTTTATTCCTGATTATTTCCCCTGACACTGACTTAACCCCTTCCCCCGATCCTTTCCCATTTGCAAAAATCTGCTTGGGCCTGTGCCCTCCTACTCCCCCAGACACCAGTTGTCCCCAGGAATTCTAATTCACTCCCTCCTAACACAAGATGAATGGTCCTTTTAAGTAACAAATCCTTTCAGACACCACCCAGTCCAAGGTTCCCACCTTCTTTCACAGAAGATCTCTCTTCCCCCATTGGAGCATTTCTCACTGGAACCCCCTCAAACCACCAAAACAAGGCCTTCCTACTTTCTCCCTTTTTCAATTCTTCTCCTTTCCTCCTCACCCACTCCCCTGCAAGTTCTTCTCTTCCCAAGATACCACAGGGAACACCTTGTTAGGAAGTGTCTAAAGGTAGATTTAACTCAAGTTTTTAAGACTGAACTTAATGCTTTATTCATTGCTCTTTACCTTTCATCTCTCTGTAGGGATCTGGTATTGATGAGTTAAAATTAGGTTCATCTGAACTATAATAACTAATGTCCTGCCTCAAGTTTGTTTCAAGTTGCCAGTGCACAAGGCAGTTTCTGAAGAAATCTCTTCTTTCATATTTCCTGACCAGTACAACTTCTTTTCAGTTATGTATAATATCCTAGTTTCTTTGACTTAAGGTTAGGAGAACTGAATTCACAAATAAGTACTACTAGTTTATTTGGAGTTCTATGCAATGTTTGTTGAATTTCATCTCTTTGAAATTGAATGTTGACAGAACCCAGGAGCCTCATTTCTAGCAGAGCACTACCTCACCTTTAAGTGGCTAAGGATTCCATTGTAACTGTCTGCTATACTAATAGATTGTCACTATTATAATCTATCAGACGGAATATGTAATAATTAGAAATGTCTGAAATAACCAATCTTGCTCTGCTTCAGCAGCTAGCTATGGAACAAATGGATTTGCTTTGCATTTTCTGTTTTCTCTTACTTCCTGTCCCCTTTGATTCTAATGTCTTTCCTCTGTCGATTATTTTCAGTTTATCTTGTATATGGTTTATGCATAGTTCTTTGCATGCTAACTCCCTTATTAGACTGTGAGTTCCTGGAGAGCACAGATTGTCTTTTGCCTCTCTTTGTATTACCAGTATTTAACATAATACCTGACACATAGGAGGCTCTTAGTAAATGTTTACCAATTGATTGACTGATTTATCATATTTATACAGAAAATTCGACTGGCTTGGCAACAAATTATATCAAGTACTGCATAAGATCTATGTTAGTCTATACAGGCTAGCTCAGTTTCATATTGCTTTCATTGTCAGGATCAAAAGGATTTCTAATTGTAAAATAATGCCTTTCAGGGTTTTATCATGTTAAAAATTCATACTATTATTGATGCTCAGCATAAACAGATGTAAATAATGGTATGAAAATTTTAACATTGATAATGCAAGCTTTTTCCATATAGGTCAGTGTAACCCAGTAGAGTTTTTGCAAAGAGGAACTGGGGGTCACAATCCACCTCCTCCTTTAGTATAACCTTAGTTTCTGGGGGTTGGGGGGTGGCAGGAAAGGGTTTGATTTCATATCTAAGATTGGTTCCCATAGAGCACAGTACCATTTCCAAGCACAGAGATCTCTTGGGACTTGAGTCTCAGACATTTGGCTTCTCAGGATTTCCAGATCTGCCTAGCTGGCTACCCCACCCCACATGAAATCCTAGCTCCAAGGTCACCATGGCTCAAATTCCCAGGTTAACCTCCACAACCAGAAACTGAGGACAACCAAGATAAAGCAGAAAGGCCTATCTCTTGGAGTTGGGGTAAAAGAGGGAAGGCAGGGGAAAGGCCAGTCCTCCTACCTAGCTCAAGTATTAACTCCTTCTAGAGATATTTCCTTATTCTCTTAGTAGTTTTGGTTCCTCCTCAGACCCCATCACTTTTTGGTTAGGGCATGTATATGGTTAGGGCTCTTTTCCATACTCCATTGCCATTCCAGCATGGTCAGCAAAGTGATCTTGTTTCTGGATCCATTGATGCCTTATTTGTTTTATATTTACTTTCCAGAGTATCGATCTTCAGGTGAATATGTCCATGCCTGGAGGCAACCCTGTGAGTTTAAGAGGTCTAGAAATCCCATCTGGTTGAAGCTAAATGGCAGCAAGGAAAGAGTCCCCAGAAGCTACTTTGGTGTTTCAGAGAATGGCCACTAATAAAAGGATCAAAGTAGCCTGACCCCTTTTAACAGCAAGACACTACTGGTCATTGTTTAGACAGTGCTAAACCCAGGTGAAATGTAAGATGTCTAATTAGCAGTCCTAAAATAATTTCTTAATCTGAAAAGATTTAAGTATCAGTCTCTCACCAAAGTATAATTGTAGTTATGTTGTTGCTAATCCTATTAGTTATTTGGTCAATGCATTCTGTGAGTTTTTAATGTTTAACATTTCTTACCACTTTGCATCTGCTGTACCAACTGGTTTCAACTCCAAGGAACAAGATGCCCCTCCCAGAATAAGCTCATAACTTGTAAACTCACTACTAAGCTACTAAATCAAGTCTTGATTGATACCTCCTCCCTCAGTCTCCTCTCCCTCTAATTAGAGGGTCTGAGGGTAAAATACTACCCAATGCCTTCCTTTAAAGAGGGCAAAAACTGAACTCTGTTCATCTCATTTTGCACCTGTTGCCCTGCCTGGTTCAATTGGTATTCTGTTGTCTCCCCTTGTCTACTCCCACTGCTCTTCTACTTCTTTTTGTATATTGTCTCTTCCTTTAGATTGTTAGCTCCTTGAGGGCAGAGACTTTCTCTTTATTAATTGTATCCCTAAATCTTAGCACAGTGCCTAGCACACAGTAGGTGCTTAATAAATGAATATTGGATTGAATTGTAGAAACAAACTACCTGTCCCATACCAAGTAGCTTCCTGCTTCCATTCTTTTGGGGGAAATACTAGACATGAGCTTAAGACTAAGCTATAAGTAAAATTATCTCAAGACACTAGAACATGGTTTAATAAACTAAAGAAGACAAGAACAAGGAACATAACCTCTCTCATTAGAGGTCAAACTCACTGAATCTTATCTAAACCACAAGACTGGGTCCAGAGGGTTGTGAAGGAAGTATGCCTGTGGGTACAGCAACAGGTCCTCATGGTTAGGAAAGAAACCATTCCCACTTGTCATTAAAAAATCTTTCACTGTGAGGAATTCCCTACATAAGGGAAGCCCCCATGTAGTAAACTGAACATGGGATACTTTAATCTATGAGGGACTTTTTATTGCAAATTGAAACTCTGGGGTTACTTGTTTTGTGGCATAGAGATATTTTTTCACATACAAATGAGAAAGTTCTCTTTTCATTACCATTGTATTAATTATTCTAAAACTTATTTTTATAACAATTGTTATTTTCTATCATGTATGTTAGAGAGCATTAGTTAAGTTCTTTGCTATATTCAGCTAAGAGATGTTCTACAAACACACACTAGAGTTATTATAAATCAGGCCCTTTACCCTGATATTATTTCTTTCAAATTTAGATTTGACAAAATAGAAGAAGAGATATATTTAAAAAAGTGAAATGAAAGACCTAGGAACTAATTGCTGTTTAATCAGAAAAGGTGTGCTTGTTTCTACATTATTTTTAACATGGAAACATCAACTCCATATAATTCTTATTGGCTGACAGATCTCAAGGGAAATATTATATATTTTTTAAAAACAGTCTACATCTTTAAAAAGTGCATTCCATTGAGGATCTATGTGGTTAGGTTAAGGTTCTAATTTGTTAGGGAAAAAAATCATCCCTGTGTGACATATGGGAACAGGATTGAGAAGATGGGATTGGATTCTCTTTATTTTTTCCTATTTCAACCTTACTGATGGGAGAAACTATGCATCTGAAAAGAAAAACATGATGAGGAGCCCCAGCGCCATTACTTTGGAGTGCTGTGAGGTGGAGAATGAAAAAGCCATTGGTCTCAGTTTTATTGCCACAATGGCCTTTTATGAGAGGGATTAGATATGCCTGCAAATAGTGCAGCATTCAACGCTGCCCTGGACAACAATTTGGAAAAAGGATGATAAGAATCAGTTTGTCATAAGGTTAAATCACCAAAGACCTGCTATATTGGCTTTTCAGATTGTTTTTCATTTGGAAAGGAGATGAAAAAGAAAGAAAGAAATATGAGCTAGAAGCTGATATTTTTCATGTTTTTCCTTTTCATTGTCGCATTTAGAAAACATGTCTAGAAAGTTGAAGCATTAAGAAGATCAGTCTTTGCCTGTTGAATGAAAGACTATTATGAGTGTGACTCACATACTAAATGGAAATCTGCCTTCAAAGACTATTTTACTGCCTAATTATATATACACAAAATGTAGCTGTCTGTTTCAATCAAATCATGGGAAAAGGAATCAAACTCCTCTTAAAATGCAATTTTCATGGTATGTTATAACCTTAGAAATGCAGCTAATGCAAAAAGAGGAAGTACAGCTGCAAGATACAGATAAGGTTCTAGTAATTGTTTTTCTTTTAATTATTACTTTATAGAGACATTATACCTCCTACTCAGATTAGGGATATTTTGTGTCTCCTCTCTCTCTCTCTCTCTCTCTCTCTCTCTCTCTCTCTTTCTCTTTCTCTGTCTCTCTGCCCCCTCCCCACTTCTGTTTTCATAGTAACCTAGATGATTGGCATTTTAGCTGCATTTAGAAGTTATGGAAATAATCTTTAAGGAGTTGCTAAAGCTATAAGCTTTCAGGGGAGCTCAAAGGAAGACATCTTATCCAAACTACTATTTTGAATTGAATATTATTGTCCACATGAATATTGCTGTCTAAAGCACAAAACAGGGGGCAAGAAATAATAAATATCTAGTCTCAAACAAACAACTGTTTATAAATTTTTTACTTAAATATGTTCTTTACATAGCTGCCAGCATTATTTTTTTTTAATTTCAGGTACACTTTCATTATTGCTATTCATCTTTAAATGATTCAGTATTGTATACTATTTATTTTTCTATCGTTTTGTATGTGTAAGTTTTCAGAATAACTTTAAAATAGTTTATTAACACTACTAATTCACTTTTGTATGTATGTATGTTTTTTTTTTTTTGGAGGGCAATTGGAGTTAAGTGACTTGCCCAAAGTGTGTCAAATGTCTGAGACTGTATTTGAACTCAGGTCCTCCTGACTTCTGGGCCAGCGCTCTACTCCACCTAGGTGCCCCTAATTTACTTATTATAGTTTCAAATAACTAAAAAGAAATGGCTTAGTATACATCTAACTATGGTCAGTTTTTTTTCTAATACTGAGGAGTATTGGATTTGTCGCGAAGGAACTCTAATTATCTAAGCAAAATGACATTGAGAGTTACTAATAGTTCTGAGAAAGCTTATTATTGAATGCATAAATTCATCAAAAAAACCTAAAACCAAACACCAGAAATTCTTCCATTCTGTTCTTATTCTACTCTGCTTCTAACTCTATGTTATTATTTGGGGTATGTTATATTTAAAGGCAGTTAGATAAAACAGTAAACAGACCACTGGGCCTGAAGTCAGGAGGACCTGGGTTCAAATCTAGTCTCACATACCTACATGCTACATGGCTTAATTTATCTGCCTCAGTTTTCCCCATGTAGATAAAATACTAGTACCTACTTCCTAGGACTGTTCTGATGATAAAATTAAATAGTTGTAAAGTACTTTGCAAACCTTAAAGTGCTACATAGATGCATGTCATTACTCATAGTACTAGTATAAGGGGATAGCTACGTGGTGCAGTGAATACAGTGGCAGTCCTGGAGGCAGGAGGACCTGAGCTCAAACCCAGCCTCAGACACTTAGCAATTACTAGCTGTGTGACCTTGGGCAAGCCACTTACCTCTAATTGCCCTACCTTCCCCCTCCAAATAAAATAGTAGTAGTATAAGCAACTCGCAAAAGAAAGTTTTGGAATATCTGATGCTAGTTATTTACTAAATCTTTGGCAATTTCCTAAAAAGTCATTTTATTTGTTTGGTTGGCAGGGGTGGGGGAGAAGTGGAGAGGAGTTACAATATGCATAACAATGTGTCATTCATCAAATCCTTTCTGTTCTAAGACTCCTCACTTGTCCTTTGATTTCTATTCCAATTGCCAGTAGTGAACTCCAGATCCTCAGCACCCCACACACTAATTTTTGAAATTGTCTCCTCACTAGTCTCTACTAGACAGTACTACAAAGTTCATCTTTCTACAGTAACAAGATGGGTAGGGAGTTAACCATCCCAATAGACCAAGGACCTTGGGGAAGATTTCTTCAGAGTACATGGCTGACCAGATCTTTGCAAGTGAACTAGGTAGGTCCTCTTCACAAGATGAGGTCCTATGGTATGTAAGAGTATCAGTGGAACTCTTTCCAACTTTTACGAAAAGATAACCATTACAGTACTTGAAAAATCTATTTTTCTATTTTCCCCTTGTCTGTTCTAAATTTCCATTGTCAAGAAACTCCATTTTACTACAGTTCAGATTCAACAATGGACCCCCAAATCCATACATTACACAGGTCTTTTGTGCCACAGACCACCGTTAAGTAGCTGGCACTGTGGAATGATGGGAGAAAAAAATATCTGAATGACCCTTTAATGTCATAGGCCAGATGGCCTTTTTGGCCAGATGAACCAGCTGGCTTGGGCAGTCTGCTTTTGGGACACTTCAATCTTCCACAAGGGCAAGACTGAACAATATTGGATGTTGACCAGCCTATTATTAGGGAATGGAGAAAATGAAGATATTAGGTTACAACTAGTGATATGTAATCCATTGCCTACACACCCAGAGTCATGCTATTTCTTTTCTACACCAAAGCCACATCAAAGAAGAGGAAAGAGTTAGCAGTATTTTGGAGGCTGGACAATTTATTCCATAAGTCTAATCAGTCAGAACAAAGCTGATACCATTTTGGATGCTTTGATCCCTTCTGGCTATATTTTGATATTACAGCTATCAGATAAACCATCTTTTACATTTACCCCACCTAAGGATTTGCTTACCATCTCTAGGACAGCAAATTTGCTGCCCAGGAAATCTATCAGAACTGTATAACTATCTCAAATAGTAGCTGAAGAAGTGGTAGCGTCCTTGGGTGAAAGAAGAATTATCTGGTGGAACACAGCAGGTAGTGATAAATAGGTCCCAACAGAGATAGTGAGTCTGGGGGAGGAGGGAAACTGTGTATCCTGTCACTAGACAGTCCAGCTATAGGCTGACTAGGAAGGACACAGTCATACCCAGAAGGAAAGATGTCAACTGGTGGAGAGGAGAATGTTAGAATCTCCTTAACAATTTCTTTATCTTCATATATAATACCAGATACTGGTTAGGAATACATTCAACTCACTCCCATTGTTTCTGTTGATCTGCTTGATTTTTTATTTGATCTTCAATCCTAGTAATGACCTGGTAGAGGCAAACAGACATAGCCAGTGCCATGAACGTGTTTCCAGTCCTCATGGAGACTATTTTGTTTTTGTGTTGTTCTCCTAGGTACATCACTATGGAGCCAGCAATATCAAATTCTTTCCTGTGCCTGATGCAAGCAATAGCAGAATCACAGCAGTATCTAACTTCAGTAGTAGATGAATCTGTAATTAAGGCTCAGGAATACCTCATAGGGGGAGTCATGACTTTCCATTTAACACAATTGTAACTACACAGTCCCTTGAGGGGTGGTAGAATTTATAGATTACGACCTAAGGGGATGGGAAATCAACACATTGGGATGTTGGCAAAGTAACATTAGCGATGGCAGGAGAATCGGTTCCCAAGGGATAGAGAATGGAGTAGATTCTTTATTGACAGTGAAAGCAATGTCTATGAATTCTGTTGTACAGATGGCATATCTGAAATATTATGTAATATCACAGGTCAATGTGGACCTTCATCATAAGGTTAGGATTTAAGGATGATTCTTGTGACTAAATATATTCCCAACTCTAATTATACAAGCTTATAAACAGGTTTTCCTTGACAAGGCATTTTCTTGACAGTGTGTACCTCCCCTAATACCACCTTCAATGTAGTCTTTCTATTTTGGTGTTTAACTTACAGAACCCTTTATCTCTGTCATGGCATTGCAGCCCTTACCATAATCCCTGCAAAAAAAATGTACCCCAGGGATAGGAAACCTATTACAATATGTGTATGTTTCTATGTTGTTATATGTATGTATATCCATAGATATGTGTATATATCATATCATATATATATAATTTTTCTTTACCTCTCTCTCTCTCTATCTATCTATATTATAACACTATGCATGGAAGACCTACCACCTTCACTGAAGAATGAGATACAGAGGTCATTGCAGTACAGTCTGTGGAAGGAGAGTCAGAGGAAAGGGGTTCTATCAGTTTATAAAGGCCTTTCTCCCATAGTTTAAGGTAGCTAAGGATCAGAAAATTCGATGCAAAATGGGCAAGCTCTGCCAAAAACACCTCAGATTCATTACACATTTGATTTTCAATTAATTTTCTATCATTACACATTCAGAAACCTTTTATTGTCACCAAATTTTTTATGATCCTACATGGGGTTGAGACCCCCCAGTTTAAGAAGCACTGCCTTAGATCATCTACTAACTAATGATGGAAGTGTCTATGTACTAGCTAATGCCTCTCCTTGTTTTGGAGTCAATGCCAGTTGGTAAGTTGAACAAGCCAGAGAAAATTAATTAGCACCTAGCTCTCTAAGGTGTGGCCAGATCATGATGCATAGAATTTATTTCCATGGCTAGGGTTTGGTTCTTGGCGAGTCTGGATCAGAAGTGCTTTTGAAAATCTGGTCATCTAATTGGTAGACATAGTGATAATGGTGATAATCCGCTGCATGTACCATTACCTTCAGGACCAGCTTAGTGAATCTTTCACAGTCTGCTCTATACATGCCCAAGACTGAAGAGCTTTCTATTTGGTCTGTTGGTACTAGGCGGTCAGACCCTTCTGTCCTCCACTATCTCTCAAAGTCTGTATAAGCTCATATTCATTGTTTCTATGACACTATCCATCTCATCCCCCTTTTCCTTTTGCCTTACATCAGGGTCTTTTCCAATGAGGCCCATATTCTCATTGTGTGGCCAAAATATTTAGACTTCAGCTTCAGTATCTAATCTTCCAGTAAATAACTTGAATTAATTTCTTTAAGTATTGACTAGTTTGAGCTCCTTGCTGTCCAAAGAACTCTCAAAAATATTTTCCAGCACCACAATTTTAAAGAGGTGATTACATGGAATCAGTTTTCCTTATAGTCTAGCTCTCACAGCCATACTTTGAAACTAGAAAAAAAAGCCCATACTTTTGACTATATGAAACTTTTTCATCAAGGTGATGTCTTTGCTTTTTAGTATGTTGTTCAGTTTTGCCATAGATTCCTTCCAAGGAGCAAGTATCTTTTAATTTCAGGCTTGCAGTTGCTATCTCAGTGATATTTGAACTCAAGAATATAATATCTGACACTACTTCCATTTCTTCTCCCTCCATTTTTGTAATGGTAATCAATTTGTTTGATCAGATACTTAGGGCTAAGTAGATCATATACTTAGGGTTAAGTAGATCCTAGTAACTTGGGGTTAAGTATAGAACTCTGTCCATTGGTGAAAAGGTGTGAATTCCCCTGTTGACGTGG
>CM053599.1:168462288-168481644 GCA_028646575.1 Pseudocheirus occidentalis | reverse complement strand
TTTTTCTTCTGGCCTGATAAATGTGGTAACTGTGCCTCCAGTGCAGCGATCTGCTCTCCTGCAGCCGCGGTTCCCCGCCCGATGCCCCAGGGCCTGAGCCAGTCGGGGTTTCAGCCAAGGCTCCCAGACTGCTGTGAAGAGCCCCGCCTGCTGCGCTGCCTGTAGTGCTTTCTGTCTTGTGGAGAGTTTTGGAGCTTGAAAATCTGTTTAGCGTCCCATTTTATGAGTTTTTTAGCGTGTTTGTGTGGGAGCTGCGGTGCTTTGCTGCTTCAACGCCACCATCTTGGCTCCGCCCCAGTGATATGGAACTTTAACAAAAATTGATCATGTGGCATTTGGCTTTTCTCCCAAGATCTGTGCCAGGTTCTGTTGCTTCAGTCACATCCCTGAAACAAGATGCTAAAGGTCAGAGTCAATGGATTTGGCTGTATTGGGGGCCTGGTGACCAGGGCTGCATTCACCTCAAGCGGAGTAGACATTGTGGCCATCAATGACCCCTTCATTGACCTCAACTACATGGTTTATATGTTTCGATATGATTCCACTCATGACAAATTCAAGGGCACTGTCAAGGCTGAGCATGGGAAGCTAGTAATCAATGGGAAAGCCATTACCATCTTCCAGGAATGGGATCCAACCAATATTACATGAGGGGATGCTGGAGCCACGTATGTTGTAGAGTCCATTGGAGTCTTTACCACCATGGAAAAGGCTGGGGCTCACTTGAAGGGTGGAGCCAAGAGGGTCATCATTTCTGCTCCTTCTGCTGATGCCCCAATGTTCGTGATGGGAGTGAACCATGAGAAATATGATAATTCCCTTAAGATTGTCAGTAATGCTTCCTGCACTACCAACTGCTTGACCCCCTTGGCCAAGGTCATTCATGACAACTTTGGCGTTGTGGAAGGACTCATGACTACAATCCATGCCATTACTGCTACCCAGAAGAGAATAGATGGCCCCTCTGGTAAGCTGTGGCATGATGGGTGTAATGCGGTCCCAAACATCCCTGCTTCCACTGGTGCTTCTAAGGCTGTAGGCAAGGTCATACCTGAGCTGAATGGGAATCTCACAGGCATGGCCTTCTGTGTTCCTACTCTCAATCTGTTGTGGATCTGACCTGATGCCTGGAGTAACCTGCCAAATATGATGATATCAAGAAAATGGTGAAGCAAATGTCAGAGGGACCCTTGAAGGGCATCTTGGGCTACACAGAGGACCAGGTTATATCCTGTGACTTCAACAGCAACACTCACTCTTCTGCCTTTGATGCTGGCACTGTTATTGCCCTCAATGACCACTCTGTCAAGCTCATTTCTTGATATGACAATGAGTATGGTCATAGCAAACGTGTAGTAGACCTCATGGTATACATGGACTCCAAGGAGTAAAGTGGAAAGCCATGAATCTTCATCCCCAGCCAAAAAGACCTGTTTCACCACTGGGGAGCCCACATTCCTAACATATGTTCCTATACTAGGGATCCCATGTCCCATCCACCTCCTTGTTCCAATGCACCCCTGTAGGGGGAGAAGTCTAGAGTCCTGCATTGTATACCATTAATAAAGTCACCATATTCAGTGAAAAAAAATGATCATGTTCTAGGACCCTGAAATATCGCAAAAAAGCGTTAAAAAGGCAGAAATTTGTAATATATTATTAGCAGACAATAATAAAATGAAAATACTAATTGGTTCAGAGACCACAAACAAAAGATATAGACCCAGATGAAGACTCAATCATGAAATCCTAAATGATGAGTAGGTCAAGGTGCACATTATAGAAACTATTGATAATTACATAAAAGAAAATGATAACAGTCAATAATATACCAATATTTCTCAGATTTAACTAAAGCAGTGCTCAAAGGGAGAAATTGGGTCCTTACAAATATACATTAACGAAACAGGGGAAAAGGTAATAAATAAACTGAATATGCATTTAAAAAATTAGAAAGCCAGCAAATAAACAAATCTAAAATAAGTACAAAAGAAAATACATTAAAACGAGACATAGATAAATTAGAAATTAAAAACTCATAAAAATGACAAATAAAACCAAAATCTGTTTCTTTGAATATTCTCCTAAAATTGACAAACCTTTGGCTAATTTCATTGAGAAAAAGAAATCAGAAAATCAGATCAACAAAAAAGCAAATACATAAGGTGAATCACAGTAAAACTAGAAAAAATAAAAAGAATAATCAGAACATATTGTACACAAGCAGATGCTAATGAAACTGAGAATACAAAACAGTTATAAACTACCCAACATCTCAGAAAATGAGAGACAGAGACAAAGATAGAAAGAGAAATGTTGAATAGTCTAAAATCAGGGAAGGAAATAAATCTAGCTGTAGAGGAAATACTAGAGGGGGAAAACCCCCACAACTTCTGATTTTATTGATTCTCTAGGAAATGCATTGTACTGGAATCCTTTTTATTATAGTCCTAATATTTAAACAAGGACAGCATAAATAATGGAAAGAAAACTATAGACCAACATCATTAATGATCATGAACTCAAAAATTATTTTTAAATGCTATCAATTAGTTCACAGTCATTATCAAAGAAATAATTAATTATGATTAAATGGAATTTATACCAGGGATGTGAGGATGGTTCAACATTAGGAAAACAATCAACGTAATTAATTATATGAAAAGCCAAAATGTTCAAAACTACATGATCACCTGAAGAGATGCAGAAAAAGTCTTTGATAAAATATAACATTCAGTCATGCTAAAATTCCAACAAAGTATAAGCATAGAGGAACTTTTTTTTATTGTCACAAAAAGCCTATATGTAAACCTCAAAATAAGCATTTCTAGTAATTTGCTGGAATATTTTGCAATTAATAAGGGAATGAAGGAAGGATGTCTACTCTCCCTACTATTTTTTATATAGTTCTGGAAATGCTAGCAACAATAAGATAAAAGAAATAATAAAAGAATAAAACTAGCTAAGGAGAAACTAAAACTATCCCTGTTTGTTGATGATATGAGGGTTTACATGGAAAATCCTAGAGAATCAACAGAGATACTAATTGAGACAATAGTTTCAGTACAAGCTACAAAATAAATCCTCAAAAATCAACAGCATTTCTTTATAAATACAAAACACAAGAAGAAATAATAGAAAGGGAAATAAAATTCCAAATAACCACAGAATGCATAAAACAACCACAAATTGACCTCCCAAAGCACACAAAAGGCTTGCATAAATTCAATTACAAAGTCCTTTTTTCAAAAAAAGCAACCTAAATGACTAGAGGAGCTCTCAGTGCTCATGGCTAAGAAATGACAATATAATAGATATGATAATATTGTGACAATTAATTTATACTTTTGATGTTATACCATCAAATCACCAATGGGGTACTTTACAGAAATTGATACATTAACAACAAATTCATTTGGAAAGACAAAAGATCTAGAATATCAAGGGAAATGATGAAAAGAAGAAGGAACAAAGGGGCAGTAGCCCCTGCAGTCCTCAAATTAATATTTTAAAGTAGTAGTCATCAAAACCACCTGGTATTTGCTAAAGAATAGACTTCGATCAATGGAACAAATTAGACAAAGAGATATTCAGAAGTAACAGAACTCAATAATACTCTTTGATAAATTGAAAAACATAAACTACTTAGAAAAAACCCCTTTTTTTAAGTGCTAGGAAAACTGGAAAGTGATCTAGCAGAAATTAGGCTTGCTCCAACACCTTATACTAAGACTGAGTATATGCTATACTCAGTTACTGTTTGAAGTCTAGAGGTGTATATACTTTCTTATAGCATACTTATTTTTAAACACGTAATTTTATTAATATTACTTAAGTCATGGCATAACTAAGTCATGGCTGCCACTACATTGGAAATATTTAATATGATTATAATTTAGCTCAAGACTCCAGTTTTATCTCTAAAATTAATGTTTTTAGGTTCAATTTTTGCCCTGCAACAAGCCATAATCATAGTCGTGAGCTGGCTCTTAATCCAGAGCTATTAGGTTACAATGAGTTGCCATAGAAACTGTTTTATTGCATTTTCTCTACTTGATTTAAGACTTTTAACAATCATAGTAACTGTTTCCCAGTATTCCCGCATTATAAAAAAATTTAAAAAATACAAACAAGCAATAAGAAGCAGAAAACAGACATGACAATACCATTTTTTAAAAAAGTGACAACCATATATTTAACATGAACCTTTTGTGAAAATCTTATCTCTCAGAAAGTCCAGGAATGCTGGAAAATTCAATCAGTGGTTAGTCATAGAATAGACTTGTCTTGCTGTGGTTCATTTTGTTTATTACATCATATATCTTCTGTGATCACTGGGAGTTTAGCTTGAAATAGTATTTTTTTAAACAAGAGCCATGTTTCCTCTGGCATTGTTTATTGGGTCTGAAACTCTCAGAAACTGTGGTACATTTTCAATTGAGCATAAAGGTCTAAAACTGAATCTTGCACACTTGTACTTATTCAAGATGCTTAGTAAAAACCATAATAAAACAAAACAAAAAAAGCCTCTCAGATCACGTAACAGTCCCTTTGTCAATGTTCAGCTGAAATCACTGCCACATTCATTGCAATATTAAACCAATCGAGATTAATCCCATACATTAAATCTTTCAAGAGAAACATGTGAAATGGGCTTGAAAGTAGAATTTAAAAAAAATCAGAGAATTAAATCATACTCTCATTGACAACTTGGTCCTCAGAAAATGTTTGCTACTACTACTATTCAGGCTTGTTGGAGCAGCTCTGAGGGATTGTGTTTCTGAGGAGCTGTTCCCTAAAAATTAGCCGGTAAGATTTAATTAGCTTTTGCAAAAGCAACTCTTATAAAGAAGGAATCTACCATTGCAGTCACTACCACATCTCTTCCCAGTTGTCACTGATGAGAAGATAATACCCAAGAGCTTCAGCAAATAGCATTGATTCCCAGGCCACCAATCCTGCTACCATCCTAGTCTCACAGGCATGATGTGAGGAGTAACTCTTGTAGAGATGCCACTTGTGAACTTCTGTAGCAACAATTACTTAAAATTCAGAAAAGAAAGTTCTCCAACAAAATCCTTGGCATTTTAAAAGGCTTTAACAACAAAAAATGGATAAAGTTTAATCAAAGAAAATTAAAGAAGATCCATTACAAGCTTTGCTGCTGCAAAGGATTACTGGACCTTAAAATTTGATTTGAAGCAAAAATCTGCTATATATTTTGTCTCTCCCAGTAGAATGTATTCTCCTTGGAATGAGGGACTATTTTGCTTTTCTATTAGTACCCTTTAGAAATAATTGTGATATAAAGAGAGAAAGAAATCATAAAACCCCAGGTGCAATAGCACCAGAGTTGCAGCCCTCTGATGCTGGGCCAGGGAACTGAGGAACAGAGAGAATTGAACAGAATACATTCTGGATAGGGGTGGGGGCTGTCTGGCACTCCACTGAGCCTAAAGGAAGAGCACATCACATAATTAAGGCCAGTTTTGTCCTTCTAAAAGTCACTTTAGCAAACCTAGACTGTTGAACTCTGAATTGCATAATGTGGGAGAAGTCTGAGATACTTTCAGATCCAGTAGCCCTAGTTAGCCATCTGTAATGATAATGGGAATTTGAAGATCTTCCCTGCCCCTTGATAGGCTTAAGTGAATTTGAGGACCTTCCCTGATTTGAAAATATACTCTGCCCCCTAATAGGCTGAGGTGGGAGCATTGTTTTTCAGGAATGCTCACACCTTGTTATTTTGTGATTGGGCAGTAGATCATGAGGGTTGTAATGTAGACACACACACACACACACACACACACACGCACACTGATTTGTGGTTTTGCTTTGGGGATTACTCATGGGAAGAGTTGTGTTATTTGGCCAGATGAGATTCTGGGTAGCTATTGAACCTTCCTGCTTTGAAAACACAGATGTTGGTACTTCTCTCTCTGGTAACTAGCTAGGAATGGATGTATTGGTCAGACAGCTGGAATCTCTGTTTGTCTATTTCTTTTTTTTTCTTTTTTTTTTTTTGGAGGGCAGTTGGGATTAAGTGACTTGCCCAAGGTCACACAGCTAGTTTTTGTGTTAAGTATCTGAGGCCGGATTTGAACTCAGATCCTCCTGACTCCAGGGCCAGTGCTCTATTCACTGCCCCACCTAACCGCCCCTGTTTGTCTGTTTCTATGTATTTTTTGTCTGCTTGTAACTTCTGTTTGTATTTTCTCTGAAGTTCAGGGTGTTGACTTTTCCCCCTGAACTAGATAAATGATTAAAGTAAGATTGTTAACCCATTTTTTAGTTGCTTTCATTTAGAAAAGCAGATCAAAGAACGTGTACTAGCAGCAATCCTTGGTATGCTAGAGTCCTTACTGCTACACCATCATTAGTGGGGAGAGAGTCAGATAGTGAGCAAAAGAGGAGACATGAGGAAAGAGACTGGAATTATCAAAGATAGCAGAAAAAAGAAAACTGGAAGACATTGATTATAAGTAGATAAATCAACAGGACACATATGAACAACCAAAAATCTCTAGATGTAGAAAACAAGCCTAATCATTTCTAAATAAATGCTGCAAAACAAAGGAAAATGATACAAAAGTCAATGAAAGAGAAGACCCTGTAGAATTTGAGAGTGTGTAACCACAACTTGCTGTCCCTGAGCGGTTTAAAAGAGAATTTTGTAAGCAGAATTTATCTCCTATTTGGCGTCTACCTGTTACCCAACTCTCACCTGTGGCTCCAAAAAGCTGTGGCAGGCCCCGTGGTCACACTCAATTGAGAGTAGTTGTGAGGCTTTAAACTTATTGGTGAATTACAGATATGCCAAACTCAAGCATGTGGAGACTTCTCTAATCTGAATGGGCAGATGAGAACAGTTTGTTCCAATGGCCATGAAGGCCGCTGAAGCAGGCATTGTGGAGCTCCTAGAATGACACCAAGGTAATCCACTACACTCTGACCTGTTGCCAGTTGCACTGACTTTTTTCTTGCCACTGGACTTTGAGGACTCTGGAACAAAGAGTGAGGTTGATGATTTGTGCAGCTTAACTCATTTAAATCCAATTCCTGGGCAAGTCAAGACATTACTCATTTGTTATGCCATTGTTCTTCCTCAAAAAGGAAGGATAAACAACAACAAAGGAATATACACATTTCTCAAACCCACACTGAACTTTTACAAAAACTTAACATGTTTTAGGTCACAGAGATATTGTAAATAAGTGTAAAAATTTAGAAATAGTAAATACGCCCTATATAAGATGACAACACAATAAGAATACTCATTCGTACAGGGATTACAAATGAGATACTCTAACCTGAATGGAGACTTAACCGCAAAACCCTAAGTAATGAGTAGATCAAAGAACAAATCATAGAAAAAAATCACATCAATAGATTTAGAAAAAAAAGCACTTGACAAAGTATAATTCTTAATGCTATTATGTTTTTAATCAGACATTAATAAAAATTTATTTTGCAAAAAAAGTTATTAGCTACTTGATTTTGTCATAAGGTGAGGCTATAATTGAAGTCCACCATCACTAGTAAATCATGTCTCTCAGTCAGACATTTGATATGTTTTGCAATTTCTTCATTTATTTTTCTGTCCAAATGGTCTGCAGCTTACATCAGTGAAAAAATGAATTCAACTTCTCCCTCCTTTGACCCTTCACCTAAATGCATTCATACTGCCTGCTTCTGGTTTCTAGATTTCCTCATGTAAGTATATCTTCATTATATATGATGCAATCCCATCTCCATTTTTATGAGTCTTGTTGTTGTTTTTTAAATAAGGTATACTCATTCAGAGAAATGGTTCAGTCATGTGTTTCAGCCCACTATACCTCAATGATAGCTTTGAGTTTGAATTAGTCCTTCTTCAGCTAAGATTCTTTCTTACTTTTATTTGTGGGTAATATGAGTATACATATTTTAAGCTACGGGTGTTACTACTGCTTCCTTTCTGTGTGTGTGTGTGTGTGTGTGTGTGTGTGTGTGTATTTTTTTTCCTCCTATACGTTTCTACATTCTTCCTTTGAAGCTATTTTATGTTCTATCTAACTTTAGAACTATACAATCCTATCCCTTCCTCATCCTTTTTAGCTTAAAAGACTGGTATTACTGTATATTAATCAGTAACTATCACATTCACTTTTCTAAATATAAAAGTGTTTAGGAAATATAAATTATCAGGTTTAATCCTTTTCATGTTGACTGTTTACACATGCTGATGTCTCTGTGACCTACATTCCCATCAGTATTTTTAGATTAAGACAAATAACTGATTGCACTCTATTTATAGCCATTATCAGAATACTTTGGTGCCTATATGTCAATCACTAGTGAGACTATAATGTTTAAAATATGCTTCTGACTTTTAAAAATAGGTTAAAAATACTTTTTATAACACAGAGGTCAAATTATATTCCCATGTCCTAGTCTTCTGCTTCTCTGGTGATCTAGGTGGGTAATGTTTTCACTCTTATATAGAAGAAAATGGAAGTATCACTGAACTGTTGATTCAAAGACAGCTAGGTTGAAAATTTTCCCAGAATATCTTGTGAAGGTAGTTTGATTATAACTAAGCTCCATAAAACATATAGCATATAAAATCAATGAAATAGTGTTAGTTAATTTGCTTTATACTTTGGTGAGTTTCATAAAAGCCTGGTAAACAAACTCTATGGAGATACACAAGAAGCAGATTTTTCAATAGCACTATCTTGTTTATCTTGTTACAAGTAAAGCATTGGGGATATTGCAAAGCTTATGAAAAAATTCAATATCGACTTGTTTCTGGCATATTCATCACAAAAGGACATAGACTTAAGAATCCATTGTGTGGGCAATGCAGAAGTAACAAGGCCAGAAAAGCATCAAATATGTCTTAGGGTTTATTGTGTCCTCTAGTAAGGGAGCCCTATTCACAGGAGCAGAGACTCCCCAACATGAGTTTACATGGGGCTCATATATGCTTAAACAACAGAGGAAAGGGAAGGTTTCAGGCAAAGGGGGATTGAATTAGGATGTTACAAGAATTGGTTGATTAGATAAGATACTCATGACCTAAGAAGTCAAGGGCAGCTAGTTAGAAAAATGGATAGAGTTCCAGGCCTGGAATCAAGAAGAGTCATTTTCCTGACTTCAAATCTGACCTCAAGCTCTTACTGGCTGTGTGACCCTGGGTAAGTAAGTCACTTAGCCCTGTTTGCGTCAGTTTCTTCATCTGCAAGATGAACTGGAGAAAATACGGCAAAATATGGTATCTTTGCTAAGAAAACCACAATGGGGTCATGAAGAGTCAGACTTGACCAAAATGATTGAACAATAACAATAACAAGTAGTCAAATTGGTTTCTGGAAGCAGGGAATCTTCATAGTCTCCCTGAATAGATGGTATCAAAACAGGATGTTCTAGTGGAGGGGTCTTTTGGGTGGAGAAGAATGGCAAGAAGAGCCTCTATTTGGTGAGCTAAGGCTTAACACAGTTTGGAGGGAGTTGTGCTAAGTTCATATTCACACCTGTTTCCTCATGAGTCTTCTTGAATTAAGGATGGTGATTTTTGTTGATCAGAATTCTTAGGTCTTTCAAAGTTATTTGTCCTCATAACAGTGAGGATGTGTGGAAAGAGTCTTATTCTATTCTTTATGTTTTTGTTTTTTTGGAGGGCAATTGAGGTTAAGTGACTTGCCCAAGTCCTGCATGGCTAGTTTTTGTATTAAGCGTCTGAGGCCAAATTTGAACTCAGGTCCTCCTGACTCCACGGCTGGTGCTCTATTCACTGTGCCACCTAGCCACCTCAGTCTTATTCTTATTTATTCTTGTAGTTGATATCAGACATTATTTCACAGAGATAGATGCCTTGGTTTTCAAGGCCTTGACTAGACTTTGAGAAATTCTTTCATGCACTAGTGGTTATGAACTCACACAAAAGACTAATGTACAGAAGTTTATTCATGGTCTGAACTGTGATCTAACTCAATTCCCTTAAGCCTGTCTACAAACCTTAAAGCATGCTATAGATGTAATAAATGGGTTAACAGTCACTAAGGCATTTTGTTCAGCACTTTCTTTTATTAAAGACATCTTTTATTAATGAGATTGACCAGTAGGCAATTACTTGGATCCTTAAATAGGCCCTAACACAAGTGCTTATTATGCGCATGGCATTTTGATAGCTTTGGGGATATGAAAGTAAAAATAAAACAATCTATGCCCTCAAGGAATTGAGTTTCCACTAGGGCAGGCATATAAAGCAAAAATAAGTACACTGTTGCTTAATTTTAGGAGGAATTAAAAAGACTGTTAATAGTGGGGAGCATTAGGGAATACATTCTGTAGGAGGCTGCACCCAAGCTGATCTTTGAAGGAGAAATAAAATATGTTAAACCCAGAGGTGATTTCATTTACTGTCAGTAAGCATTATTTGTTGTCCTTGAATAAGAGACACCTGCAGCTTTGGCTAGTGGCTATCTCCACCCCATTTTGTTAAATCAAAAGGATGCCTTTAACATTTTAAAAAAGTATTTGGTCACCCCTCCTTTTTCCCTGCCTTTGAAACAAACAGTAACCCAATTGTCTAGAAATTGAGATGTAGTGAAGAAAAATAGCAGTAAAGGACAGTCAAGTAATAGAGTTAGAAGGGCAAAAAATATCTTTCTCAGAAATTTGTATTTTATCCTAGATGAAATAAACTGTTACTGACCAGTTTAAGTGGAATAGTATCAGATCTGTACCTTAGATTATTTTGACATTCATATTTTTTTTATTTCAGTATTTTGTTTTTCTCCAATTACATGCATAACAATATTTAGCATTCTTTTTAAAAAATAATTTCAAGTTCCAAATGATCTCCTTCTCCTTCGGCCTCACTGAGAAAGCAAGCTATTTGATATAAGTTTAGTCATTCAAAACATATTTTTATATTACTCATGTTGTAAAAAAAACAGCAACAAGAAATCCCCATGAAAAATAAAGTTTTTTTTTAAAAGTATGCTTTTATCTCCATTCAGACTCCACCAGTTCTTTCATTGCAGATGGATAGCATAGTCCTTTAGAACTGCCTTACATTATTGTAATTGCTGAGAATAGCTTAATCATTCACAGTTGATTATCATATAATATTGTTGTTACTGTTCACACTATTCTGCCCTGCTCGTTTCATTTTGTATCAGTTCATGTAAGTGATCACAGTATTTCTGAGACTGTCCTGCTTGTCATTTCTTATAATAATGTATTCCATTACAATCATATTCCACAACTTGTTCAGCCATTCCCTAATTGATGAAAATCCTTTCAATTTCCAATTGTTTGTCAAATTAAAAGAGCTGCTATACACTTTTATGCACACATAGGTCCTTTCCCTTTTAGTTTTGGCCTCTTTGGGATACAGAGCTAGTAGTGATATTGTTGGGTCAAAGGGTATGCATGCTTTCATATCCTTTTGGGCAAATTGCTCTACAGAATAGTTGACTCAGTTCACAACTCCATTAACAGTGCATAAGTAAGTCAATTTTTCCACATCCCCTCTAACATTTGTCATTTTCTAGTAGACTTCTAAATATTTTACAAGGTGTATAGTAACTTTAAATGAAGACATTATAAAATATTTGGGATTCTACCTGCCAAGATAAACCCAACTATATGAAAACAATTACAAAGTACTTTTCACACAAATGAAGTCAGATCAAAATAATTGGGAAAATAGCAGTTGCTCATGGGTAAACAAATATAATAAAAATTTTAATTACACCTAAATTAATTTACTTATTCAGTGCCATACCAAACTACCAAAATATTATTTTATAGAGCCAAAAAAGTAGCAAAATTTATCTGTATGAACAAAAGGTCCAGAATATCAGGGAATTAAAGAAAATAAAGGCAAGGGGATGTGACTTAGACATAGCAGATCTTAAATTGTTTTACAAAGCAGGGACCTTTAAAACTACTTGGTGCTGGCTAAGAAATAGAGTGGTAGATCAGTGGAATACATTATGTACACAAAACAAAGTAGCCAATGACTATACTAATCTACTGTTTGGCAAACCCAAAGACTCCAGTTCCTGGGATAAGGACTCAATATTTGGGAAAACTTGAAAATAGCATGGCAGAAACCAAGTATAGACTAACATCTTATACAGTATACAAACATAGAGTTAAAATAGGTACACAATTTAGATATAAAGGTTTATACTATAAGCAAACTAGGAGAGAAAGGAATAGTTTACTTCTTACATTTATGGAGAATGGAAGAATGTATGGCCAAATAAGGGAGAGAGAACGTTATTAAATGCAAAATGGATAATTCTGATTACATAAGCTTTTGCACAAAGTCAATGCAACCAAGATTAGAAGGGAAATAGATTGCTGGGAAACAATTTTTACAGTCAGTGTCTCTGATAAAGGCCTCATTTCTAAAATATAGAGAGAACTGAGACAAATTTATTAAGAATACAAGTCATTCCCCACTTCACAAATGGTCAAAGGATATGAACAGGCCACTTTCAGAGGAAGAAATTAAAGCTATTTATTGCCATATGAAAAAATTTCTAAATCACTACGAATTAAAGAATTGTAAATCAAAACAGCTCTGAGGTACCACATCACACCTAGCAGACTGGTTAACATGGCAAAAAGGAAAATGACAAATGTTGGAGAAGACGTCAGAAAAAATGGAATACCAATGCATTGTATTTTATCCTAGATGCAATAAACTGTTACTGACCAGTTTAAGTGGAATGATAATATCAGTTCTGTACCCTAGATTATTTTGACATTCATATTATTTTTAATATAAAATATAAATATTTATATAAATATATTTTATTAATTATATAAATATTATATATTTTATAAATTATATAAATATATATTTATATACTGTATATTTATATATATTAAATATATAAATATATATTTATATATAAATATATATATTTTTAAATTCGTATTAACTCCACCAATGCACTGTTGGTGGAGTTGTAAACTGGCCCAATCACTCTGGGGAAAAATTTGGAACTATGCCCAAAGGGCTATAAAACTGTGCATAACTTTTGACCCAGCAATACCACTTTTAGGTCATATCCCAAAGGGATGATAGAAAGGGAGAAAGGACCTACATGTATGAAAGTATTTATAGTAGCTCTTTTTGTGGTGGCCAAGAATTGGAAATTGTGGGAATGCCCATCTGCTAGATAATGACTGAACAAATTGTGGCATATGAATGTAATGAAATACTATTGTTCCATAAGAAATGATAAGCAGGCAGACTTCAGAAAAACCTGGAAGGACTTACATGAATTGGTGATGAATGAAGTGGGTAGAAAAAAGAGAACATTGTACACAGTAATAGCAACATTGTGTAGGACTAACTTTCATAGACTTAGCTCTTCTCAGCAATGCAAGGATCTAAGACAACTCTAAAAGACTCATGATTAAACATCCAGAGAAAGAACTACGGAGTCTGCATGAAGATTAAAGCACACAATTTGCTCTGTTTTGTTTTTTTGCTTCTGCATTCTCGTGGTTTTTCCCCATCAGTTCTAATTCTTCTTTGAAACATGACTAATGTAAAAATATATTTGATATGAATGTACATGTAGAACCTATATCAGATTATATGCTGCCTTGGGGTGGGGGAAAATTTAGAACCTAAAATCTTGTGGAAGTGAATGTGGAAACTAAAAATAAATTAATTTTTTTAAAAAAGAGCTAATTAAACATAAAAGAAAACCTGATAGGTGAGATGGTACTTCAGAATCATTTCAATTTACATTTCTTTTAATCAATCAAGATTTAGGGCATTTTTATATAACTATACAGAGCTTTGTTTTCTTTATCTGAAAACTGTTCCTATGCTTTGACAATTTATTGATTGGGGAGTAGGTCTTATTTTTGTAAATTTGACAGTTTTCTATATATTTGAGAACAGAGGCCCTTAGAGAAATTTGCTATTAAATTTTTTCGTAATTATGATTACTAACTGCATTTCTCTCCATCTTATTTTCTTCTTTTTCTTCTCCCCCTTTCACTCGGTCCATCCTCTTTGCTTCTGACCACTGTTTTTCCCAATCTGCTCTCTCTTCTATTGGCCCCCTCCCCTTTCTCAAATCCCCTTTCTCTCCTACTTTCTTGAATCTTGTGATATTTTCTCCTTGACCAGAGAGCTCTGGGGTCAGGCTACAGTATTACATAATATTTATATTTTGAGATCTCTTTCATTTGTGTTTTACCCTCTAGTTCTAGAATATCATGGTAGTTTTGATAATTTATTGAAAGACAATGTCCAGGGTATTTTTGATCATGGCATTCATGTAGTTCAAAAATTCCTAACTGTTCTTTCCTGGATCTATATTCCAGGTCAGTTTTTTTCTCCCAATGAGATATTTCACAGCTTCTGTTTTTTTTTTCATCCTTTACATTTTGTTTTTATTGTTTCTCGATGTCTCATGGAGTAATTAGCTTCTATTTGCCCCATTCTAATTTGTAAGAAATTATTTTCTTCAGTGAGCTTTTGGGAGATCCTTTTCCATTTGCCCAGTTCTACTTTCTAAAGAGTGGTGTTTAGTGAATTTTGTGCCTTTTACCATTTGGTCAAAGTTTTTCTCTGCTCAATTTGTGAACATTTAGCTTAATCTGTTTTTTAAAGATATTATTTTCCTCAGTATTTGTGTGTGTGTGTGTGTGTGTGTGTGTGTGTGTGTATGCTTCTTTCATCCTGCAGTTGAAACCTTTTTCATGATTTTCTTGCATCACTCACTTCTTTTCAAATTTTCTCTCTACCTCTCTTATTTGATTTTTAAAATCCTTTTTCGGCAGTGATTCTTTTTTGGCCCAAGAATAATTCACATTTTTCTTTGATGCTTTGGTTATGTTATCAGTTAAGAGTTTATTGTCTTCTTTGAGTTGGTTTTTTGATCTTCTCTGTCACCATAGTAACTTTCTATGATCGGTATCTTTTTTAGTTTTCTCATTTTCCAGACTATTTCTTGACTCTTAACTTTATAGCAAAGTTAGGTTCCACTCTTTGGATGGAGGGAGCACTTTTACATCCTTCCCAAGTCTCTGTGCAACTGTTTTCAGAGCTAGTTCTGGGGATCTGTAAGTTTTTAGTTCTTCCAAGCTGGTATGATCTAAGGAGAGGTATTATCACTACTTTCCTGGCCTGTGCTCTGCTCTCTGAGTGACCACACTCTTCCACCCTGGAATTGTGACCAGGGTTTCTTTTCCTCTATGGCCACAAGCTTTGGTGTGCTAGTGTTCTTCCTTGCCTTGTAACTCTGACCCAAGACTTTGATTCAGGACTGCAATCCAGATCTGAGAACGGCAATGCAACAAAGTGATGTACCCATAGCTAGCAAAGAGATCCCTGTAATCTAACCAGTTATTTGATCACCTAACCCTCTGTTGCCTGAGAGCTCTGTAAACCACCACTGCTCTCACTGATTCTGTTGCCTTCAAGATCTGTTGCTGGTTTGCTGGGGTGTGTCCTATACTCCACTCTCATCCCAATGTGATAGACTACCTACCTAGCTGAATTGTCTTGGGTTGAAAAATTTTTTTACCATCATTTTTTGGGTTTTACTGCTCTCGAATTTGTTTTGAGGTATTATTTAAAATTGTTTGGAATATAATTTGGGAGAGATCTGGTGAGTCCCTGAAATTTGTCCACTACCATATATTCATATTGTTAAAAGGAAAGTTCTTTGTTTGGGCATTCATCCTGATCAACAAAGCAAAACTCAGAACAAAGAATTAAAAGGAGTATTAAAGTACATTGAGGTAGCAAAATATTGATGGGCTGATTATTGGAGATCAGTAAGAGATTTGAGGTAGAGCTAGCTTTTATTGATCACTTTTGTACCAAGATAAAGAAAATTTGGAAAGGTTCATGCCAGTACAAGGAGATGGACCCCTTCATCCAGTTTCCTCCCCAAACACTGCATGTGATGTTTAACTGATAGAAATACATGTTAAATAGCAAGTAATACAATGGCTAAAGAATGGACGATGCCTCTCTCAACAAAGCCTCCCTCAACACTGTTTGACACGCAGGACTTGAGACAATGAATATGAAATCAGCATAACTTTCCATTAGGAGGCTATTGAAATAGTCTATATGTGAGGTTATAAATGCCTGAAGGTTGGGTGGTAGCTGTGTATGTATAGACATGAAATGCTGTGGAGCTAGAAATGATAAGACTTGACAACTTATTGGATGTGAGGGTGGTGAGGGAGAAGAAAGCATCATAGATAACTTTGAGGTTAGTGTCTAAACCTGGACGACTTGGAAGTTAGTGATGCTCACAAGAGGAATAGGGAAGTTTGGTGGAGGAATTATTTGTTTTAAGGAGGAATATAATCAATTCTCTTTTAAGTGTATTAAGTGTAAAGTTCTTATGATCATACAGGTAGAGATGACCAACAAGATATTGAAAATGTAAACCTAGAAATCAAGAGAAAAAGTAGGGCTATATATATATATGGACTTGGACATCATTTACATAGATAAGGTAACTGAGCAATTAATATTATTAAGGATGAGATAAAATAGGGTCAACAAGTGAGTCAAGATAATAATAGTTATAATGATGATGACAGATTTATATGACATTTTTTGACTTTGCATATGTAGTACCTCTTCTGGTCTTGACCTTTTGTGATTATGATAATTGGGGTGGGAGTGGAACCCAATCCAACTCATGACCCCTTCTACTTGTTCCCATCCTGACGTGCTAACTCAGCCTGAACCTTTTCTGGAAGGTTTGGGATTCCCAGAAAATGGTATACCACACTGCTAAAACTCAAAATATTTCTTTTAGACTCCTGAGAGTCTGTGTATAAAGATAAACTTCAGTGTTTCCTTGCACCTCACAAAAATCAGGTAATCACAATGACTTAAGTGAAATAATGATGAAAGTTACTAAATAACAAAGCATAAACAAGAATAACCATAAACTTTACTCAACAGAAGGCAAAAGAGGAAAAATCAAATGCAACATACCACCAATAATCCTGTCATTCTCTTCCAGTAATATACATAATGTCTGTGACAGATGGTGGGCACAGCTTATAGAGATCTAGTAAGGAAGGTCCATGAGTATAGAAACCCGTTTTGCCCAGAGCAGCTCATGACTATGGACAGCATACCAGATGTTTAGAAAATAATTTGTACAACATCTCACATCCTGGACAAAATTGTTTCACTAGTATCTGTTCCCCTTTTGATATTCACAGCTCTCCAGCTAGGTAAAGCCACTTTTCTACTACTTTCAGGCCACTAACATAGCACAAAAATTATTTTTTAGTACATAGCTACCCTTTGCAAGGTGATGTGGATAGTATATTATATATATATATATATATATATACACACATACACACACACACACACATATATGTACATATATATGAAAAGAACAGCCAAGCTCTTTAGATCTACTCTTAGAAGCTTTTCCTTCTCAAGCAAGGGATAGCAAAAGGGTTGTAGTTCAATGATTTTCATTTCCTACCTGGTTGCGCTACTTACAATTTCTCTGACTTTTCCACTATCCTCCAAGATCATCATTGGAAAAACATGATCATCCTACAGATTGAAATAACCTTGGTATTCACAACTTGGATATAATACTTGAGGTCTTTTCACCATTTATGAATAGTGATCAGGAGTTTAGCCTGAACCTAGATGTCACTGCCTCAAGAACAACATTTAGGGGAGCAGATAGTCATGATTCTATCCCAGTGCCCCTTTTCTCTGAGGAGAGAAAAGTGGATGGCCTCTTGGGTTTCCTCAAAGAAATTAGTCTCCTTTGGAGAAGAGTAGCGAGAGATGTCTGGGTCATGTGGAGTTCAGGGCTTGCTGGATTCTCAGGGGCTCTCCGGCCCTGGGGAGCAGTGCTTGGAGTTCTCTGGCATGTGGAAACCGGGTTTCCCAAATGACATCTCCTTAGCCTGGTGCCGGGTGAAGCCCTTGTAACCACAACTTCCTGCCTCCACATTTGGCTATATCCTCCTCCTTGAAGCCGGATCTTTTTTTTTTTAATCACGTGTAGTACCTAGTCCTGATGATATATAAGACTCAGGTTTGGGGGCAGGAGGGAGAGGGTTTTTTTGAGATGGGGCTGTAAAGCTTCACTCTAGAGATGACTCAATAAAATTTTGCTGTTTGCACCTTTGAGCCACTACTCTTCTGTACTTGAGAACGTGCTGGTGCCTTCTTGATTGAGGTAAGTCACTGGCTGCCCCTACAATCAGGGAAAGTGACCCTGACAGAATGTAACTTCTAGTTACTTAGTAGTTTAAGAAATTTTGGAGGGGTTTTTTTTGCCAGTTTTTTTTTCTGTGTTTAAATCATGGTATTTTTATTTATTTTTTTTAAATTTATTTTCTTCCCATAATGTAAAGCCAATCAGCACTAGATTTCTGAGAGAATGCTACTGTGAGGAGCTTTTAAGATTCGGATTACACAGTATTATTGAACACTCTGTTTATTCCATTACAAATCTTTATTCAGTACAATGTTCACAGTTTCAACAGTTCACAATATTATATACAATCTTCAGAACAAGGAAAGTTCTGAAAGCATTCATTTCCACAAGGTTTTGAGTTACAAATTTTCTCCCCTTCTTTCCCCTACCCCCAGCCCAAAACATTGATCCCTTCGTAGAGCCCCTCCCACAATCTGTTCCCTTTTATGTCCACTTCCAACACTCCTCTAACTTTCTAGTAGGGCAGGGATGGTCTCCCTGCCCCCATCCCTGTTTGTATTGTTTCCCAGTTGCATTTGATTGTATAGCTTCAAATTCTAGATCCTTGCAATTCCTCCCCTGTCACCCACTCCCACTGGAAGAAGCAGCAATTCAATACAGGCTGTACATGTATAACTACGCAGAACATCTCCATGGTGGGTAAATTGTGAGGGACTGATTGTCCCTCCTTCTTATCCTGCACCCCCGCCCTTGTTTTGTTCTCTACACTGTCCCTTTCCCTTTACTGAGGTATGTGCTTCCCACAACTCTCCATCGCCCCCCCACCTCATCCCCATCCTCCGTATTCTCCTGTGTGGCAAGATACTCAGTTTAGAGTTTATGTCATTCCTTCCCTAAGCCAAATTCAATGAGAGTAAATGAAAGTAAAGTTGTAACAGTTATCCCTTGCCTCTTTTTTATGGGATGATTAACCCCATTTTGTCTCTCCTTGTCTCCTCTCACTCAAGACCTCTCCCACTTCAAAATTTCACCTTTCGAAGTATCCTCTCTTCCTAATTAATTGATCCTAAACCCTCTATATACACATATATACCCATGCTCAGATATGTATTCATACACATATATACCCTCCTATATAGACATATGAGTAGGTATA
>CM053599.1:168444601-168461788 GCA_028646575.1 Pseudocheirus occidentalis | reverse complement strand
GCTCTTCTCCTCCCCAATTAGCAAAATCCACTGACCTTTCTCTTAGCCTTTTTTTCTTCTGGCCTGATAGATGTGGTAACTGTGCCTCCAGTGCAGCGGATCTGCTCTCCTATAGCCGCGTTTCCCCGCCTGATGCCCCAGGGCCTTAGCCGGCTGGGTTTTGGCCATGGGTCCCAGTCTGCTGTGAAGAGTCCCGCCTGCTGGGCTGCCTGTAGCAATAGATGTGCTTTCTACCTTGTGGAGAGTTTTTGAGCTTGAAAATCTGTTTAGCGTCCCATTTTATGAGTTTTTTAGCGTGTTTGTGTGGGAGCTGTGGTCCTTTGCTGCTTTTACACCGCCATCTTGGCTCCACCCCCTACCATCATTTTCTAAACTTCTTATGACAGATATTTGGATAAAATTCCTTTAGAGCAGCGGTTCTCAACCTGTGGGTCATGACCCCTTTGGGGGATGAACCACCCTTTCACAGGGGTTGCCTAAGACCATCCAAAAACACTTATTTCTGATGGTCTTAGGAAATGAGACACTGCTCCTCTATCCATCTCCAGGCGGGTCCGCCCACATGCAGATATACCCACATTTGAGTATTAAGGGGTTGCAGCATTAGGAAGACTGAGAACCATTGCTTTAGATCTTATCGTGGGGCTTGAATTTGATGGTTTGAGTGAGAAAGACTTCATACCTGGGATGCATCTAGTTGAGCTTGAAATTTTCCAAGGAAGATACTGATGTCAACAGAAAAGTGGACATTGTGACTATTTCATGTCTAGATGGTCTAGCACTCATCTGAATGCCATTTCTGATTGGAACTAATGCTAGGTTTTTTTTTTTTGTTAAATACTAGGAGAATACTAGGGAGCTCATACTGGGATCCCATATCTGTACTCTTTGACTATCTATGCATACTGTGCAGAGGCTTACAAGAGGACAGAGTCAAGAGGTTCCAGTGAAACCCACAGGAGGCCTAGCTCACTGAGCTAGATCCTTAGGTATCTGAGTTTGGTGAATCTCCAGTATCATAAGAGTAGAAGGATAGGTTGAGGCTAGAATTCAGTAAGAAGACAGGCATGTTCATTGCATGAGTGAGATATGGAATGTGCTCAAGGTGAAACTGAGACAGTCCAAATCACAAGATTCCAAACCTTTGAGAGAAAGATCTGGGAGGAGAAGCCGATTGGGGTCAGAGGTCAGCCACTCTGTCCTCCTCAGAGAAAAGGAGCAACAGGTTATAATTATATCTATTGCTTCCTTAAAGATTATTGGTCTAGAGGCAGTAATATTAGGCTGTGTAAACTCCTGATCCCTATTCATTAATGGGGAAAAGGCCCCAAATCTTATATCCAAGGTTTGACTACCTCTCAATCAAATACCAATTCTATACTGAACACACATAGCAAACGGCAAATAAACCCATTTATCCAAGTAGATAGTAAAACAGAAACAAGAAAAGATATACATATAAGAATATATACCATAATATACAGACTGAAAGAGTGCTCCCTGAGCACTCAATGAGAATGAGCTATGTCAGCTGGAGGGGGGGGGGGAAGAGAGAGAGAGAGAGAGCACCCATGGGGAAATTTCCCCAAACAAATTGTGGATGAAGCCTTCCAGATCCTCTAATGCCTGCCTCTTTACAAAGTCTTCTATTGTGAACAATAGAAAAGGTAACATCTTGTATCCTACCTTTCAAAGCTGAAAAACGGTAGAATTAGGAGACTTGAGCTCTTTTTTTCCCACTCCTGGTAACTCTACTCCTCCCCTCTCACAAGCATGAGATATTGACACCAAGAAATGAGGAAAAAGTCCCATAACAATGGACTTTGAGGCTCGAGTTACCTAAAGGGGGGTCTCCATATAGACGCCTCATCATTTCGCACTTAGCTGTATTGTTGTTGTTCAGTTGTTCCACTCATGTCCAGATCTTCATGACCTCACTTGAAGTTTTCTTGGCAAAGATACTGGAGTGATTAGCCATTTTCTTTCTGCTAATTTTATAGATGAGAAATGAAGACAAACAGGGTTAAGTGATTTCTCCAGGGTCACCAAGCTAATAAATGTCTGAGGTCACATTTGAACACAAGAAAATGAGCTTCCTAATTCCAGACCCTCTGCCTAGTGACCCAATTGTGTTACTTGTACTTCTTGTTACTTCTGACTCTTCCACCATGCTACTTAGTTGGGTACATTTCCCCTCTCCCTTTCAGCTTCCTTTTTTGTGTGTTGTCTTCATTTATTAAATTTTAACTCCATGAGGATAGGAACTTTCTGTTTTTTCATATTTGTATCAGTAGAATTTAGCAGAATTTCTGGCATATATAAATCTGGTATTTAAGAAATGTTTATTGAGAGGCAGCGAAAATATAGATTAAAAAGCAATCAGAAACTAACCTAATTCTAAAGAATATGGGGGTCAAATAACAAATCATAGGACAATCAATAATTTCATTAAAGAGGACAACAATGAGACAACATGCCAAAATTTCTGGGATACAGTCAAAACAGCACTTAGGGGAATATTTATATCACTAAGTGCTTATATCAATAAAATAGAGAAAGAGCAGATCAAAGGAGAGTACAGCAGTATATAGCAAGTATCATACACTATGATCAGGTGGAATTTATACTTGGAATGCAGGGCTGGTTCAATATTAGGAAAACTGTCAGCATAATTTATCATATCAATAACAAAACCAACAAAAATCATAAGATTATCTCAATAAGTGAAGAAAAACCTTTGACAAAATACAACACACATTACTGTTAAAAAACCCTAGAGAATATAAGAATAAATGGAGATTACCTTAAAATGATAAGCAATATTTATCTAAAACCATCAGCAAACATTGGGGTGAAGTAAGGATGCCCATTATAAGCATTATTTTTCAATAATATACTGGAAATACCAGCTATAGCAATAAGAAAAGAAATGTAAGGAATTAGCATTGGAAATGAGGAAACAAAACTAAATCTCTTTGCAGATGATATGATGGCATACTTAGAGAATCCTAGAGAATCTGCTAAAAACAAACTAGTTAGTTTAAATAATTAACTTCAGCAAAGTTGCAGGACACAAAATAAACCCATATAAATCATTACCATTTCTATCTATTATCAACAAAGTCCAATGGCAAGAGGTAGAGAGACAAACTCCATTTAGAATAACTGTAGACAATATAAAATTCTTGGGAGGCTATCCACCAAGACAAAGCCAGGAACACAATTAGAAAACATTTTTCACACAAATAAGGGCAGATTTAAACAATTAGAAAAAACATTAATTACTCCTGCCTAGGCCAAGTCAGTTTAAAAACAATAAAATTCAGTGTCATACCATTCCAACTACCAAAAATTATTTTATCGAGGGTAGAAAAATAAAATTCATCCAGAAAAACTAAATGTCCAGTATATCAAGGAAATAAATGGAAAAAATGTGAAAAAGGTGGTCTATCCCTACTAGATCTCAAACTACATTATAAAGTGGTAATTATACAAAACAATCTGGAATTGGCTGAAAATGAGTGATGTCAATCAGGGAATGGCTGAGCAAATTGTGATATGTGATTATGATGGAATACTATTGTGCTATAAGAAATGATGAGCATGATGTTCTCAGAAAAAAAAATTGGAAAGATTTATATAAGTTGATGCAAAGTGAAGTGTACTGTGTGTAAAGTAATAGCAATACTGTAAGATGATCAGCTGTGTATGACTTAGCTATTCCCAGCAATGCAATGATCCAAGAACACTCTGAAGAACTTAAGATGAAAAATATTATATATTTCCAGAGAAAGAACTGGTGGTGTCTGAAAACAGATTGAAGCATTTTAAAAAAAATTTTTCTTGCTATTTTGTTTTGTTTTCTTTTTGGTCTGTTTCTTTCCACAACATAACTAATATGGAAATGTTTTTCATAACTACCTGTATAACCTATGTCAAATTGCTTCCTTTCTCTTTGTTGGGGGGTGAAGGTGGGGAAGGAGGAAGAGAATTCAGAATTCAAAGTTTTAAAAATGAATGTTAAAAATTGTTTTTAGTTGTAACTGGGGATAAAATAAAATACTAAATGTTTTAAAAAAAGAAATAGAGTGGTGAATGAGTCAAATAGATTAGGTACACAAGACTCAGTAGTTAATGTACATAGTAATCCAGTGTGTGATAAACTTAAAAGATTCAAGCTTTGAGGACAAAAATTCATTATTTGACAAAACTGCTAGGAAAACAAAAAACAGTATGGCAGAAACCAGCAATAGATCAACATCTCACAAAGTCAAAAACAGTACATGACTTAAATATTAAAAAGAGTGATGCCATAAGCAAATTGAGAGAGCACAAAAATAATTTACCTGTCAGACTTATGGTGAAAGTAAGAAATTATGACCAAATAAGATATAGAAAGCATTATGAAATGTAAAATGGATCATTTTGATTACATAGAATTAATTTTTTTCCACAAAATCAACCCAAGCATAATTAGAAGGAAAATGGAACACAGGAAAAAATTTATAGCAAGAATCTATCATAAAGGCTGCTTTTCTCAAATATATAGAGAAATGAGTTAAATTTATAAGAATACAGGTCATTTCCCAATTGATAAATAGTGAAATGGTATAAACAGGCAGTTTTCTGACAAAGAAATTAAAGCTATCTAAAGTCATATAAAATGCTCTAAACCACTACTGATCAGAGAAATGCTAATTAAGACAACTGAGGAACCACCTCACAACCTCTCAAATTGGTTAATGTGACAAAAAAAGGAAAATTCTAAAAATTGGAGAAAATGTGAGAAAACTGGGACACTAATATACTGTTGGAGTTGTGAACTGATCCAACTGTTCTTGAGAGAGCAATTTGGAACTATGCCTAAAGGACAATCCTACTGTGCAAACTCCAGCAATACCATTTCTCAGTCTATATCCCAAATAGACTTTTTAAAAAGAGAAAAGGATCAACATGTCCAAAAATATTTGTAGTAGCTTTTGGTGCTGAGGAAGAACTGGATATTGAAGAGATGCCCATCAATTGGGGAATGACTGAACAAATGGTACATGATTGTGATGGAGTATTATGTGCTGTAAGAAATGACTAGGAGGATGATATCAGAAAAACCTGCAAAGACTTATGTGAACTGATGGAAAGTGAAGTAAGCAGAACCAAGAGAACATTGTACACAGTAACAGCAATATTGTATGATGAAGAACTGTGAATAACTTAGCTATACTCAGCAATACAATCATCCAAAAAAAATCCCTAAAGATTCATGATGAAAAATGCTATCTGCCCTATTATTTTTATGTGGTTTCTTAAAACACTCTTTATGTTTTTATAATCTGACTATGTAGATAGGTCTCAACTTTTCCTTAATGAAGCTGAGTTTCTATAGTAAATAAAATGTTTTAACATGTAATTGGGGAAAAATAAAATAATATTTAACATTTTTAAATGATTTTTTTTACTGCTATTGACTCTCAGTGAAGCCAAGTCCCTTTTCACAATAAGGCAAATGTAAAGTCTGTCTTTCTTAATCTATTTCTCCCTCTCAAACTAGGAAGAGCACTGAAGGGCAAGTGTTATTTTTATCATTCACTTGTTTCAGTTGTGTTTGATTCTCTGTGATTCCATTTTGGGATTTCATGGGAAAGATACTGGGGTGGTTTACTGTTTCCTTCTTTGGCTTATTTTGCAGATGAGGAATTGAGGCAATGTTAAGTGACTTGCCCAGAGTAATGTAGGTAATAAGTGTCCAAGGCCGTATTTGAACTCATGAAAATTCCTGATTCTGAGACCAGTGCTCTATTCACTAAGCCACCTAGCTTCCCTGTGGGGCGGGGGTGCGGGGGGGGGAGTAGCACAAGAGGATATTCCACATGAGATTGAGATCAACCAGTCCAGCCAGTTTTTCCACCCACCAAAGCAGGATTTCACTCTCTTCATGAGCTACTAGGAGTTACAGAGCTTATCAGGCATCATTTTCATCTAACTTAGCTCATCAACTTGGTATATTGTGGCGGGGGGGGGGGTAGGGGTGGGAGGGGTTGGTCTTTGTGATCTCCTATGCCTTCTGTCCCTAACTTCTCCTATTCTCTACTTTCTTTTCCTCTTCTTTCTTAAACTCACTCTCTCATCTCTCCCCTAAAGATTCTTTGCCTACCAGCCTACACCTTCTAATATTTCTAACTTAAGATATGAAATTTAAAAGTTCCTTCTTTTTCTTAGGCATGATCTTAATCTTTATTTACTTAATAATCTTCCCTAAGTCTCAAACTATTTTATTTACGCTTGCTCAGTTATAACTTTTAAAAATCTGACAACCATCATAATCAAGTGATATAATGAAGCATGACACCCCATGACCAGCATAACCTCAGTCATTGTTCTGCTTTTGAACAGTTTCTCTTAGAACATTCATTTGAGATGCAGGTCTTATTACTATTGCATCTGAGAAGCTGTGTTTCTTCTCAATCTTATTTTATCATTTTTTTTACATAAATGTTTTTTTCTGTCCCTTTTAGCAAACAAAATGTCCTCAAACTAAAAGTCTAAAAGGCCTATAATAGTTTGTGTGAACACACACTTTATTTGGAACTTTTACTTTAGAGGCTCAAATATCTTTCTTTCATTTATTTTTATGGTGTTAGTGTGTTTAATCCTTTTTGACTTGGTCAAGCAAAATGATTTCACTGAAAGCAGGGAGTTTGCCAACCCGTTGAATTTGTAAATTACTAAAAAATAATGAACTTCTTTCCATTGACTTGTGCTCAGAAACTCTGATATGATTCAAAATATGCTGTGACTTAGAAGTACTTACATACTCCAAATTCTATTTCAGCACTGAATCAAAATGAATTTATTTGGAAGATTATGCAGCTAGAGGGAAAGCTTAATGGTAAAAAGGCCCCACTCAAGAGAATCTTAAACTGGATCAACTCCTTTCCTTGGCTTTTTGGAAGGGTTTGTTTTTAAAAAGTTATAGCAAGAAATCTCCCAATCTCTCTTTGTAACATATTCACTACTAATTTGTTCTCTTAGATCTAATTTTAATCCCACCTATTCTTTTTGAAAATTTGTTGTTAATGATGCTATTTGTTTCATGCTTTCATCATCTGTTAGTTGGACATGGGAATAACCTACAATTCTTTCTTTATTCCAGTACACCCTCCTCAGAGGTGCTAAAGTAGTATAAGATGACTATGTCTGTCCCCTTATGTCTCCTCTCCTCCCCAGATAAAGTGCAGTGGCTCCTATTAACTGTAAGACCCAATAGAGAATCTTCTGTTTAGCATTTAAACTGGTCACAAAGTTATTTGACATTTAAAGCTTTTTGTCTGTTACTGCACTCAGTGTACCCTATAGACCAAGTAAAAAGGTCTTATCACATGACATTTCTCACACATGACGTAAGATCTCTGATTTCCATGATTTTTTATTAGCTACCCCTCATGGCTTGAAGGCACTTCTTCCCCAACTTTGCCTCATCATTTTTTAAAAATTTCTTTTAAGCATCAATTCAAGCTACACCTTCTACTAGATGCTTGTCCTGACTGCTGCACCTGAGAATTCCCCCCTTCCTTAAACAACCTCGAATGTTATCCCTGCCCTGAAAATTTGAACCCATTGAATTCAAGGACTGTTATCTTTTTATCTTTATATCCTTAGCACTTAGCGAACAAGATAATCTGTCACAATGACTTTCTGCGTATATGTAATATTTCACACCTCTGTAAGTTCATTGACTCTTGCAAATCTTATGTAGGGCTGAAAAACAAATTATCCACCATCCTCTATGTTAGTTTTTTAAAGGTTATTATCAAGATGTACTTGTCTTCTGTCCTCCAATATGAATATCAGACTAAAAATAATTAATTTTCTCACAAATCATATTAATCATACCAGAATATATATAACATTCTTATAACGCACTTCATTTGTGTTTTGTAATATAGGCCTCAGCTCACATTATCCTTTTTTAAGGATCTAGGTTTTCCTCTGTTCACTAAGTCTAATTAAGTCTGTTACCTTTTCTTTTAAAATTATTTTCTATTTATCTTGTGCATATTTTGTTCATCCATATTTGTTTGCTTATTGTCTCCCCCATTTGCCTGTGAATTTACTGAAGGCAAAGTCTGTCTTTTGCCTTTTTGCATCCCCAGGGCTTAGCACAGTGCCTGATTCTTAATAAATGCTAATTGACTGTCTGACCAACTGTTACTGTGCTTTTTAGGGTTGAGAAATATACATTTTTGAATGATCATAGATAAAAATAAAAATAGCTAAGTTTGTTATTTATATCCTGTTTCAATAAAGAAAAAAAGCATCCAAAAATTAGAAGCATAAGATCTTTCATTTCAGTGTTCCTTTTCTTATAAGCATGAAATATTTCAGCTATGAATTAAAGAGATAGCTGACTTTATTTGACTTCAGTCCAGGATTAGGCTGGTAAATATTTAACAACCAGTTCTCTGAAAAAATAAAAAGAAACATGTCTTTAATTTTAATATGTGTTAACATTTTCCTGCCACTTTCTTAAGTCTAGATGATCAACAAAATAATAAATTATCTCCTGATTTATAGCATTTGCCTCTTTTTGAGGTATAAATGCTCATACAGAAAATTTAGTGATATATTCTCATGAGTCAGTAGTAGTTGCTTCTAGCTCACCACTATTTCAGTCCCTAATTTAAAATTGTTCCTGGAATCAGAGTACGTTGTGGCAGTTGTCATGAATGTGGAGGTGGAGGTGATAGTAATACTGACTCCTACCAAATAATTTCCAGAAAATAATTTCTTATTATAACTCAATCTTTCTTTGCATGTTATTTGAGTGGAGTATTCTAAATCTTTTCAGCTTTCTTTAATTTTTTTTTCTGATGAAAATTGGAGCTCCACAGTTCAGGTTCCATTTCCTACATGTAGCTTTTACCAAATATTGCAGCTTACCTGAGTCCCTATTTTGATCTCCTGAAGCACTTATCCATACTTCATACCTGATGCCTCTTCACTTCTTCACTGGCTTGTATTCCAGAGATTGTTTTTGTGTGTGTCCATCTTGTCTTTCCACTAAGAATGCAAATTTTCCAGGAAACTAGATGGAGTACGAGAGAGACATAGGAGTTAAAACTCAAAAGTGATGAGATTTGTTTTCTTATGGGCTTTCTTAAAACACTCTTTATGTTTTTATAATCTGACTACGTAGATAGGTCTCAACTTTTCCTTAATGAAGCTGAGTTTCTATAGAGGACCCTGATAGATGAATTTTAATTTAAACCTCCTTTAAATTTAAGTTACTGAAAAGCCTTTTAAAATTTTAACATAAATTTTAATATAATTTTTAAAATTTAATATAAATATGAATACCTTATTTAATTTAGTAAAAAAGAATAGGGTATTCATTCTTACCTAACTCTGAACCATAAATATAAAAACAATTCAGGCCAATTTCAGCAACTAAATATCCAAACTTACACTTTGGGGAAGAGAAGGAAAGGGAATAAAATGTTTATTAGCCGGGCACTGTGCTAAGCTCCTTGTATAGACATATCATTTGATCCTCACAACAGCTCTGGGAGCTAGGTGCACTTATTCCCATTTTACAGTTGACTAAACTGTCACAAGTCAATACCTCAATCATCTACAGTAATCTCTCTAATCAAGAGTCAAGTGACTTATGTCTAGTAAGGGTGGATTTGAACTCTGGTCTTCCTGACTCTAGGGCCTGTTCTCTCCATTCTACTACTCAGCTACCTTATTCTGCAAGGATATCACTTTAAATTTATTTTTACAAAGGGAAATGACTATTAAATTTTGTCAATGAAGGCTGCCACAATGGTTTCAGTAACTTAGTCCTTGTACTCTTATTGGTTACTAGCTCTTTCTGTAGTATGTTTCCAAATTACTTTTTAGTCCTTATAACTAAATAAGCTATGTTAAAGATGTAGCAATGGACAGTTACCTGAAAGCTCCTTATGTTGCACGGTAACAGTATTATGATCTGCTTTTTCCCTTTCTCCTACTTTTCCTCTTCTTCCCTTCCCCCATTTCCCATCTCCCCACCCCCTTACCTTAGCTGCTAGAGATGTTTAGCCATGTTTAAATTGCTGCTGATGAAGCCTTCCCTGGCAGGCAGCCCAGAGCACAGCTCCTCTGTAGATTTTAGTCTCTCTTCAGGAGTTGCCTGCCTTCAATATAATGGGCAACATTGAAAGCAGCAAGGCATTCAATTGACAAGGTCAGAGTGCCTTTCATTTCTGAAATAATCAACCAGTGTAACTCTTCCTCAGACCTGGGGAGAGAGAAGATAGGGGTCAAAAGAGCAATTACATTTCACATTGACTCTCCGAAAGGCTTGGAACACCAAAGTGAAAAGAAAAACAGATAGAGCGGCACTCTTTCACATTCCTTTTCGAGTCATTATTATTAAAATTGCACAACTACCATTTGGAGAAGTAGCACCAAAAAATAGCAATTTCTTCCAATAGATGAGATCGTTCTTCTTAGACATTTAGTCTTGTCAGCATATTCCAAAGGAATGCAAATGAGCTGCATGATGTAGAATCAGATGTTGGGAGCAAAGGCTATTAATTATGTTTAAAAATATGTTAACCCTAGAAGATTGCATACCAAGCAATTTTACTAATTTCAGTCTGTAATCAGCTCCTACATTAGCATAACTTTATTTATCACTAAGGCAATAATTTAGAGAATATAATTTGGTTGGAAATGTCAGTAATTTTTCCCTGGCACCTTGTTATAAAGCTCCCTCTATTTGACCTTATAGTTACCAGGCCTAATTATTTTAATTGTATTGATTGCACTGACCATTCTTGTGTTTAATTTAATTGCTCTGACTCTTTAACAGTTTGCGAAGCTGCATTATTAAGATAGATGCAAAACCCCTTTAAAACTCATTCACAATTATCCTCATTTAATGTATTTTTTAAAATGCCAATTAGTTCACAATTTATCGGTGACCTACAAATATCTTCAGTTGGGGACAATGTTTTAAGAAGAAATCTGTAGCCTTTCACATACAACATTAGAAAAATATAGTTGATAATTAAATTCTTTGATTCACTTTATTAAAGTTGAATTAGGAACATTGACAAAATAATTTTTAAACTTAAGTTGTATTGGTTTTTATAGTGAAAAAAAGTCCTTCATTTCAGAATGCTATTGGAAGGTGTCTGAAGTTCTTCTGTTACTAGCTAGAAAATGAGCATAGTCCCTGTCCATGGTTTCTAACAATATAAACTGTCACACTTTAAGAGGCAAAAAAATTAGGAGTTTGTCATATGGCAAAAGAGAGGTCTCCAAGTGAATATAAGTACACTTAATATATTCAGTTTATTGGTTTTCAAAATAAATATGCCTTCCAGGTCTTTATCCAGGGCTTGATAACAATGTAGAGGAGCCAGTAAGGTACTTATGCCTACACTATGCTACTCTCATAGATGGTATCAGTTCATTATTCAGTACTTCTCAAGTATCTTTCTAGCTTCCTCTCCAGGCTTCACTATTGACTCAGGACTTTCTCCAACATGTCACTGAAACCTTTTCAATCTGGCAGCTCACTTGGCCTCTAGACTACTTCTCAAATTGGAAGTATCTTCCACCAGTCAGCCTCTCTCCCTGATTAGCTGGTTCTTCATAGAACCTCAGATTTAGAAAGGAAGCCCACATTAACTGTGTTAACCATTCGTCTCCAGGCTGTACTTATAACTCTATTGTGTAATAGTTATTAGTCAAATTAATTTATTATTTATATAAACCAGTTACCAAACCATTGTCAGAGAAATTTGATACAAAGATATATTCTCATTTGGTCACTTCCTCTCTTATTTTAAGGGCATTAATTTTGTTTGTACAAAAGCCTTTCCGTTTCAAGTAATCAAAGATATTTATTTTATCCCTTGTAATTTTATCTCTTTTTTGGCTAAAAATACATCTCCTTGAAATAACCATGAAAAGATTTATCTCCCTTCTAATTATAATATGACCTTTAGAACTCAAATAGCAGGGCAGCTAGGTGGCACAATGAATAGAACACTGGCCCTGGAGTCAGAAGGAACTGAGTTCAAATCTGGTCTCAGACTCAACACAAAACTAGATGTGTGACCTTGTGCAAGTCACTTAACCCCACCTGCCCTACTTTCCCCCCCTCCAAAAAGCAAAACAACCAAAAAAAAACCTTAAAGTAGCACATTCATTTAGAATATATTTTGGAATGTGGTGTAAGGTGTTGGTCTAAGCCTAGTATCTGTCAGAATGCTTTCCAGTTTTCCCAGCAGTTTTGATCAAATAAGGAGAAATTTTTCCCTAAGTAATCTATGTTTTCCAGTTTATGAAATACTGGGTTACTGAATTATATTGGTTCTGATAGCTATTATTTTCCTAATGCATTTAGCATTTGCCATAATTTTTCTAACTTGAATTTCTCCTAGAATGGGTTCATATGTATATTTCCTCTTTCATTTATCTTTCTATTAGATATCCAAAAATTGAGAAAGGGATATTAAAATCTCCTGTCACTATTGTGTTACTCTCTCTGTCTTCATGTAACTCAGATATTTCCTTTGTGAATTTAGATGCTAAGGCATTTGGAACATATAAGTGTATTACTGATATTGGTTTGTAGTCAAAGGATCCTTCCAGCCTAATATAGTTTGTTTATTGCATTTTATTTTTTGAATGTTTGTTTTGGCTTTGTCAGATAGCATTATTGCAAATAATTGCTTTTTTATTTCCTTGATGAATAATAATTTTCCCCTCATTCTCTCAGTTTTATTTTGCTTGTCATTGTTTTTTAAATGTGTTTCTTGCAAGCAACAGATTGTAGGATTTTGTTTTCTTATCCAATCTGTCACTCTTTTTAATTTTATTGGATTGTTTAATCCATCACATTTAAAGTTATGACTTAAGCTTATATTTTCCTCCATCTGTCTCTAATATTTTTTAAGTTATATTTTCCCTCTTTTTCTGTAAACACAGTATTGTGTTCCTTCAATTACTTTACTCTTAATCTTTCTTTAAGATTGTCACATTCCCAATGGATCATTTTCACTCACCCCTAATCTTCTTTTTTCATTCATTTTTAAAATTTATTTTTGTGCCTCTTTCCAAAAAGGGTTTCTTCTAATCTCTTCATTATCATCCTTTCTTTCTGACTCCTCTAGACCCTCACTCTCTGATTTATGACCTCAATCATCTGCACTTTATTTTCTGTATTCCTCATGCTTTCCTCTTAGAAAGTTCCTGCCATCATTTTTTAGAATTTTTCCTGTGGATTCCTCTTTTCTATTGTGCCTCACTCTCCATCAGTGAGGAGAGGGAAAGGATTGTTTGTCAGCACCAGTTGCAGCCAGGAATTCCAAGTTCCCACTCCCAAGGTAGAACAAGTAAACTTTTCACACACCAAATCCCCAGGCCACATCAATCATGAAGTTCCCATCTCTGTTCACAGACTTATAGGATCATTCATCAGTAGAATCCCCTTCCACCACCAAAGCACTTACTCCATCCTCTCAATTTTATTGTTGTATATCTTTGTTTTTTATATAGACATTTGTTACTTTATGTAAATGGACCCTTCTACATTCCTCTACATAAAATTATTTTTATGTATTATCCATGTACATTGGGAAAGGAGGTAAGAAGAAAAGCAGAAAGATATGTAGAAGGAGGCAACTTGCACATAATTCAAGGACATGTGGGGTCAGGGACAGAGAAATAAGAGCAGAAGAAGGACTATGTAGTGGCTAGGACCTACCATATAAGGGCCTGACTAGAACAAAAAGGAAAAAAAAATGCAGAGGGCAGATGAGTGGGGTCTGGACATTGACACAGACAGGAGAGTATGGGTAACACCGGGGGGTCAGGGACAGACATGTGATACCTGAACATGCACAGATTGAAGACAGACATGCAGGAGCTGGACACACATAGGTGGACTGAATGGTGTAAAGGTCTTTTCTCTCAGTGTGGGAGGTTTCAAGCCAAGGCCCCAGTCTGATGGCAGCTTCAGAGTCTTCATGTCTGTATTATGCTTTCATTTGGAAGGGGTTTTGTTTTTGTTTTTAATGGGTAAAGCACTGAGCCAAGCCAAGGGGCAGGAATGGAGAGAGTACATTAAAGCTTACATGAATTTTTTTTTTAGAATGTGGATTTCTGTCAGAATTCTTTATAGAAAGCTGAGTTTTTGTAATTCAGATTTATATAAAGTGAGAAATATCTTTATTTCCTATGAACAACAAATTGTAAGGTTTTTTCACTGTGTTGGATTGTTTAATCCATTCACACTTAAAGTTATGAATTAGATTTATATTTTCCTCCATTTGACTCAAATATTGAAGTTTCTTCAGGTTAGAATTATCCTCTTTTACTGTAAACACACTCTTATGTTCTTTCAATTATTTTTACTTGTTCTTTTAAAAAATATGTCCCTGATCCCACTAGAAACCCTCACTCTAATCAATTCCTCTCATTTGTTACCATTTTAATGTGGGATTTTGCTCTTAGTTCCTTTTTCTTTCCTATTTTTATCTAATTGTCCAGTTTTTCTTCCTCCCAGTTACTCGAGTAGATTTCCACTTTTCTCTCCTTCCCTTAAACTAGTTCTGTTTTAATTTAATTTTTGTGCTTCTTTTCAAAAAGTCTTTCTATCAGTCTCATTATCATCTGCTTTCTCTTTTCATATACTCTAGACCCTCATTCTCTGATTCTTGACTCCAATAATTATCTGTGTTCTTTCTTTTCTCTGTGTTCCTCATGTAATAAAATCTTCTCATAAATCCACTTTAGGCTCCCCTCTCTAAGCAGTTTTTCTCATTTCTTTGTAGAATTTGTTCTGTAGAATTCTTTTTGGTGGTGCCTCAGTCCCATAACAATTCTAGTTATTGCAGATGATAGAGAGGATGCTGCCCCAGGGTATTACCCCATCCCAATAAGTACCCGATTATGTAGTTCATCACTTCACTATAACCTCTCCAGTTTGACTTAACCTGACAGTTTCTTTCTGTAGAGAAAAAATTCTGAGAGACAAATTTCCAGGTATTAAAAATCAATTTATTAATTAGGCTGGATAATAATAAATTAGTAGTCAGTGATCTCTCTCAGGGATCAAAGACAAAAAGGAAGTGTCTGGTGTCATCTTAAATCTCTACATTTCACTTCTGACAGGATCCTCCCCTGATTCACATACAGCAACCACGATTGGTGAATATTTAATGAAGAAGAGCTCTCAATTCCTCTGGATCATTTCATCTTTGAGGTGGGGCAGGGAGGAATGAGGCCTTGACATGAGATTCAGTAGCCTCAAGCAAACTGACCAAGCAAACATTTCTTGGGTCAAGATTTACCTGCCTTTATTTCTGCTTTGCGAGCCAGGCTGCCCCAACTCCAATGAAAGGATTGAAGGTATAAGACTAGCTCTTGGTAGGTCTTGGTAGTTTTAACAACAACTCTGTTTAGCTTTTATTTCTGGCATAAACAGAGAGGCTAGGCCCTTATAGGGGCTGAAAAGTAGTCAAGTTCCTCTCCTGGCTCCTGGAAGTGTTTTTTCCTACATAAGCTAACCTAAAAACTGTGGATTTTAAATCCAGAATGGATATTACAGATATCAATAATCAAGTGATACAGCATCAAAATTAATTTTCCTCTCTTTCCCCACACAATCTGCTTGGTCCCAGTTTTCCTAATGAAGCTTCCTGATCTAGGGTATGAAAAGTCTGAGCCGCGTAGTTGGGGTCTCTCACTTTGTGGGTGCCTGAGACTATGCAAGTCACTATGTACTAATGACTTACTGACCCCAGAAGCAATTTCCGGAAGAAGACAAGGGGGGAGGTTTACATCTAGGAAAGCTAAGATCCACTTTTTCCTTGCTACATATCCTTGATTTGTTAGGGTAAAGTAAATGACCTCTTTTGTTAAATATTCAGTGTTTTACAGGTACCTCATTTCCTTCTAATACGGTATCTGAACTAAGAGGAGGCTGCCTTTTGAGCTGCATATACAGCACTCTTAAAGTATTATCTTTTGTTTATTTTTCTCTTTTTGGTTTTACCCATATGTTCCTCATTGTGTTTTCAATTAAAGGTTTGTGAATTTCTGCCATGATGTAAATCAAGCAGGGTCATTTCCCTTCTATTATGTCTGTGAGTTCTTCCTTTTCTTTTTACTTTTACTTGAGGAACTTTGGCACTCCTCTTTTCCCTTGTCACAGCCTATATTGTATCTTACTTTCTCCAGTACACATCAAGTTTTCCCTATTCTTGTATGTTATAAATTTCTTGAGTTTAAATTTTGCCATTTTTCATTTTTTTATCACCAGCATCTAGTAGAGTGCCTCAAATATAATCTTGGTTTAAATGGATTGTATTTGTGTATTTGCAAATGGAAACTTTTCCTTTTCCATAATTCAGTTATGAGATTCATTTTTTCCAAATCTTAGTGCTACTTGAGAGATCCTGTTTACATCCTTGTGTGGAAACTTTAAGTCTTCATTACCTACAATTATGCAATAGTGTTTAGACTTTGGGGTCTGTCAGTTTCATCCCCAACCTTATTTCCTTTTGTTTATTTCTAGGAATTACTGGAAAAATACCTTTACTATACTTCATATTTCTATAGTATGCCACCTTTCTTTGGTAATATCCCATTTTCTGATATGATCTGGCATTTTATTCTCTCCCATTCAAATTAAGGTTGAAAGTCTTCTTGATCAGTTTTCAAAAATTTCTTGCTAATATATTCTGTAAAATATCCACTTTTGTTGCTAGGAGTGTATTTTGATAATAATAATGAAAATTAGCCTTTACATAATGATTTAATATTTTTAAAAAAATTATATTTGTATCTTGTTTGGTCTTCCCCAAAACCCTGTGTGATAGGTTCTATTATTACCCATATTTTATGGATAAAGTAACTGATACAGAAGGAGACTAAGGTATTTGCTCAGGGTCACATATTTCATGAGTTTCTTTTTTTTTTAATAGAATTTTTGTCCCCAATTACAAGTCAAGACAATTTTTAGTATTTATTTTTTTAAACTTTATTTTTAGTTGTTTTCTTGTTTACATTATTCATTTTCATTACATTTTTGAATTACAAATTTTCTCTCCATCTTGCCCCTGCCCCAACCCTAAAACAGCAATCCCACTGTAAAGCCCCTCCCCTGCTCTGCTCTTTTATTTTCTG
>CM053599.1:168401007-168444101 GCA_028646575.1 Pseudocheirus occidentalis | reverse complement strand
TCTTCCTCCCTTTCCATGTTTTGATCCTTTTTGTCCACAAAAAAGGATTCTAGAGTTTTATTGCTGTTCTTATTTTGCTTTCTTTTCCTCATGTTGGCCAGTCAATTAATTGGTTGGTTTTTTTTAGCTTTGTTTAACTCTGTTTCCTTGGGGGAAAAGCTCTGTCCCAAATTGCTGGGGTTTTCACAGCTGCTGGGGCTATTAGGGGGGTGCTGCAGCCCCTACCAGATTTGGCTTGCTGAAAGCACACCCCAGGATCACCACTCAAGACCATGATCCAGATCCAGGCCACTCAACACAAGTGCCCTTGACCCTGATCAATTGACTCAGCCCCCCTGCAGGGTCCACAGACCAGGAGTTCTGAAGCAGCCCAGTGGGGGCAGTTGCTGGTTGTAGCAGATCCTGCCCTTCCCCCTCTGCTTCCTTGCCCTGGGGGTAGATTGGCCACACTGCTTTTCCTCCCCCCAAATTAGCTTTAAACCTTTACTTTCACTGACCTTCCTCTATCCTTATTGTTCCTGACTTCGTAGATGTGAAGATTGCCCCAGGTGCTGCAGCTCTGCTCCCTTGGGTAGACTTATGCTGTGGCTTGGGAGGCTCAGCTCCTCCTGACGGGGCCTGGTCATGGTTTCATTTTTGGGCTGGTCTAGCCTCAGCTCCCAGGCTGCTGCAATGAGCCCCTCCTGCTGAGCTGCCTTCAGCGAGAGATATGTTTTCTGTATTTTTGTGAGTTTGGGACCATAGAGTTTGTTTAGAGTCATATTTTATGGGTATTTAGAGTGGCTGTGTGGAAGCTTTGGGACTTTGCTGCTTCTAAGCCACCATCTTGGCTCCCAAAGTTGATTAATTCTCTCTTTATCATTTTGTAAATATATATTTGTGAGAATATGATTTTTTTTCCTGTAACAACCATCTTAGCTGCATTCCAGATATTTTGGTAGGTTGTTTCATCATTGTCATTTTCTATTGCATAACTACTGTTTCTACATTTTTTTTCATTAATGAGGATCACATTTTTCAGTCTTTATTTACGTCTGTGTCTTTAGTTTGTATTCTGTCAACTGATTACCATTTTTGTTGTATTATGGTTTGTGAAGGACATACTTACCATTTCTGACTTTTTACATTAGCTTATAATATCTCTATGTTCTTATTCATGATCAGTTTTTATAAAAGTTCCATGTGGCACCAAGAAATATATATATTATTTAGCAGTCTCATTTAGAAGATACTATAAGTTTTTTTAGATTCTAATTTCTCCATTAATTTGTTTAGTTTCATATGATCACTTTTGTTTATCTCTCTGTTAAACTTCTCCAAAACTGATAGACAGAGATATTTAACACTCCTCTGTCATTATTGTGTTGTCGTCTTTGTCTTCTAGTAGCCCATTTAACACTTCCTTTTTGAATATAGATGCAAGGGAATTGGAAGTATGTAAATTTAATATTGATATTCATTTGTCTTTAGCATAAAGGAGTTTCAGTCTCTATCCTGTTTTATATTTTCAATGTTTGTTTTTATTTTTTTCTGATAGTATTATTGCTGTCCTTTTTTTTTAAAAAATCACTTTATCAATGCTATTTTTCCCCCCAGGTCTTCATTTTTATTTTGTGTACATTAAAAAAAAATGTAATTCTTATAAGCAATAGATGCTGTAAGTTTTATATTTTTCCAATCTGATACTTGCTTTATTTTTGTTGGCTTGTTAAATGTATTAATATTTAAAATAAGAAGAATTAAGTTTATATTTTCACCATTTGTTTTTAATTTTTTTCCCAAATTAAATTTTCCCCCCTATTCCTCTGTAAACACAGTCTTATGTCTTTTCAACACTATTTATTCCCATTGGCTTTCTTCCTCTCACCCTCAAAATCAACTTCTCCTATTACCCCCTTTCCTAATATTTTAATTAATTCCTTTTTCTTTTTAGTTTTTATCCAGTTATTAAATATTTCCACTCTCTTTTGCTTCTATAATGGTAAGCATAGGAGTATTTAGTTCCTTGTTTGTTATTCAGGTATTTAGCATCTTGTTTCAGTTCAAGTGTCTTTGAGCCTTGCCCATGATTATACCAAGTCTTTGTTAGGAACAAAACCTGTGAAGCCCACAGTGGGAGGGACTTGCCAAAGACCAGAGCAGGAAGTAAGTAAGAGGTGGGCAGAACAGAGGAGTTGATGATACATAAAAGTTCAAGTACAACTGGGTCTGAGCAGAACAGGGAGGAAGCATGGAGGTAGTGCCTGCACTTCATCTACCTGTGTTGATGTTACTTTGTCAGACCTGTATGCTGATAGAGGATGTTGCTTCTATTACAGAAGCTCTGGTACCTTAAGACTGGTTCAGAAACCCTGAAAGAGGACTGTCTTGTTGTCTGTTTACAGAAGTTCTGGAGGAGGGTTTTACTGATGTTTTCAGAGGTCCTGGAACTTTACTGATGATTTGTGTTGATTTCTCAGACCCTGTTTGTGGGTCTATGTTGCCTTCACAGGTAGAAAATCATTTGATGATGGTGCTGGAAATGTATATGAATGTTGTTATGGCTCTATTAATCTTTGTCTTCCCAGAAACAGAAACTGCAAAGGGCTTGAGGTGGACTGGTCACCGTGAACTTCAATATGGAACGAGATCAGGAACTGGACCAAGATTGGAACCAGGAGCTGTACAAGGAGGTGAGAGCTGACTACATATAAATCCTGGTGACAGGTGAATTCAGGCAAGAACTGAGAGCATGGAAGAGGAACCATGGATTTTTGGAATTCAGCCTCAAGTCAAGATTAAAGGACCTTTCCTTGGGTACTTGGTCCTGACTTACAAGTTCATGATTTACTGTGACCTACGGGTAGGAGGACTTTGTACTTTGTCTTTTTACCCCTTAAGGATGATTGAGTTAAGGATGATTAGGACCTAGTCCATTCAAGATGAAAGAAGACTTTCTGACTGAGGAGACTAAGACAATGGGACCTATGGGTGGGAGACCTTTGTACTTTGTATGCCTTAAGGATGATTGCTCCTTAAGGTGATTGAGTTAAGGACTTATTCAATGCTATCTTTTGTTTAAAATTATGTGACCTCTTTAAGTAATAAGTTGTTATATGATATCATTATGAATGTTGAACTTTGGTATCTGTGAATGTTTTGCTTTAGTTTACTGCTGAATAAACAGAGAGTTCACTATATTATGTGATCAGAACCTTAAAGCTATTCATAGCAGCACTCCTCTGGAGAACTGCTCATGCTTGTCTTTATAGCTTTTCACTTAGCTATTCAAGTATATTTCCCCTTCCTTTAATCCCCTTCAAGTTGTTTTAATTTTTAGTTTCTTTACTTTCATTTTCTGCGTCTTTTTCTATAAAGAATTTCTTTCATTCCCTTCATTATCTGTCATTCTTTCCTGTCTATTCTAGATTGTTGCTCTCTGATTTAGGCCTTTTATACTTAATTTAGTTTTTATTTTATGTATTCCCCCATGGAATCAAATATTTTGAAGTATTCATTTTGGGTACCTGCTCATAAAGAGTTTCTGTTATCTCTAGTTGATCTTACTCCCATCCTCTTTTATCTGTTATGCCTCTCTCTTAGAAATATCAGTTCCTGTAGAATTAATAGAGAATAGATGAATGATTGCCTATTTAAAGAAATATTTCTATGTCCTAGATTGTTCAGTTTGTTATTGATCCTTTCCCTCCCCTTGTTCATTTTTCCATTTGCCTAAAAGTCTCTAACTTGATTTCATGCCCTCCCACTCTTATAGGTGTCATTTGCCCACAAAATCTTCGAGTCTCCTCTTGAAATGGGATGAGTGATCTTTCTAGACAGCAAATTCTTGCAGATAATGCCACTGTAAGTTGCCTATCTCTCTTTATACATATTTTCTTCCATAAGGGAATACATTAATTTTCATCATTGAAACAAGATTTCTCCACTTATTTCTGTTTTTTTAAATTCTCCCTTTGCTTCCTTGACCATTTTCCTATAGCCTCTGTCTTTACTGAGTGACTCCAAAAGTTGGTTTGCTTTCATTGTTAGCCTTTGACTAGATTCCTGTATATCACATATTACCTTCTATCTTCTTCTTTTCCCCATTCTGCTTCATGTATCAAACCATTTTGTAATTTAGTCCTACAGAAAACATTTATTCATCTGCTGACAGTGTTGAGGGGTTTAGCCCGTGATGATTATGATCTATTTCTCCACCTTTATTTTTTTTTAGAATTCTGCTTTCACTCTGCTTTCCTTATGTACATTTAGAAGTAAATTTCTTAATGGCTTCTCAGTTGTGTTTGTTGTTGCTGGTTTCCTTATTTGTCATATTTGTTTACCCTTTTTGTATTTGGGTGTTTGAGAAGCAAATTATGTCTTCAAGTCCCATTTCCTGTCTCGGAATGTTTTAAATAACTCTTCTTACTGAATGTCCTTTTTTCATGTATTTTTAGACTCAGAATTATAGGGAAGATTACCTTGGGCTTCATCTAAGTTACTTTGCTCGTTGGGAAATATTATTACATTCCCTCCTGTAGTTTCATAAGGTTGTGGAATAGGGTAGTATAATTTGAATTTCTTTTCCTGTGTATTCAAGTCTTTCTACTTAAAAACAAAATTGTTTTTAATTAATTTTAATTTCAATGGAATGATTGAATTTAGTCATTCAGTATCTTGGAGTCTGCAGCATAGAGTTTTTCTGGATGTGATCTATGGATGTTTTCAATTAATTCTTTATTTTTTCTGTTCAGAAGTTTTGAGCAGTTTTCTTCTCTGATTTCTTGAATTATAGTGTGTGTGTGTGTTTTTAACTTCAACTAATATAATCCTTAAATTGTCTCTCTACTTGTTCTGTTTTGAGGATCAATATATTTTACTCTTATGAAAAAATCATGTTTTCTTTTAATGTTATTGGGTTTTGTTTATATTACTTTAAACCAGTGGTTCTCAACCTTCCTAATGTCACAACCCTTTAATACAGTTCCTCATGTTGTGGTGACCCCCCCAGCCATAAAATTATTTTTGTTGTTACTTTATAACTGTAATTTTACTACTGTTATGAATCATAATGTAAATGTGTGATATGTAGGATGTATTTTCATTCATGTATTTTCATTTCATAAAATTTCATTGTCACAAATTGAACATAGCTCACGGGTTGAGCAGTGTTGCTCTAGACTGCCTTTTTGCTTCTGTGTATTTGCATTCCCTGTCAGTTATCCTCTTTTTTGGGTTGTTTGTGAGACTTGCCACTGAACAGTCAAGGTTTTCTGTTCTATCAATTATCTTTACTGTGCAGTTCACAAATTCTATTTTCATGATTCATTTCTTTTCTAAACCATTGGGAGTCTACTAGCTCTTCTATGTCATCAGACACTTATTCATTTTCCTTTTTGTTGCAATGCTTATTCAGATGCCTGAATTCTTTTGTCTCATCTGGAAGTCAAATATATCTTTCTTTTAGTATTGTTCCTTTCTTTTCAGGGTTTCAATTTTCCCTATACATCGATTACATATTACTCTTAAGCATGACCCCTTCCCTTCACCATATATTATCATGTATTCCATGTTCCACTAATGAGGCTCTAATTCTATGTGGGGTGTGTCAGATAACATGAGGTTTCTAAGTAAGCATAGTAGTAATTTTGAAATGCTGGGTCATTGATCTATATTGGTTTAAACTGGATCAGTCTTTATCTTGGTCTGAAGGTCTCTTAAGGCTTTTGTCTGCCTTCTGATTGGTGGGGTCCACCTACTGTCTGCTAATTCCCTTTTATCAGTAACTTTAGTAATTTTCAGCAGTTCTGTGGAAATTTAACTCTTTGTTGTTTCTCACACATGTGTTTTGCCCCTGACCCTGCTATTGCTCATTTCTCTGGCCAAACCTGGTGCAGCACAGAGCACTACTATTCCTTGTTAGTTTTAGGTTCCTAGTTGTTAGGGTTTAGAGTTGAATTCTGTTGTAAGTGTTTAGCTCATGCACCATTGCTGCTGGGAACAGAGTAGATAGTGGAAGAGTACAAGTTGAATGAGCAGGTTAGGTGGTTAGGGATTAGTTATCTCTGTTTTTCATTCATTGAGTTTTGTGTTCTTGGTGTCATAGGCCATGAAGACAGGTGAAATATTTTAGGGAGGTTTGACAGGTCATGAAAATCAGAGAAAATATCTGTCCATCATGTTGATTATATGATTGTAAATAATCTCTCATTAATTTTAATCCTTCCCTCATCTGTATTTGATGGAGTATAATTTTCATTGCCCTGTGGTCAGTAAAAGACACTTCACATTTCTGATTTTCTGCATTTGTTTGTACCAGACATTGTGCTAAGCTCTATGGAAATGAATAAAGAAGAAACACAATTCCAGTCCTCCAGGAGCTCACAATCCAATGGAAGAAGACAACACACAAAAGCAAGCTGATAGCTGAGGAACTATATCTGTGAAGTGGAAATGAAACAGAGCTCCTGATGGAAAATGGAGAGTTATTTGTGAAGTTCTGGGCCTCTATAAAGGAAGTCATTGGATGTTTACTTCTCTTTATTCTAGCCATGAAATCAGAGGGAAGAGGCATTTGAGAAAGTTAAGAAAGTGTTGAATACCCAAAACTGAACTGATATGCATGCTGATGAGATTTTAGGCGATCAGTTTATATTGGGGGAGATGTGATGCTCTGAGGAGTATAAACTAAACAGAGATGCTAATGGAAAATATCATATTTAAGTTTTCCCAAATTCTGTTTAGATCCTAAAATTCTTGTTCATTTTTGTTAAATTTTTATGTCTGAAGGCTCCAACTATTATATTTTTTCTATTTCTCTCTGTAACTTTTTTAGCTTTTCCTTTACGTATCTGAATGCTGTTCCATTCTGTGCTTATATATTTTAAATACTGATATTAATTCATAGTCTATGTTGCCTTTCAGCATAATGTAGTTCCTTTTAGTGGAGTTAATTTTTGCTACTGCCTTTTCTGATATCCTAATTGATCCCCTCGCCTTTTTTTTGCTTTGGATAAAACAGAATAAATTTTGATTTAGCCCCTTGTTTTAACATAATGTGAACCTCAATGTTTCATGTGTTTCTTGTAAACAACATATTTTTGAATTCCATTATCTAGTCTATCCACTCACACATTGTTATTAAGTTCATTACTTTCACAATTATGCTCATTAATTATGCATTTTCCTTCCTCTACTTTTATACTTTTTCTTTCTATATTTCCTGACCACTTTTTTGACAAAATAGATGAATGAGAAGTATGCTCAATACCAGTGTTCTATGTTTATGCTTCTCTCCCTCTCTTTTCTTCCTATCACTCAAATCTCAGTATCAAGTTTTTAACCTTTCTCATCTTTCTTTTAAACCCCTCTGATCAAGATGGGAAAAAGAGGCAGGAAATTATGTGAATATCCTATACTCCCTTACAAAAATTTAAAATGACACCTCAAAGTGAATTTTGAGAGACAGAAATAATTAAAAGTCATGGCAGGTAAAGCAGTTCTCTGTGTAACACAGCTTAGGAAGACATTAGGAAAGACTTACTTTCCCAGCATGTTAATTTGGTCTGATTGAAGTTCAGATACCTACATATAGATACCTTTGAACCATTAAAGAAAAAGTCCTGGGGACACTGGTGTCCAGAACAAGTCTCAGCTTCAGGAATTTTTGCCCCATAGATAACAAGATTGTCCACTGGCTCTGGATTGGGGTCCCAGGTGCACTGAAAAGATGCAGTCTCAGGTTGTGGCTATGAGTGAGGAACATTGAACATATCCTAATGAGAGTGGTTGCAGAGGGGTAGGGCCCCTGGTGTCTATGGGCAATTTCCAGGAGAGCAGTGTCCCTGGTTTTGTTTCTAGGGGAGTGAACTGAAGCTTGCAGCTGTGAAAGGGACTGCAGGGAGTAAGAACATTTGTGGCAACAGAATTGCTGGAGGCCCTAGTTGTAGTTCATGGTAGAGAGGAATACTTGAGGTCAAGTCCCCAGTTAGACCCCAGGGAACAACAGTACAAAATCCCTGAAACCTGAGACATTGTGCCCCTGCTCCTCATGTCTAACACTCAACTTTAACACCAAATTAATAGCCAAGAAATAAAATGCTAAAAATAAATGAACAAACAAAAGAAATAGCACCTGCCTATAGAATATTTCAAAGTTAGAAGAAGATAGTGAAGTTAAAGCATCTTCTTCTACTTCAAAGAAAAATATGAAAGGAGTTCTTTAAAAGGCTTTAAAAGGACTAATAGAATAAAGGAAGTTGAGGAAAAATCAGGAAACAAAATAAGAGTAACGTAAGAAAAGCCAGAAAATTATAAAAATCAAAAGATATCAAATACAAAATAAAATACCTTCTTAAAAATTGGATTTAGACAAGGGGGAAGCTGAAGAGTTTATAAAATAGAAGGAAATAAAAAACAAAATAAAAAATAGAAGAGAATGTGAAAAATCTCATTAGAAAAACAACTGATCTGTAGAACAAGTTAAGGAAGCATTGTTGAACAAACTAAAAGTTATGAACAAAAAAAGTCTAAAGTCTAGACACTACACTTCAAAAAAAACTTTAAGGAAAATTGCCCTTAAACTTTGGAACTAGAGGATAAAATGGAAATTGAAAAAATCCACTGATCACCACCTAAAAGAGATCCCAAGATGAAATTTTATAGAAACATTATAATTAAGTTTTGAAGTTCCCAGATCAAAGAGAAAATACTAAAGGCAAATAGAAAAAAAATTAAGTACTGTGGTGTTCTATTCAGGATAGCATTAGATTAAGTGCCTTCTACATGAAAAGACTGAAGGGTATGAAACATGATACTCCAAAGAGCAAAGGAACTGAATTTTCGACCAAGAATAATTTATCCAGCAAAGCCAAATGTAATCCTGCATGGAAAAAAATTCATGCTTAATGAATTAAAGGACTCTCAGAGAAAAAGACCAAAATGGAACAGAAAGGGGGGTGGGACAGGATAGAGGGAGATATAGTTAGTCTTTCCCAACATGACTATCATGGAAGTGTTTTGCACAACTACACATGTATAACCTATGTAAAATTTCTTGCCTTCTCAATGAGGGTGGGTGGGGAGGAAGGAAGGAAGAGAATTTGGAACTCAAAGTTTTAAAAACAAATGTTAAAAATTGTTTTTACATGTAACTGTGAAATAAGATACACAGGCAATGAGATATAGAAATCTATCTTACCATATAAGAAAATAGAAGGGGGAGGTGATAAGAGAAGGAGGATTGAGTGATAGAAGGGAGGGAAGTTTTGGGGAAGGACTAATCAGAAGCAAAACACTTTTGACAAGGGCTGATGTGAAAGAATGGAGAGAATAGAATAAATGGGAGTAGAAGCACTAGGATGGAAGGGAATACTATCAGCAATAGTAAGTGTAAAAAAAATTTTGGAAGCAAGTTTCTCTGATAAGGCCTCATTTCTCTAACTTACATAGAACTGTGTCAAATTTATTTTTTTAAAAAAGAGCAATTCCTCAATTGATAAATGATCAAAAAGATATAATCAGTTTTCAGATGAAGTAATTAAAGCTATCTATAGCCATATGAAAAAAATATTCTAACTCACTATCATTGGCCATCATTGGAGAAATGGAAGTTAAAACAATTCTGAGGTACTACCTCATATCTATTAGATTAGATAATAGGACAGAAAAGGTAAACAATGAATGTTGGAGGGGATGTGGGGGAAATGAGACCTTAATGTATTGTTGTAGGAGTTGCGAATTGATTAAACCACTGTATAGAGAATTTGGACCTAGAGGAATGCAAAATTCCTTTTAGCCTTCTCCAGGATTCCTGAAAATTAACAATGTCAGGGTTATGCCTGAGTTCAAATAGTTACTAGTCATAAAAAGTTAGATTTAAGCTATAAAATAATTATTAAGTTTTCTGAACAGTACAGTAAAGCACTTTCTGCACAAGCAAAACATACTGATCTCAAACTCAGGATGCATAAAGACAAGATGAGGATGACAGGATCTCCCAGAAGAACAGGACCTGGCAGAAACCCTCAAAATATAATGCAGAGAATAAAAGAAGACAATTTCTGAGAATTTCTGAAGACAGAAAATGACATACAAATTGAATGTCTTCATAGACTGGCTCTTGAAACAAGCCTAGGCTGCAAAGTCTAAGAAAAATCGAGCTTAAATTTAACTATCCAATTATAAAACAAGTTCTGCAAGGTATCACATGAACAAAGGGAAGAAAATCTGAATAACTGAAGACTATTTTATACCCATCAGAAAATATAAATGGAAATGCAATAATGTGTTCCAAAGAGAAAAAGGCATTTAGGATATAGCCCAGAGTAACCTATCCTGCAAATTGGAACCTAATGAAACATAAAAAAGATGGACATTCAATTGTAAAGATGTATTTAAAATGTTTAGAAGGAAGAGCAAAACTAAAATGATTATTTGCTTCAGCAACATCCCAAACAACTGAAATTCTGGAAGAGTGAATAAATGCAGCAGGCAAAGATAATAGCAACAGACCAACAACAAGGAGATCAATTAAGAGAGTTCTTTATAAATGTACAAAACTAGATGATGTTAAAGGTGAAAATCAGAGAGAGTTAACACTGAAAGAAATTATGGAGAAAACTGGCCAACACATTGTTTACAGCTGAATTAATGATTTTTTTATGTGTGACTGTAATGGTATGTTGTCAAAGGTAGTAGGTACTTAGCACTTAGTAACTGATCAAGTTATTAAAGAAATAACTTTAAATTTTAATATTCAATTACATATAGGAGAAAAATATAAATCTAATTAGTAACATTAAATGGGAATGAATTTTAAAAATTCATTAAAAGGAAAAGGTGTCAAATAGATGAGGGGGAAAAGAATCCCACAATGCTATTAACTGATGAAGTAACAAGATCAACAGGTATGAACTCCTGTTTCCTGTTGCTGCCATAACAGGAAGGAGTTGGCTGAAACAGGACTGAGTGAGAAATTGTAAATTTACTAGTGACCTAGGGGTGGAGGATCTGTGTATTTTCTGATGATTGAATAGTGAATGATGCTTTTGATATAATGATTGATTGACTAAGTGATTGTACTTAGCAACTGATGACTGAATAAGTAATTGATTTGTAACTTAATGTGTCCCACATACTTTGTGATTGAATTAAGGATTTTGTGAGTGCTTAAATTACTAAATGACTGTTCTTTGTTTAAAACTTTGTGACCACTATAGTGGAAACTATGTGGCAATTTTCTGTGATAAGTTGTTGTGAATGCTATATTTTTATTTTCTGTGATAAGTTGTGAACAGCATTGTGAATACTGTGCCTTGATTTAGTGTGAATGTTTTGTTCTGATTTGTTATGGAATAAATAGTGTTCACTGTACTGTGTAATCAGAACCTTGAAAGCTGTTCACAGCAGCCATCCTTTGGAAAGCTGATAGTGGTTGGTTTTACATTGACTACATTACATGGGAGTGCATTATAGAGGGGAGGTAAGAGAAGAAAGAAAATAAAAATGTGATATGTGATGTTTTGCAGTTAAATCAAGAGCTAGTGTAGACATGAAGATGATCTCTCTGGTCTCAGAAAGAGAAGAGTTTAGAGGAGAGTGGAGAAAGATGAGAGAGGAAGGACTTTAAAGGAAAGGGAAAGAAAGGACTCACTTTGGTGGTGAGACAGGTGTCACTGAGGGATATTCCTCTGAGTGAAAAGAAATAGTCTGTAAAGGATACAAGGACTTTGTACTGGCTGTTGCCTGTGGGATTTGGTGCATACAAAGTCTTCTCATCTTATATTGGGGGAGGTGGAGTTTGAAAACTTGGGGACTACTGACACCTTAGGAGTGGAGAGCATGGACACAGGGAGGAGTTTTTGAGGTAAATTGCAACAAAAAAAAGCCATTAACTAAAGAAGGTTATACATCAGTGATAGGCTGCAAAATCTGGGATATGGTGGGAGAAATGCCCTATCATTGAAAAGTGCCCTTTCTCGTATACACAATAAGTAGCAATAATTGGGAATAATGCATGATGGGCAAAGAGAATCTATTGGATAATCTCTACAAGGGTGTGGGGAAAAAATAGTTAGAGGAGAGAGTCTAAAATGAATACACTGAAAGCCTTGATTGCACAAAGGATATAGAGAAAAGAGAGAATCCAGATGGTTACAAGGGTTATGAACCAGAGATTAAGGGTCCAGAGTAGAAAGAAAATGATGAATAATAAAGAAATTGTGAACAATCTTTTTAAAAGGGATTCAAAAAAGTAAATTAAAAAAACTAATGAATAGGATTAATTGAAAGAGAGGGGAGAAAAGAGGAATACACTTGATGAGAGAAAAAAGAGGGAAATTATATGTACAGATAAGAGCAGGGGAAAAGGAATGAATAGGTTAAATCTCAAAGGGAAAGGGGTGACAAAAAAGCAGAGAGAATCAGGGGTGACAGGAACAGAGCCAGTGGGAGCAAGACCATTTCAAAAGAGACAAAGTAACTGAAGAAATATAATACTGTGTTTACTGTAGAAGCAGGAAAGAAATAATTTTAAATTTTAATATTTAATTACATATAGAAGGAGAAAAATATAAATCTAATTAATAACTTTAAATGGGAATGAATTTTAAAAACATCAAATAGATGAGGGGGAAAAGAACCCTACAATCTATTATTGCTTACAAGAAATGTATTTCTTTGTGGTGGCAAAAAAGTAGAAACTGAAGGAATATCCATCATTTAGGGAATGGTTAAAAAAGGTGTGGTATACAGTTATGATGGAATACAACTGTGCTATAAGAAATGATGAGCTGGTTGGTTTTAGAAAAATGTGGAAAGACTTGTATGAAATAATGAAAAGTGAAATAAGCGGAACCAAAAGAATATTATATACTGCATTAACAATATTGTTGAAAAAATAATTGTGAACAACCAAGTTATTCTGAGTGTTATAAATACTCAAATCAACTACAAAGGACCTATGAAGGAAGATGCTATTCACTTTCAGAGAAAAAACTGATCAACAAAAGTATGTATAGTATGGTTTTACATTTATTTAGAAATCTGTGTCAAATGAAGGAATTCTTTAATGTGGGGTGGGAAAATCAGGAAGGAGACAGCATGGAACCTAAAATATGACAAAAAATTAATTAAATTTAATTTAAAAAACAAAAACATACACAAAATAACAATTGCATGGAAAAATAATATATTATGCCTCAAGTTAATCCAAAACAGCAAGATTTGAAGTAATCTGTCTGAGAGGAGAAAAATAAGAATTTAAAAACAAAAAGGGATAAACGAGGAAACCATGTTATGGTGAAAGAAATCATAGACAACAAATGAATATCAGTAATTGACTTCTACATTCCCAATGACTTAGTATCCAAACTCATCAAAGAGATGTTATGTGAGCTACAAGAAGACATAGATAATAGCACAATAGTGAGAGGAAAATTCAGTATCCCTTTCTCAGTTTTGCATAAGTCTAACAGAATGATAAACATAAGAGAACATAAGGAACTGAAGAAATTCCAAGAAGACTTACAACTTCTAAATGATACAGCAAAAGAATATGCATACTCCTAAGCACCACCTGGAACTTTTACAAAAAATGACTATGTACTAGGCCTCAGAGACATTGCAAACAAATGTAAAAAGGTAAAAATAGTCCATTCATCCTTTATAGACCATAAGCAAGAAGAATAAAAACACAAGCAGAAGAAAGAGAACCAAATGAGGACTTAAGAATTAAATCATAAACAATGAGTGGGTCAAAGAACAAATCATAGAAATCACAAATTGCCATGTAAAATAAAAATATAATTACACTATTAAAACAAAACATCAAAATTTCTGGGATACATCTAAAGTATAAGAGCAAAAATCATATCCTTAGAATCATGCATTAACAAAAATAGATTTATGAACTGAATATACATTGAAATTATAAAATCAACAAACAAATCTAAAATAAACACAAAAGAAGATATATTAAATTAGAAAGGAAGTATAAAAATTGGAAACAAGAAATCCATATAAATGATAAATAATATTAGAAATTGAATTTCTAAATCCTTACCTAATCTGATTAAAGAGAAAAGAAAATCAAATAAACAAAATAGTAAAAGAAAAAGGTGAATCACAGCATAACCAGAAGAATTGAAAAGAATGATCAGAATATATTTTGCATAATTATGTGGTAACAAAAATGAGAACACAAGAACAATAGAGAAACACCTTAAAAAAATAAAGTACATAAACAGCAGAAGACTAGATAGTGATTTTAAATAAGCCAGTCTCAGAAAAGGAAATAGATCTTACTATAGAGGAACTACCAAAGAGGGGGGAAAAACCCCCACAAAACTCCTGTTCCTGATATATTCATGAAAGAATCCTATCAAAATTCTTAAGAATAGATGGTACCCATACTTCACAAATTATTCTCAAAAGATAAGAAAGAACTCTTTCAGAATCTTCTTATTAGGCAAATATAGTCCTAATACCTAAGCCAAGAAAAGAAAAAAACATGTGAATGATAAAACATAGAAAGATATAGGCCAATATCATCAATAAGCATTGACTCAAAAATTTCAAACAAAATCCTGACATATTATACCAATTAAAAAAAAAACAATCCAAATCATTCATTATGGTCAAATGGATGCAAGGATAATTTAACATTGGGAAAACTAATACCATAATTAATCCTATTAAGCCCCAAAACAGCTCAAACCACAATATTCAAAGTCACATGATTATCTGAATAGATGCAGAAAAAAACTTCAAAAATATTCTTTTATGCTAAAGAAAAAACCCATGATGCATAGGTGCAGAGAGGTCTTTTTAATATCTTTAAAAATAGCTATCTAAAACTGAAAGCAAGTACCATACTCAATGGGGATACGTTAGAACAATAAGAATGGAAGTGAAGTAAGGATGTCCACTCTCCCCCTATTATTTGGTATAGTTCTGGAAATACTAGCAATAGCAGTAAGACAAGGGAAAGAAAATCAAGGAGTAAAGACATGTAACAAGGGGATAAAGTGCCCTGCTTGTTGATAATATAGTTTACTTGGAAAATCCTAGGGAGTTAGCAAAGATGCACATTGAGATAATTACTAGCTTAAACAAAGCTGCTGGTTGCAAAATTAATATGCAAAATGACAGCATTTCTATGTAATAATAATAATAACCAAAGAAGCAACCATAGAAAAGAAATTCCCATTCCAAATAACTACAAAATGCATAAAAATCTGGGGAGCAACTTCTTATAGCACACAAAAGACTTGTATAGATTTCATTACAAAGTGCTCTGCAAAGAAATGAAGAATAAGCAAAATTATTGTAGGAATATTCAGGGCACATAGCTAGATCATGCCATATTATAAAAATGATAATACTACCAACACTAATTTACATAGTGCTATATCAATCAAATCTCCAAGCAGACAAGTTAAAGAACTTGACAAAATAATAAAATTCATTTGGAAAAAATGAAAGATTATAGAATATAAAGAGGAGTGATAAAAAGAATGGGCAGCAGTGCTTCCAGACCTCCAACTATATTCTAAATCAGCAGTAATCAAAATAATCTGGTATTGGTTAAAAAATAGAAATATAGTTCAATAGAACACAGTAGACAATAATGATTTCAGGAACACTAGAACTCAGCAACTCAGTATTTGATACAAAGCAGGAGAAAAATTACCTTGGCAAAAATTCCTTATTTGACCACAACTGCTGAGAAAACTAAAATCATTCTGGCATGAAACATTCCGGCATTTCACACTGACTTTCAAGTATATTCTAAATGGATAAGTGACCCTGATATTAAAGATCATCATATTAAAACAATCAGAAGAGAAATATGTCATATATCTCTCATAGCTGTGAGCAAGAAATGCATTCTTAACCAAATAAGAGCTTGAGGTGATTACAGAAAGATAAAATAGATAAATTTTATTAATTGAAACTAAGATGCTTTATATAGATAGGATAGCATCTAGGATAAGAAGGGAAGTGACCAGATGGAGAAAACATCTTTTTATCAAATTTCTCTGATAAAAGATTGGCATACAAAATGTGTAAACAATTTTATATCTATATCTATATCTATATCTATATCTATCTATCTATGTGTGTATATATAGTTATATACGTACATAAATACACATACATGCATATCTTTATATGTGTGTATATATACATATCTATGAGTATCTGTGTGTATATATAAATACATATAAAAATACATATTGTCCCTAAGGTTTCACATCACACCCTACAAATGGGGAAAAAATGACAAGTGGCAATAGTAAATGTTGGGAGTTGTGGAGAGGCAAAATAATAGAGCAAGTGGAGCAATGAAATAGTGCTTTTTACTACTTTGTAAAGCAATTTGTAATTGAGGGGAATGATTGTTTTTTTCTCTTATATAAATAATCAATTATTAATTTAAATTAAGGCTTTTCCTTTCTATTTCCTCATTCAGAAATCATTATAACTTATTCAGTCAGCATCTGAAGGACATTGATGAGAAATGAGATTGCCCAAATTCTTGGGGTACATGCTTTTTGATCTGGTATAGGACTACACTAAACTAGGAGAATTTACAAACATAATCCAGCTTAAGTGAGATCTCGCCCTTAGGAAATAAGTCTATGTTTGTCCTTGGAACCTTCCATTATAATTTATGGTGACCCCACATATGAAGGGGGAAACCAACCAGTGAGGTCTGAGCAGAGATGGATTCTTTTGCCCAGATTGCAGAATGTGACTGAGTCTTGTGATTAGGTCACATTCTCTGTAGGAGGAGCTGAATATGTTTTGTCCACCTCCTCACTAACATGTCCACCCCTTCACTAATTTTTAACCAGAATTGATTTTCACCCTCAGATATTTCCAAAGACTTTTAAAGCATACAGAAGCACCTATGGGTAATCTTTGGTTTACAAGAAAAAGTCTAATGACTATGCTTTGACTAGTTATTCACTAGCCATAATTAATAAAAATGATTGATAATTATACCCATAAATTTTGTTTCTCAAACTTTTAACATGTCATGTAATTATGCAAATAAAATAGCTAAAGTGGTCAATATTATTAATGAATATTGACTCCAAATATTTAAACACAATCTTATCAAACAACCTAAAGAGATTTATCCAGAAATTATTCATTATGATCATTTGGAATTGATAACAGAGACAGAAAATTTGTTCAACTTTAGAAAAACAATCAACATACTTCATCATTTTAAAAACCCAAATATCCAAACCATTCAACAGTGAAAGGAGGCAGTGAAAGACAGGGAAATTTAAGGTAGGGATTAGGCTTAAGCAAAACATACCCTAACTAAGGAACTTTGGAAAAAAAAGATGAACTCATTATTGGGCCCTGGGTGAAGGAATGATGAAGGAAAGAGAAGAGAAACAAATTAGACCAAATTTAAAATACTGATGGAATTTATTACTTCCAAAGGATCACTTTATAGAAGTAGAAATAATAATAATAGTAATTTTTGTCTGGCTGAACAAAATCTCAAGAGAATGAATGAAAACAAAATTATGGAAAGGAGGGAAGCTTCCTAATACCAGAGTTCAAAAAGTGCTATAGACCAATAAACATTGAAACAATTTGGTAATAGTTAAGTTGATCAGTGGAGGAAAGTTAAGTAGCATAGAAGCAAATAAACACAGGCTTCTAATGTTTGGTTAGTCCTAAAGATCTTAACCATTGGAGCAAGAACTCACTATTACACAAAAAGAATTGGGAAAGCTAGAAAGCAGTCTAACAGGAAATATACATTCAGACAACTCACACTGTAGACCAAGATAAGGTCAAAATTGACAAAAAGTAGCCTCATAAACAAATGAGAAGAGTGAGGAAAAAACTTTTATCAAATCTATGACTAGGGAAAGAGTTCATGATCATATGAAAGATGGAGAAGGTCAAGTGACTTGCCCAAGGTCAAACAGCTAGTGAGTGTTAAGTGTCTGAGGCCAGATTTGAATTTAGGTCCTCCTGACTGGAGGGCTGGTGCTCTACCAATGTACCACCTAACCACTCCTGTATTCTTTACAATCTATCATGTATCCTTGAGACATTAAATGAAACTTGGAACCTGACCAGCCGTACTTTGTTCAAGTAAGTCTGTACATGATATAAAATCCAGGCCTTTCACATGTCCTTAGACTATGATGCCAACCTAATGCCACTTACACAAGTTAATCCAGGAGAATGAAACCACAACTTCTTTCTCTCTCTTCATGTCCCTGATCTCTGTGGTGATAGCACTGATTGGTTTTGCCCTGTTCTTTAGTGAGATTATATACCTACACACTTTCCCTATGAGATTGATCCAAGAACAACATGAGGTGCTCTACAGGACACACACACACACAAACACACATAGAGTCCACCACTACCAACACCACCACTATATCATGCCACATGCTCCAGGCATATAATTGAGATAATGAGATATCAGGGTGCCTGCATCGATCACCCCTCTCTTTTTCTATTAGGAGACATTATGTTTTCGAGCACTAAGACCCAGCAAACAAACTGTGTTTGAGTTTGACATAACAACAATTCTTTGTGTTCATCCTCTGGATCAGTGGTTCTCAACCTCTGGGTTATGTTCAATTTGTAACAATGAAAATACATTCTGGAGGGGTGGAGCCAAGATGGCAGCATAGAAGCAGCAAGGTTTTGCAGCTCCCACATAGTCACCTCAAATACTTATAAAATGTGACTCTAAATGAATTTTAGTGTTCCAAAACTCACAAAAATACATAAAAACACATCTCCTGCTGAAGGCAGCTCAGCAGGAAGGGCTCATCTCAGCATGCTGGGAGCCTAAACCAGCGCAGCCTTAAACCTCAGCTGGGCCCCAGAGTGGCCAGGATGAGCCACAGCTGGAGCCTTCAGGAGAGTGGATTAGTGGCAGCTATGGCAGTTTCCAGAATTATCAAGCCAGGAGAAATAAGGACTAAGTGAAAGGTCAGTGGAACTCAGCTAAATTTGGGGAAGAAAAGTGGTCTGGCCAAACTGCCTTGAGGGCAAGGAAGTGGCAGAAGTAGCAGCCCTGCAACCTCTTCCACACGGCCTTCAGAGCTCCTGGCCTGCAGACTGCAGGGGGGCCAAGTAATCATTCAGAGGCTAAGTGCTCTTGTGTTGAGCAGCCTGGATTCAAATCACGGTCTTGGGTGGTAGTCCTGGGGTGCATATTCAGTGAGCCAAAGCTGGTGGGAGCTGCAAAAAAAGACAGCCCCCTAATAGCTCCTTCATCTGCAAAAAGCCCAGTGATTTGGGACAGAGCTTTCCCTTCTGGAAGCAGAGTTCCACAGAACTAAAATTCAAGTAATTGACTGGCAACATGAGCAGGCAAGGGAAGCGAAGTAAGAACAACAATCGAACTCTAGATTCCATCTTGAGGGACAAAAAGGATCAAAGCACGGAATGCGAGGAAGACAACACAGAACTCCCACACCAAAAGCTTCCAAGAAGCATGAAGACTGCCTAAAAGCCATAGAGGAGCTTAAGAAGGATTTTGAAAACCAAATAGGAGAAGTGGAGGAAAAATTGGGAAGAGAAATAAGAATGATGCAAGAAAACATGAAAAGTGAGTCAACAACCTAACTGAAGAAAATAAGACCTTAAAAATAGATTATCTCAAATGGCAAAAGAGGCCCAAAAGGCCAATGAGGAGAAGAATGCCTTAAACAGTCAAATTTGCTAGATGGAAAAAGAATCTCAAAAGTTTTCTGAAGAAAATCCTTCAGAATTAGAGTGGAGCAAATGGAAGCAAATGACTTTATGAGAAACCACAATGCTATTAAACAGATCCAAACAAATGTAAAAATAGAAGGCAATGTGAAATATCTCCTTAAAAAAACCACTGACCTGGAAAATAGATCCAGGAGAGACAATTTAAAAATTACTGGACTACCTGAAAGCCATGATAAAAAAAAAGAACTTAGAAAGCATTCTTCAAGAGATTCTCAAGGAAAAATGCCCTGATATTTTATAACCAGAGGGCAAAATAGAACTTGAAAGAATTCACCAATTTACTTCTTGAAAAAAGATCCCCAAAAGAAAACTCCTAGGAATGTTATAATCAGGTTCCCAAGTCCCCAGATCAAAGAGAAAATATTACAAGCTGCCAAGAAGAAACAATTTGAACATTGTAGAAGCAGTTACGATAACCCAGGATCTAGCAGCTTCTACAGTAAGGGATCAAAGGGCCTGGAATATGATATTCTGGAGATCAAGGGAGCTAGGATTAAAACCAAGAATGACTTGCCCAGCAAAAATGAGTATAATGTTCCAGGGAAAAATAGGGTCATGTGGTGACATGGAGAAGTTTCAAACAAAGTAGAGAATAGAACAAGGTAGGGTGGGGTAGGGAGGAGGGACATATAATCAGTCTCTCACAATATGCCCACTGTGGAGATGTTCTGCATGATGACACATGTACATCCCATATTTAATTGTTTGTCCTTCCAGTGTGGGTGGGTGACAAGGGAGGAAGGGAAAGAATGTAGAATTTAAAGTTCTATAATCAAATGTTTAAAATATCTATCTATCTATCTATCTATCTATCTATCTATCTATCTATCTATCATCTATCTTATTATGATTATTATCAACTACATCCAACTGGAAATTAAGATATACATCCACTGGGGTAGGGAGATCCATCCTGCCATACCAGAAAGTCAGAGGGGTGTGGGGGAGGACATAGGAGAGAGCAGACTGGGGGAGGGATTATACAGTGGGATGGTTATTTTGAGGTGTTGGGTAAGGGGAAAATGGGAAGAAAATTTGTAACTCAAAATCTCATGGAAATGAATGATGCAAACAAGAAAATAAATAAATAAATGTATTTTTTTAAAAAAGAAAATACATCCTGCATATCAGATATTTACATTGCAATTCATAACAGCAGCAAAATTACAGTTATGAAGTAGCAATGAAAATAATTTTATGGTTGGGGGTCACCACAACATGAGGAACTGTATTAAAGGGTCATAGCATTAGAAAGGTTGAGAGCCATTGCTCTGGATGAACTCAGCCACAGCAAAATCCCAAAATTTTTTCATACCACAATCAAGTGGTCACTGAGCTTTGACAAGCAGCTGTAACATGCATATTCTGGTCATGAATTCCTGCTATAAATCAAACATGTCTCAATGTTGTTGTCACCCTTTATTATTAGGGCAACAGCTCACTGTATAGCCATTGGTATAAGTTTTGGGATTGACCCACATTAAAGAGGGTGTCTTCTTCTTCTTCTTCTTCTTCTTCTTCTTCTTCTTCTTCTTCTTCTTCTTCTTCTTCTTGTTTTCATTACAAAAATTATCAATAAAAACCAGCTACATCTTGAAATTCTTGCTGATCTTCAGCCATCAGCCAGTCATTGTGTTGCTCTCCTGACATACTTTGAATGCCTTCCTTTCATTTCTCTTTGTCCTGAGCTTTACCTTATTAATCAGAGAGAAAGTCCAAACAAAGAATTTTATTTTCAACAATGCAACCCTTCCCAGCTATCTGAAGACTGACCCTGGTCCCTCAGTCAATGATCTGTCTTGGGAAAGCTCCCTGAGAAAGCCCAAGGGTTTATTCACAGTGCCCAGGGGGTTCATTAGTTTTAACATTTGAGATAGAGATATCTAAATTTTCACAATTCATGGGGTGTTTTTTTTTGAGCCACCACGTTTCTGCTTTGCTCATAGAGTGCAGAGCTGTCTTTGATGTCGGCTCACCAATGCTGGGTGGTCCAGTGCCAGTGTCTCCCATATTTCATAATCAAGGCCAAAGTTCTTCAGAGAGACATTGAGAGTTTCCTTGTATGGCTTCCTCTAATCTCTGTGTGAGTGCTTGCTTTGTATAAGTTCTCCATAAAATAGTCTACTGAGCACCAATGGAGCCACATTGACAGATGATAAGGAGATTATTCTAGAAAGACAGGCTGAACACTTCCATGATGTTCTCAACAGACCATCATTAACCAAAGCTCAAGTCATTGACCATTTACCTTTAATTGAAGTCAGTCCCTTTCCAGTCAAACTTCCAACTGAAGAAGAAGTTTTACATGCCATTAGGCTATTCTTTTCTGGAAAAGTGACTGTTGCTGATTCCATTTCAGCACAGATTTACAAGGCAGAGGGTCCACTGCTTATTCAAAAGCTAATTGAAAGCTTCTAGGTTATATGGCAAGAGGATGTTATGCCTCAATGGACCAAGGATCGCCTCCATTGCCCATCTTTATAAAGGAAAAGGAAATAGACCATGCTATGACAATAATGGGTGAGGAGTGTGGAGGGGTCTCCCTGTTAGTCATTAATGGTAATATTTTTGCAGGAGTCCTCCTTAATTCACTAATACTACCCCTGAATGACAATCATCCATCCGGGAGACAGTTTGACTTCAGAAAAGATGAAACAATGTTCAACATGGTGTTTGCTACCTGACAACACAAGAAGATATTCCAGGAGCAGAACAGAGGCCATGGGTCAGATGATTAACAAACAGATCAACAGAGGTGAGGGGGAAAAATAGAGTCACGCATTTGAAGGGTGGGGATGGGAGGTAATGATCATAAGCAAGAGTTGTAACTGAAATACCTACTAAAAGCCAAGGGTTCTTAGGGCTCTCTTTTTAGGGTTCAGATTGGTCTGTCCTAGTGAAATATTCTCATCCTTAGCCTCCAGTCCCTTCTTAAGGGATTTAGAACTAAGCTTTTTAACCTGATAAATGAAAAGAAAAATTTTGGTTTGGATGACAGAAAAAGTTTCATGAGCCTAGGGTAAATATGTGAGAATTACAATTTATAACTCTAGCAAGGGCAAGGCTATTAAATATATCACAATATTTTCTGATTGGCCATCTGTGACAATGCTTGGGTGTTTTGGAGAAGGTAGAGCCATTCTCTTATTGACTATTGAGTAGGAAAAGTCAAAGAGTTAGTAGTAAACAGAATGGCTATGATTTCTGGCTCTATTTTCCTTCAACTAATGTGGTGGTATCATGTGACTACAGAATTTCCTGCGAAGGGTGGGGAGTATATATGCCTTTCTTCACCTAGTCCTAGACTAAAATGTGTCTAGATGCATGTGATAGCTAAAGTACATGTCCTTCCAAGGTGAGATTAAGATTAGATCTCAGGGCTTTTTTCTGTTTTGTGTTTCTTACTTGAGTATAGGAAACTAGACATTGAGTCCAAGATGGAAATTACCTGACTTTTAAGTGACCTTGAGGGATCAAGAGGTCTTGAAGTTCTAGGTCCTTTGGTCAGAGTTGATTGGTGGCAGTTTCTGCATAATGAATAATGACTGTTGAATAGAAGAGAAATTGAGTTTTAGATTACCTGACCAATAGAGATGAACTTTAGGGGGACAGTGCATAGCCAAGGTAAAATGTAACAATACTTATTAAACAATTCTCAAAAGTAATGTTCTGAAGAAGTTTAAATCTCAACTACCTAGGAGATACTTATTTAGTTACTGAATCCCAAAAATCATTCTTTCCATGAGTATTTCTAAGACTTTTGTGTACAAGAAATATCTGTCCTGTACCTGACTTGTATTGTACACTAGATACATTTTGGCTCTTCACTTTGTGGGGCACTGGAAATGAGACAAAACCAAAACCTTTTGCCAGGAACAACACAGAACCTTAAGGCAGCTGAAGAGTATGAGAAAAGGAATTTGACCATTGTAGGCAGTCAAACTCACCTCAGTAGTGACCCCTATCCATACTATGTAATAGAAAACTATCATTTAATTTAAATATTTTAATGTGAAATCAATTTCACTTAATTTTAAAATATTAATGACAGTTATTCATAATTATATGAAAAAGACAAATAGCTCTATTTTGAAATGTTAATTTTATTTGTGCTATTTTATTTCTCTTGTCAAAGTACCTAAATAAAGTATTATGCATCCTATTTAATTTCATTTTCAAAGTTTTATTGTTGCCTTTAATTTTAATACCATAGCCATTTCCTCTTAATTCCTGCTTGCCACTACATTGAAAAATTGTTTAAATTCTATTTAAAGCACACTAGAAGTTCAAAAGTAATTAAAGATTTATTTTATGTTAAAAAAGAGAATACTTGGCCTCCAAATCAATTTTTTGTAAGAACACCAATTTTATTTAAGATTGTTCTATTTAAATTGTCATTAAATGAATTTTTTAAACTCTTTGAATTTTTCTAAGTATGATGATCTTTTGCCTTAATTATGACATACCTCACAGAAGCTTAACAAGCTAGGTTAATATTGTACCAAGGAAATCTCCCTTGATCAAGTAACAAATCTGTTTGTTCTACCAAGTAAGTTTATATATTTTTCTGAGTGGTAGAAACAGTTAATCCTCGATACGTATCTACTAGAAATTTTTTTAATTTATAAGTCTGTTGGCTAAAGACTTGGTTTATATAAAAGAAGCCTCAGTAAATATGAAAGGAGAGATAGAACAAAAGTCCTACATAATGAAATAGATATAAGAAAAATATCATTTTCCTGATTTGTTTGAGAGCCCAATATAACTGCTTATCTAGTCTTGGTAGAAAATGACATTTCATTTCATAATCTCATAAACAAATGTGATGTAATGTCCTATCCTCAACTGATATCAAAGGGAAAGGTGAGTGAAGCTATATTTTCCCTTTAGTTACTGGCATCCATACTGTTTAATAAAGTAGTCATCTCATCCAACCTTTTTAGTTTATCTACACATAAGAATAACGTTGGAGTCACTATAATTTTGCAGTTTCTTACAGTGTCAGATTGTAGTACTTATTAGTATTTCATGGCTTCTGTAGATAATTCCAGAGTAACGCTACAATCAGAACCACCCACTAATTTAATGGTTGTTTTTCACTATATTTCAAGATAATTCTGGATTCCTTTTCTTTCCTCTCTAACCTGTCCAACCAAAACAACAACACCAGAATTATAAAACCATTTCAAAATCATGCCCTGATCACCACAACAAATTATAAGAAGAAATAATTTCTTTATTACATGCTTCTCCATTCTATTTCAAGGATGTCAGCAAAGAAATTATATTTAAATGGTATTGGGAAGTTATCAAAATGTATATGATGAATTTTAAATGTACGTTTGGTATCATTCCCTATTTATTTTGATGTTCCACATGCAAAGACTGACTTGAATACAGTCCTTTCCTCAGATGGATCGATCACATCACATTAGAAATATTTTATGGGACTCATGTTTAACATGCTGTTTAACCTGAAAGCAAGTTTAATACAGTTACGCTTATAGCCTATTGTTTACAGCAAAGCACTGTGGTTTGTTTTTTGGTTTTTTTTTTTAGTATTGACAAGGAAATAAGATTGGACAAATTTGGGGATACTGCTTCACAATATGCCTAATCCTGGTCTGCAAATGGAGAAAAATCAATGAGGAGGAAGCATTGATCTTCTTGAAGAGTGTAAATGCAGCTAGCTCTGAAACATTCTGCTGGGGATTTTTAAAATTCAAGTCATTAAGCTTGCACAGCATGATTTCATACCACATTCTTTTGCAGCCTATCACTAGACTCAGCTCAGCTTCAGTTACACGGACATGTTTTTTTAAAAAGTCTCTTTTGGAAGGGGAAAAAAGGCCATGCATATGCAAGGTTCTTTCCCCTTCTTGTCTATTTGCTCAAGGCTAAAGTGAATAGCCCTTACTTCAAAGACATTTCACAATGCCACTGCCTATAAGAGGACTCATGGAGGGAGGTGTGAATATGAATCATTCCCGTAAAGTCATATCTTCTACAATGATGAATTTAAAATTATTCTGTCCTTTTTATTAAATTTCTTTCTTTTTTGCCAGAGAATTTCCTGTATACACACAACATAAGGATAATACAGTCTATGTAAAGATATTTGTTGCAACATATAATTCTTGCAAATGAAAATATTTTAATAGCATCTCAAGTATAGGGAATAAGTAAGACATTTTAAAAGTGATTGCTGATGATTAATCAAAATATATTATTACCTATATATATATATAAACACACACACACACACACACACACATACACACACACACACATATATATAGGCCATCAAAATACATTTTTTTCTCTAGGAAAAATTTATATCATTCTCCTTGAGTTGAAAATTCATAGAATAAATTTGAACTGAACAACAGAGTGAACTTATACTACATTTGGTTTTAAACATATCATTGAGAACAAACAGGAATCTGAATAGATGAAAGAAAACTTGACAGCATTTTAATATAACTTCTCTGAGTTAAGATTCTCCATGTACAAATGTTAAGTAAATGTGGCACAAAATGGAAAAGGTGGCTTTTGGCAGGCAATGAGACCTACACTCTCAGATCAACTTTATGCTGATTTCCACATTACATTAGTAGGAGACTGTTTCTCATAATGTACTGAGTTGTTCAAACTAGCAAATAGCTCTAGGAATGGGGAGAGGAAGCACTCTGATTTTTCTTCCTAGAACATTAAATTTCAAGCTTCTTATGTTCCAAAGAAGAGATACGGGAATGTACCACCTTCCTTCTTATGTAAATGTGGAGAATGATGGATATATAATGCTGCATATAATAATCAGCTTGCTCGTTGTGTTTGTTGATTTTGCTGAATTTTTTTCTCCTTTTTTGTTTTAGATTGCAAAGGGGTGGTATGTGGGAGGGTTTTACTGGAAAATGTAGGTGAGATATAAAAAAATTATAATTTTTTAAAAGTTACAAGATTTAGAAGGAGATGAGGGAAATTTAGTGGAAGAGCATAAATAACAAAATTTAAAAAGAAGAAATTAAAAGTGTAAGTTTCCTATAACCCTTACACATCTGATCATGATTCCATTCTAACCAATTCAATTTTATTTAGGTAAATTAAAATTAAGAAGGATTTACTAAGTGCCTACTATGTGGTAGAACTGTGTTAGGTCCTGTGGATAGAAAGAAAAAAATGAAAAGCAGTCCCCAACATCAAGGAATTGACATTTTTCTAGGGATAGGGAAAACATTATTTACATAGATAAATTCAAAATGTATTCAATGAATGTGTGAGCTCATCAATTTAGATGTTTTATCCAACAATACAGATGGTGACCCACTATATTTGCTTCTTTTTAAATAATGCTTGGCCTACCATGAGTTCGCTGCAAAAGGTGTTTGAGCGTTTCTCATTTTCTCTTGACATTCTCTTGACAGGGGAGCACTGAGACTCCTCTGATCTTTCCTCATTCTCATTACAAAGCCAGTTCATCTTGTTTTCTATCATACCTTATTTTAATTTCATTCTTTACTACTCCTCTTCTAAGTTATTCATTTGCTCTATGTTTCAGACTACTCAAAACCACCATGTGTTCCTCTATTGCCCCATATGTGAAATTAATTTTCAGTTTGGGAATGCTTTTTTGTTCCATATCTCATAGTCATATAACAACACTATGGACCTGGTCAGGCATTTTCCATCTGCACAAGGTGCTCATCACTTTTTGCTGTTGTCTCATATTCAGCTTCCTCAGGAGAGAAGACATCATACTTCAGATACAATAGCTCCCTAAGTTTTTCACTTCTTTCTCAGTGCAATACATTCCCTTAGGAAAGGCAACTGGGCCTAGAACAGGCATCTTCCACCCTTAATACTTGATTCCTCATTCTCAACCCATCAATCTTCCCATTATGAAGTTTTAACCTAAATCCGCTCAGCTTTTCCACTATGTCCTCTGGAATATCTGTTCCATACATAATCCTTCATCTTAAATCTATCCCTCTCCCACTTTTTCCATCCACTAGCTCTTCTTGAAATTTAGCTTTCCCCTGATGACACAGCCTCCCTGACCAACTTTTCTAAATCTGGCTGTACATTCCCTCATCGTCCTCAGCTTACTGTTTGAGGGAGCAGAGTTCAAATATTCCTTGTTCTCCATTGCTACTTTTGGGTTCTTTCTTTACTCTTCTGGTAATTAATTTAAATTTGAAGACTCCTTTTTGTTATGTCAAGTAAGCAGGTACTTAGCCCTTAGTTACTAAGGGCTAAGTATCTCTGTGAAAGAAACAGAATGTGTGAACTCTATCTCCTGTTTTGTGTATGTGTGTGTGTGTGTATGTGTGTGTGTGTGACAGAGAGAGAGAGAGAGAGAGAGAGAGAGAGAGAGAGAGAGAGAGAGAAAGAGAGAGAGAGAGAGAGAGGGAGGGAGGGAGAGAGAAGAGACCCAGAGAGAAGACAGTCACAATTAAGAATTTTTTCTTCTGGCAGGTTTCTGGTGGAGGAAGCAGAATTTTCACAGCATCTGGAAGCTGTACTGCTACTTGCTGGACTGAGAAATGAGTTGGAGTTTTCTATGAGACCAGAATCTGGTAAAAGCTGAAGTTGCTGCCAATAAAGCCACCTGGAAGGCTGAGATTTCTTGTGGGTCCTAGGGCCAGCCAAACTGCTGGAGGACTGAAGAAGCATGACCAGGATAAGACTTTGTTTGCTTGTGGTTTGGTTGTTCCTTGAGTTCTCAGCAATGTAAGTTGTGAATGTTTTGAGATGTGCTGGACCCTGTGAACCTCAGTGTGTTGGAAGAACTTCCCAGAGGACTGGACAAGGATCTGGGAGCTGTCTGCCTCTGAATCCAGGTGACTGTTTGGTGGATTCAGGTAGGAGCTGGGACCATGGAAGGGGATCCAGGGAATCTGAGAGACCACCCAGAGTCAAGATGAAGAAAAGGCCTCTCATTGTATATTGAATGAGTGATGAAATTGAAATTTACTAGAGAATGAGAGGTGTGGGGTTTGTGTGATTTTCTGATTGTATTCAGTGAGTAGTGATACTTAGTGACAGATTGCTAGGTAAGTGACTGATTAAGTTAACCTATGATTGCCCCATGAGTGGAAGATTGACTATTGTACTGTGAAATGACTGAATGACTGAGTGAGGAGGCAAACCTCCTTAGGGATACCAGATGATTATTCTTTTGTTCTTAGTTCTTAATACTGTGACCACTTTGGTGAAAACTATGTGGCCATCCTAATGTTATGCTATTGTGAACACTACATTGTGATTTTCTGTGATAAGATGTGATGTTGTGAATATTATGTTGTGATTTGTTTGCCTTGATTTGTTATGGAATAAATGGAGTGTTCACTATACTGTGTAATCATAATTTTAAAAGCTGATGACAGTACCATTTTTTTGGGAAGCTGCTCATGCATGGAATTACACAAGTACAGTCTATTCATATCTCATTCATTGTTGTCCTTCATAATCAAAGAAGATGAAAATCATATCATTATGTCAGTGTGCAGTGTGTTAGACTGTGACTGATCAAACCAATATAAGCCCAGAAGATACTACCACGGGTCAGGCACAAATAGTCAGTATGAACATTTGCCTGTAAATATTTTGCATCTCAGGTTTCTTCTGAGCTACTGCAATCCTCTTTCATTCATAGAACACAGCACCTTTTTTGATGTGGGCATGCCATGCTGGATGGTCCTGTGCTAGTGTCTCACATGTCATGTACTCAATTCCAAAGTTCTTCTGACTGTCCTTATATTGTTTCTTCTCCTTGTGAGTACTTGCCTTGTGTGAGTTTTCCATAAAGTAGTCTTTCAGACAAATGTACATTGGAGTTGTACTCTCTGAAGTAGGGATTGAATGCTTGACCGTTCAGCTCAAGAAAGGACCTGAGTATCTGATACCTTATCTTGTGAAATAAACTTCAGAATCATATTAAAATAATTCAAATGATAGTGGTTAAATTTCCTTGACCATTGATTGATGACAGGATATTGAGAGGACTACGGATGTATTCATCCTATCTCTCCAGTATCATGTCCTTATTACTGATCAATGTGGCTCTATCAGCACTGAATAGTTGAAATGCACCAAAGGTCTTAGGGCAATAACTAGCCCTCAGGTACAAGTGCTTTGCATTATTACTATTGGTATAAAACTGAATTTTATTTGTCTTCTTACTGAGCCAAAAATTCTACATCTCTCTAACCTTCATTTTCATTTTACCTTTAATGGAGTTAAATACTGCCTTCTTAGAGATGGATCTACTATCCTGTTGGTAAACCCTGTGGAGTTCTCATTATTTGTTTAGTAGTTTCTGAATTTCTCCATCATTTTCATCAAACCAGTCTTGATGTTTGCAGATGTTCTGGCCCAGATGAGTAAATTCATTGCCGTATACCAAATTTCTGAAAACTTCCCACTCCTTTTCTGCTCCAGTATTGCCAACTGTGTATTGGCTCAGCTTTCTTTCCAAGTCAGCCACAAACTGTTGATGCACAGAGAAGAACTCCAATTTATTAACATTAAGTCTTCTGGTAGTTATCTTGCCTTGGAATATTGCTGCTTTTGTCTAATGTGAATGTTTAGTTTGTAGAGAATAAGTTACTGATCTATCCAATACACTGCACCACAGATCTCCTTTGTCACTCTCACATCCTTTCTGTGTGCTCTCTTTACAATGATATATTCCATTAAATATAAATGTTTGATGTAAGGGTATTGGTATTATTGGTAATAAGGTCATGAGATGAACAAGTATTCAGTATTAAGTGATCACTGCTCTTGCAGTTGCTATTTCCAACTCCATTCCTAAAAAGGACTCCCTGCCATGTCTGAAAGTCTGTGCCCACTTTGGTGTTAAAGTCTGCCAGAATTACAAGTTTGTCCTCTTTTGGCACATGGATGATAAGGGTCTCTAAGTCCTTATAAACTTTTTTCTTTGACCTCATCAGGGTCCATCATGGTGTAGATATAGGCACTAACGATTATAGCATGGTGTTTTCCCACAAGTGGCAATCACATTATAATAAGTCTATCATTCACTCTTTTTAAAAATTCATAAAAGCTTGTTGACTAGGTTAGATTTTATTGTAAAACCTACTTCAGCTTCACAGCACTCCTCAACACAGCAGTCACTCCAGTTTTTGGCCATATGAGGTTAATAAAAAGAAGGCTCTCAGCTGACTAAATGTTACAGGAGGAATGGCCCCTATCTCCAAAGAACAAATACAAAGAACTAGGATATACCCCTCTTGCAGACAAACAAATACAATGAAGCATCAAAACAAGAGCAGAACAATGATCATAAATATTAAATAATCCTCTCCTTTACTTCCCCCTTTCCTTTCCTCTGCTTTCCTGTCCTCTCCTCTCCTTCACAAATGGGGTATCATGTCCTTACCTGAGGGTGTTCTGCCCAACAGAAGGTAAATGTTTGTATTATTCATTATTCATTTTCTCTCTTTTTAAAAAAAATTATTTGATTATGATTACAATGTACATGGATCTTACCAATGTGATTTTGAAACAGAAGCTGTCCTTCCTAGCAATTTTTTGTACTTCATATGATGTTTTCCCATCAAAAATTTCTTTTTGGAAATTATTTATTTATTTATTTTTAGCTTTCATCATTCAATTCCATAAGATTTGGAATTCCAAATTTTCTCCCCATCTCTCCCCTCCCCCCCACAAGACAGCATGTAATTTGATATAGGCTCAACATATACATTTATATTAAACATATTTCCACGTTAGTCATGTTGTGAAAAAAGAATCAGAACAAAAGGGAAAAATCATGAGCAAGGAAAAAAAAAGAGATAAGAGTATGCTTTGATCTGCATTAGACTCAAGTAGTTCTTTTGCTGGATGTGAATAGCATTTTCTATCATGACTCTTTTGGAATTGTCTTAGAGCATTGTATGGCTGAGAAGAGCTAAGTCTATCAAAATTGGTCATCATACAATATTGTTCTGTACAATGTTCTTCCACTCCTGCTCACTCCATTCAGCATCACTTCATGTAAGTTTTTCCAAGTTTTCTGAAATCTGTCCACACATCATTTCTTATGTGACAATAGTATTCCATTCCATTCATATACCCCAACTTGTTCAGTCATTACCAAATTTATGGGTGTACCTTCAATTTCCAATTCTTAGTCACTACAAAATGAACTCCTATAATTTTTTTTGTACATGTGGATCCTTTTCCCATTTGTATGATCTCTTTTGGATAGACATGGAAGTGGTATTTTATGCACAGTTTTATAGTCCATTGGGCATAGTTCCAAATTGCTCTCCTGAATAGTTAGCTCAGTTCACAACTCCACCAACAATGCATTGGTGTTCCAATTTTCCCACATCTCCAGAATTTATAGTTTTCCTGTTTGTCAAGTTAGCCAATCTGATAGGTATTATAGAGACCTCACAGTTATTTTGATTTGCATTTTTCTAATCAACAGTGATTTAGAGCATATTTTCATGTGACTATAGATAGCTTTAATTTCTTCATCTGAATACTGCCTGTTCATAAAAATCCTTTGATGATTAATCAATTGGGAAATGACTTGTATTCTTGTGAATTTAACTCAGTTCTCTATACAGTTTAGAAATGAAGCCTTTATCAGAGACACTAGTTGTAAAAATTCTTTTCCAATTTTCTGACATAAACAAGGTCTTTATTTTTTTTAATTCCTTGTGTTCAGATGGATTTACAATGGAATTCTAACAAACATTTAAGGAACAGTAAAATCCAATGCCATATAAAATATCTGAAAAATAGATAGAACAAGAGACCCACCAAATTTCTTCTATGAGACAAATATTTTGCTACCTAAATCAGGGACAGCACAAATAGAGAAAGAAAACTATAAACCAGTTTCCTAATTAATAGTGATGTAAAAGTTTTGAATAAAACACTAACAGGGAGACAAAAGCAATATGTCACAAAGATCATACACTATGACCAGGTGGGATTTATACCAGAAATGCAGGGCTTTTTCAATATTAGGAAAACTATCAGCATAATTGAACATATCAATAATAATACCCCCCCAAAAAAACTCATAGGATTGTCACAATCAATTCTTTAAAAGTTTTTGACAAAATATTAATCTACTCCTATTTTTTAAAAAAACACTAGAAAGCATATAAATAAAGCATTTCTTAAAATTATAAGTTTCTATTAAAAATCAGAAGCAAGTATTATCTGAAGTCTTTCCAATAAGATCAGTGGTAAAGTAAGGATAACAATTATCACTATTGCTATTCAATATCATACTAGAAAAATAAGACAAAAAAGAATAAACTGAAAGAATAAGTATAAGGGAATTCTGGGAAGATGGCAGAGTAGGTCAGAAATTTCCAGGTTCTCCAGATTTCCTCCATAAACAGACAGAAATTTGCCATAAAATTAGCATAGAGCAGCCAAAAGGATGGGGGGGGGGAGAAGTAGGGTAAAGCAGTTGTTCTCCTAGGACAACTTGAGAGGACTTCAGAGAAGATTCCAGGAGTTGAGGTTTAGTTTGATTGAAGTGTAAACAGCTCTAGGCAGACTTCACTAAATAAACAAATAGTAGGCCTGAGGGAAGTAAAGCAGACCTAAAGAAATTTTACCTCAGGGACTTTTATCTCCTAGCCTCAAGAACTTTCACTTCACAAACTTTCATCTAAAGAACAGCAGAAGGGGAAAATTTGAAATTCGAGGGATTCTGGAACTGAATCTTGTAAACTAAAAGTAAATAAACAAATCAATTTTAAAAAAAATAATAGCAGAAATCTGAGTAAGGGAAAATTGAAGAACCCCCTGCCATCTCCAGAAGTCTGGCCTGGTGGTGCTGACCAGACATAATCCCCAGCTGTGGCTGTGGGTTAGCCACAAGTACAAATCTCATGGGTACAGTACTATAGGAAGCAAGAACATTTTTGGAATAGCCTAGGTGGGACTTAGGGGAAGAAGAGAACAGGTAGTTTTCCAAGGAAAAAAATCTAAACAATTTCTGGTCACATAAAAATGTTATAAGTGATTATTGAGTAGAGAAATACAGATTAAAACAACCTTGAGATATCATTTTGTACCTACCAGATTGGCTAAAATGACAGAAAAAGTGGCAAATGTTGGAGTGGATGTGGAAAAATTGGGACACTAATTCATTGTTGATGGAATTGTAAAGTGGTCCAACCGTTTTGAAGAGCAATCTGGAATTATGTCCAAAGAGTTATTAAACTACCTATTCCCTTTGACTTAGCAATAACATTACTCAGTCTGTTTCCAAAGATGGTTACAGGAAAAGGAAAGAACCTATATATTCTAAAATGTTTATAGCAGTTCTTTTCTACCAAGAAAAGAACTGGAAATTGCAGGGTTGTCCATCAATTGGGGAATGGCTGAACAAGTTGTAACATATGTATATGATGGAATATTACCATACTATAAGAAATTATGAGCTCAATGTTTTTAGAAAAACATGGAAGGACTCACATAATATAATAAAGAGTGGAGTGAACAGAACCAAAAAAGAACAGCAATATTGTTTTTTTAAATGAATTTGAATAAATTACTTTGTCTGTTATAAATACCCAAATTAACTATAAAAGACATATGAAGAGAGATGCTATTACCATCCAGAGAAAGAATTGAGAAAATAAAAGTCTGTACAGAATAATTTTACACACACACATACACACACACACGTATATACATATATACATCTGTGTATGTATACATCTCTAGGATGGGGATAAGAAAGGCAAGGAAGAAATTACATGATGATTTTGCTGTATATTTGAAAGGAATAGGAAGCTGTGCATAGTCGATTTGTAGTTTTATATACAATCATCTTTTCTATTGTACTGTGTTATGAAAATGCTTGTTTTATTCTATAAATTAAAAATAAAACACAAAAAAGGAACAAAAAGAAAAAAGAATAATCACAGGCAAGAAGAAAACAAAACTATCACTCTATGCAGATATTGTGATGGTTTGCTTAGAAAGGCTGAAAAAATCAACTAAAAGGCTAATAAAAACAATTAATGTCTTTTGAAAATTTGTAGGGTATTTAAAAATCCACATAGATATCAGCATTTTTATATATTACCAACAAAATCAATCAAGAAGAGATATATATAGTAATGGATTTTAAAATAACAGCAGACAGTCTAAAATATTTGGGAATATAACCTGTCAAGCTACACAAAGGAAGTACATAAACATTTTTCACATAGATGAAGACAAACCTAAACAAATGGAGAAATATTAATTGTTCATGGTTAGGCCAAACCAATACAATAAAAATAACAATCTACCTTGAATTATTTAGTGTCATAATTTATTTAGTGCCATGTCAAACTGCCAAAAAAAATTTTATATAGCTAGATAAAATAACAACAAAATCAAGAGGAACAAGAATTAAAGAGTATCAATATAATCAATTAAAATAGTGAAGGAAGTAGTACCAAATCTCAAAACTATTCTACAAAATGGTAAATATAAAACTAATATGGTGTTCATTAAATAATAGACTTGTTGATCACTTAAGTATATTAGGTACAAAATATATAGAACTTAATGACTATAGTAACCTAGTGTTTGATAAACCCAAAGATCCTTTTTTTTTTGTTCAAAAACTCACCATTCAACAAAATACTAATGGAAAAAATAGAAAGATCTCTGATAGAAATTAGGCCTAAACAACATCTCACAAAGTATACTAGTATAAGGTCAAAATGGGTATGTGAATTAGAAATAATGGATGATATTATAAATAAATTGGGGTGAATGGAAAAACTTTACCTTATCAGATCTATAGATGTGGGGAAAATGTATGAATGAAGAAGAGATAAACAGAATTATGAGAAGTCTAATGGATAATTTTTATTACATTAAATTAAAAGGTTTTGCAGTCAATGGGGCCAAAATTACAAAGAAAACAGGAAACCAGGGGAAATTTTTACAGTAAGATTTTCTGATAAAGATCTCATTTCTCAAATATGAAGAGAATAAAATTAAATTTATAAAAATAAGAGCCATTCCTAATTAATGAAGGGTAAAAGGATAAGAACAGCTAATTTTCAGAAGAAATCAAAGCTAGCAATATGCATATAAACACTCTAAAGTCTTAGAGAAATGATCATTAGACAAATCTGTGGTACCATCACCTCACAGACATCAGATTGGCTCACATGACAGCCAAGGAAAATGACAGATGCTGACAGGGATGTGGAGAAGTAGGAATACTAATGTACTATTGGAGAAATTGTGAACTGGTCCAAACATTCTGTAGAACATTTTGAAACTATGCCCAAAGAGCTATGAAACTATGCATGGCCTTTTACTCAGAAATGCTACTACCAGATCTCCTTCCCAAAGATATTTTTTTAAAATGGAAAAAGGATCCATATGTACAAAAATATTTATAGCAGCTTTTACAGTACTGGCAAAGAATTGGAAATTAAGGGAGTGCTCATCAATTGGGGAATGGTTGAAGTTTCAGAAAATAAACTTGTGAAGACTTGTATGAACAGATGCAAAGTGAAGTAAGCAAAATTAGATCACTGTATGCAATAAAAGCAATATTGTGATGATGATAAACTATAAAGCACTTATTATTCATGACTGTTCTAAAAACTCAAGATGAAAAATGTTATCTACTGCCAAGAGAGAGAAAACTGATCAACATAGATTGAAGTAGATGTTTTAATTTTCTTTTTTTCCAACATGACTAATATGTAAGTTTTGGGGTTTTGGATTACTTTATATATATAATGGATATCGGATTTTCTTGCCTACGCAATGAATGGGGCTGAAGAGGGAGAGAATTTGAAACTGAAAATAAAAAAATACAATTACAATGTATGACATGTATACAATATTTTGACCTGATAGTCCCCAATGATCTCTTCTTAGAGGAGGATGCTATGTTTCATTATCTCCTTTGGAGACTGATTGGTTATTATAAGTCCTTAGAGTTCAGTTTCCTTTTAGTGCTCTTTGCATTTACTTTACTGAAGTCATTGTATATGTCATTCTGTTTCTGCTTTCTTCCCTCTGCATTGGTTTCTACAAATTCTCAAATGTTTCCATGAATTCTTTACATTATTATTTCATACTGAACAACACTGATACATTACATATCATAATGTATTCTTGCCAGGTCTATTTAAATTTACTTCAACCTTGTCCAGAAATCTTTCTTTATTGTATATTACTCTGTAGTCTGTTAAATTCCAATAGCATCCTGAAACCAACTGATCTTTGCATTTCTTTTTTTTATCAGCTCTGCTTTTTAATGGTAGCAGTGCTAAAAACCAACACCTATGTCTCCATGATCTTCAATTTCTTTAACAAAACTTCCTAATCTTTAGTAATGCCTTCTTGATTTCACCAGGGAGTATCATTTCTGCTCATGAGTCTCCAAAAGTGGGTAGTCATTACACAGTCTGACAAGTCCTGGGCAGTTTTTTTTTTTTATCATTTTTCAGATAAATGTCCTGAGAGGACAATCATAGTCAGGTTAACAAATACCTGCCTCAATATTCCTAAGTATGGAGTCACCAAATATTGCTACTTATCTTTTCCTCTTCTGATGCTCTTTCCTAATAACACAATATCCACTTCTTCATTCCTCGGCAGTCCTTTTTTCCTGACTCCAGGCCATTTTGCACTCAGCTGTCAAATAAATCTTCCTCTGTAGGTGCGACCATGTCACATAGATGTCCCCCTTCCCCTTCAATAAACTTCAGTGACTTGTTATCATCTCTGTGATCAAATAGAAAATTCTCTGGCATTCAAGGTCCTTCATAACCTAACTCTCTCTTACTTTTCCAGTTCCTTACTCATCCCCTCCTACTTCAGTGACACTGGCTTCCTTTCTGTTTCTCCCAGATAATACTCCATATCCTGACTCTGACTCTGCATTTCCACCGGCTATCTCTCATTCCTGGAATTTTCTCCCTCCCCAACTTTTGCCTCTTGGCTTCCCTAGCTTCTTTCAAGTCCTAGCAAAAGTTTTAGCTTCTCCAAAAATCCTTTCATGGTTTCCCTTAATGCTAATGCCTCTCCTCTGTAGATAACTTCTCATTAATCCTGTGAGTCTTGTTTGTACATAGTTGTTTGCATGTTCTCTCTCCCACTAGATTATTAGCTACTTCAGAGTAGGGAGACTTTTGCCCCTTTTTTGTAGTCCCCCTTCTTGGGACAGTGTTCAACACATAGTAGTTGCTTTAAAATGTTTGTTGACTAATTGACTGATATGAAAGTCAGACTCCTTCTTCCTCTAAAGAGTCAAATACCACTCTTCTTCCCTTCCATCCTTCTATCTTCTAACACAATTTTGTCTATGTAAAGAGAAATGTTTAAGGATATCTATATAACCTATAAAATGGGATTTCCTCCCCTTATTCTTTAACTTTTTTTCTGGGTCATTCTTCATTATGCAATTTGCTTCTTTCAGGTTCAGGTTTCTCTTCTTTCTTTCTTTTTTTGCTTTGTTTAGGGGGGAAGGCAGGGCAATTGGGGTTGAGTGACTTGTCCAAGGTCACACAGCTAGTAAGTGTTAAGTGTCTGAGGCCAGATTTGAACTCAGGTCCTCCTAACTCCAGGGCTGGTACTCTATTCACTATGCTACCTAGCTGCCCCTTCGTTCAGATTACTTGGTATTAATTTGTAGTTGATTAATAATATTTTTTCAACATATTGTTTTGGCAATATCATAATAAAGTATTCTAACATGGTTAACCCAGTTTGCACTTGTATTCTAATGAGATATTGTAAGTAATCAGTCTTGGATAGTAATCCCAGTGTTTTTGCTGACAGTTAAGCACGTGCATTTTGACATTTTTAAAGTACTTAGTAGTGTGTGAAGATTTTTACAAAAAGAAAATTTTAACAATGTAAAGGGTCTTATAAATGAGAATAATTTACCTAGGTTGCAATGTAATGTCAGCTGTTCCCTCTCTCTTCTTTTTTGGTAGGAAATAAATCTCTTTTAAAATACAAGTAAAGTGTCTATTCTCTCATGTCTATACAAAAACTCAGTTTGGTTATACTTACATATTATATTTTACGTATACATACATATATACATACATGCACATATGTGTGTGCATGTGTATATATATGTGTGTGTGCATACACATACACACACACACAACAAAGGAAGGACGAGGAGAGAGAGAGACAGACAGACAGACAGGAGACAGAACTAGAGAAACAGAAGTTGAGACGAAGATGGAGAGAGTATAATTTAAGCATCTCTGACACTCAGCAAAGCCTCTGTCCCATGATGGGAATAGAAGAGAGAAAGACCCTTGATATATTATGATATATATTGTGATTTCTTGCTTTTCTTTTAGATGAAATTTAGGACCTACTGTATTAATAGTTGAAGCTTTTTATTCAAAATACCTTGTTCCTTGTATTAACTGCCTGCAGTTTGCTGTTCTGTTAAAAAAACTTGGTGTCTAAAACACATGTTGGCAAGAACAACTCTCATTCCTAGAGCCCTCAAAGTAAAGCCATATGTTTGATACTGAACATAAATGATTTTAATTCTGGATGACCTTTTCAGTGAAAAGCAAAACACTGGCCTTAGGCTATTTGGAAAAAACAGATGTCCCTTTTTCCTTTTATGAGTCATAAATTTATTTATTTTCTAAGAATCTCCCTTGGGTACACCTTGAATTTTCTTTGTACATAAAAATTTAGTACATTTTTACACACTAAATTTATCATGTTAATTCTAAATCTCTCCTCCTCGTCTTTGTGTAACTTTGCATCTCCTGTTCTCTTCTGTATATTAAAAAAAAATACTTCACTGTGGCCTCTTTCTCTTTTTCAGCCTATCCCTAAGACCTAAATGACAGGGAATCTACAACTCCATTTTTGACTACTGATTGATCGACCTAACTGTGCTGGGAACTTTCTATGCTGCTAATACTCATTTAGTCAGCTTTATTTAGGCAATGAATGTTCAGTTCAGCAAAGTTCATCTATGCATTCTTATTCACTGACTTCTGCTGTCCTACTCTTCCCATTCAGCCATTGTGAACACATCCAGCAACAACACTCAAATATAAGGTCAGACACCTAGAGCTCTGTGCTCTTTAATGGGGTGTGAATCTAGCATAGTTTGAGCTTGCTGGTGGGAATGAAGAGCTAGGGAATTGCAGATATCCATGTCTCTGAGTATGGATAAAGCATAGAAAATCTGCTTGATTTTTTATTCTTTGAACATTTGTGTTCTTTCTCAGGGCCTCACCCATGATCTTTCCATAACTTTTTTCTTTCTTTTGGCATTGTAATTGTAGCCTTCTTTCTCTTCATCTCAACTCTGTATCTGTATCACAGCTCCCCTTAACCACTAAATGTAAAAATTTAATGTATTAAAACAAAAGAAATACACAATTGTCTGTTCGGGAATGCTAATACATTACTTCTCTTTTGAAGAGATGAGAAGCATGTTTCATCATTTATCCTCCAGAAACATAGTAGGTAATGGCATTAATAAGAATTCTTTTAGTATAATTTTTATTGATATCTCCTATAATTACATCAACAAAATTTCTTCCACTCATTCCTCCTTGTAGAGAGGGTTTCCATATAATAAAAGATACTTTAAAATGAAAAAGAGGAAAAATCCAGCAAAACTAATCAATACATTTCAAAGTGCTGTAATGTTTGACATATTCCAAATCCATGGACCCTCCTACTTCTGCAAAAGATTGAGGCATAATTAACATCTCATAGCTCTTCTTTTGGACCCTTTTTAAAAAATACTTTGATGACATTCACTTTTGATTGTTTTGAGATTATTGTTCTATTTATTTTGTTAAAGTCAGTGTATGTACTTTTTTTTCCCTCTGTCAACTTCACTCTTCATCAGTTCATGTAAGTCTTTCCATGTGCTTCTATAAGCATCATATACATCATATCTTAAATCAGAGTAGGGGTGGCTAGGAGGCGTAGTGAATAGAGCACCGGCCCTGGAGTCAAGAGGACCTGAGTTCAAATCTGGCATCAGACACTTAACACAAAAACTAGCCATGTGACCTTGGGCAAGTCACTTAACCCCAACTGCCCTCCAAAAAAAAATAAAATAAATCTTCTCAAAAAATCAGAGTAACATTCCATTCTGATCATATACCACAAATTTGTTTAGGCTTTTCCCAATCTGCTTTGTTTCCAGTTCTTTATGAATACAAAAAGTAATGCTATAAATATTTTTGATGTATTTAGAGGCTTTTTTTCTTATGAGTGACCTTCTGACTCAAAGGATATGGACATTTTAGTCTTTATTTGAATAATTCAAAATTCTTTCACATAATTGTAATGATTCACAGTTTCACCAGCAAAGCACTTGCATTTCTGTCTTCACACAAAGCTTCCTCTCTAATTTTAACTATTCTATTACTTGATCATCTGTGTCATCATTCTGGACATGAAACAGGGTTATTTTGAATTCTTTTTATTATTAATGTTTTGGAACATTATTTCATGTAGTCAATAAAAATTCACAATACTTTTTAATATTATATTTATTCTAATTATTATGTTTATTATATTATAACATAATGTCTTGTGTGTGTAGGTATGTGTGTATACATACATGTGTATGATTAGCTAGTTGTTGACATATCTAAGACACCAAATTCTTATCTAGGAAATTTGATAAGAAAGATGATTTTTTCCTATCTGACTACATGCCTTCTTAATCTAGATGCATTGATTTTGCTTGTGTAGAAGACTTTCAATTTAATGTAGTTAGAATTATTTTACCTTTCTGTACTTTTATTTCTTATTTGGTTAATAACATATTTCTAAATCATTGCTGTGAAAGGTATCCAATATGCTTATCTTTAACATTTTAATAGTATTATCTTTAATATTATCCATTTTGAGTTTATTTCTGGGTGAAGTCTAACTTCTGCAAAAGTGCTTTCAAATTTTCCAAGTAATGCTTTAATGAAATGAAGTCTTTTTTCCAGAGTAATTTTATTTTTTTTCAGGCTCATTGGTTTATAGGATATTTATCTCCCTCAGCTATTCTCTTCCATTGATCTGTTTCATCATCATCATCACTACTACCACTACCACCACCACCACCACCACATCATCATGACTACCACAACCACCAAATAATTTTGATGTCTACTTTTTTACAGCATAGTTTTGGGTCTTAGAAATGCTATTCTCCTTTCAGCTCAATCTTTTATCCTATTGTGTCTTTGAACAGTCAACATTTTTTCCCAAATGAATTGTGTTACTATTTATCAAATTCTGTAAAGTACCCCTTTGATTAATAAAGCAATAAAATGTAAATTTACTTCAGCAGTATTTTTGCTTTGCCCTTCTTTATTTCTTTAAGGAGGATTTTGTCATTGAACCCATTCAAGTATTTTGGTAGATTTATCTTCAAATATTTTAAGCATTTAAAATTTAATTGCATTTTCAGTTCCAAATTCTCTCCCTCCCGCTTTCTCCCACCAAATGAGAAGGCAAGGAAAAACACACTCGTTTCAAATATGTACAGTCATTTAAAACAAAGTCTTGCATTGTACAAAAACAAAGAAAAAGAAAGAAAAAAACCATTCTTCAATTTGTATTCTCAGATTATCAGTTCTCTATCTGGAAGTAGATAGCATGTTTCATTATAAGTTCTTTGGAGTTATACCTGGTCATTTTGTTGATTAGTTACTAAATCTTTAAAAGTTTCTTATCCTTGCAAAATTGTTGTTATTGCATAAATTATTTTCCTAGTTCTGCTTCCTTTAATTTGACTCAGCTCCTACATATCTTCCCCAGGTTTTTCTGACACCACCTGTTTTATCATTTCTTAAAGCACAATAGTATTCTATTATATTCATATGCTATAATTTGTCCAGCCAGTCCTCAACTTTTGGAATCCTCTCAAGTTTCTACATCTCTGCCATCATTATAGGAGCTTCTATAAATAATTTTGTACATGTGGATTCTTTTCCTCTTTCTTTGTTCTCTTTAGGGTATATACCCAGTAGTAGTGTTGCTGACTCAAAGGATATACCAAGTTTAGGGAAATAGTTCCAAATGGATTTTCAGAATGGTTGAACTAGTTCACCACTCCACCAATATTGCATTATTATGATGGTTTTCCCATTGTCCCTCCATAATTTATGTTTTTTGTCATCTTAGTCAATCTGATGAGTTGTAAAGCCGATCAGCAATAGATTCCCGAGAGAATGCTACTGTGAACAGCTTTTAAGATTCGGATTACACAGTATTAGTGAACACTCTGTTTATTCCATTACAAAATCAAGATTCAGTACAATATTCACAATATCAACAATTCACAATATTATATACAATAT
>CM053599.1:168384675-168400507 GCA_028646575.1 Pseudocheirus occidentalis | reverse complement strand
CCGGCACACACTGAAGTTCACAGGATTCAGCACACCTCAAACCCTTCAGGACTTCTCTTGCCTGGAACTCAAGGATCAGCCAGGCCACCAGCAAACAAAGTCCCATCCTGTTCATGTCTTCAGTCAGCTTTCAGATACTGGGAGAGGAACACTCTCTCTCTCTCCCTCTCAGCTGACTTCAGTCTCCATGAATCCTCCTTCACTGAGGAGCCAACTTCAAAATCTGTCTGTCTCTCCAAAATTCTCCTGCTTATAAGCACTGGCCTTCTCCCAAATCAACAGGGGAGTTAACACCTTCTCACCAATGGGCAGAGTTCTATACTTAGCCCTAAATATCTGATCTACTTAGCCCTAAGTATCTGATCTACTTAGCCCTAAGCATCTGATCTACTCAGCCCCAAGTATCCTATCCACTTAGCCCTAAATATCAAACAAATTGATTACCATTACATGGGTATAACATAAAAGCTCAGGAATGTTTTAATTTAATTTTCCCTAATTATTTGTGATTTAGAGCATTTTAGTACGGAAGTTATAAGAGTTTGGATTTTCTCTTGTGTAAACTGCTTACTGGTATCCCCTGATCATTTATCAATTGGGGAATTAATCTTATTCTTGTAAATTTTCCTTCATTTACTATATGTTTTAGACATGAGACCTCTATCAGAGAAACTTGTAGCAAAGATTTTTTTCCCCCAGTTTCCTATTTTTCTTCTAATTTTTGCTGCATTGGTTTTATTTGGGCAAAATTTTTAAATTTCATGTAACCAAAATTAGACATTTTATTGTCTATAATTTGCTCTATCTCATGTTTGGTTATGAACTCTTCTATTTATAAATGCAACAAGTAACTTCTATGATTCACTAATTTGTTTATTATGTCACACTTTATATCTCAATCATGTCCCCATTTTGAACTTATCTTGATATATGGCATGAGACAATACTCTATTCCTAGTTTCCACCAGACTACTTGCCAGTTTTCATAGCAATTTTTATTTAATGGTGACGTTTCTCCCCATTACCTGTGCTCTTTGGGTTTATCAACTATGAAATTATTGTGCTCACTTGCTTCTCTATATTGTATGCCTGATATGTTCAACTGATCTACCTGTTTCTTAGCCAGTATTATGTTTTGATGATTTATTTATGATTACAGATTTGTATTATAATTTGAGATAAGATATTGAGTAGGTCCTATTCTTTCCTATTTTAAAAAATTTATTACCTTGATATCCTTGACCTTTTATTTCTCTAGATGAATTTTTCAAATGACTTTTTTAGCTCAAAAAAGTAATTACTTGATTGTTTCATTGCTATGGTGCTGAATAATTTGTTAAAATAATTATTAAAAATTAATTTAAGTATTATCATTTTTTATCCCATCAGCTCGGCCTAAGATGAATATGTTCCCTTTATGTATTTTTCCAGGTAGATTCCCAAGTACTTTATACTGCCTATGGTTATTTCAAATGAAATTTCTCTTTATATCTCTTCTTGTTGGATTTTCTTTGTAATATACAGAAATCTTATTTCTATAATGCACTTTTACTTAATTTGTTAATTATTTGATAACTTTTTTAGTTGACTAGGTAAAGAAAATCATCATGTCATCTGCAAACAGTCATGGTTTTTTTTCCTTACTAGTTATACTTATAACTTGAATTTTTTTCTTGTCTCATTGAGACAGCTAATATTTCTAAAACAATATTAAAGGATTCTTTCTTGACTTTCAAACAGTTTATGTAATATTGAATTAATTTTTCTTTAAATGTTTGGTAGAATTTTCATTAAATAAATAAATAAACAGAGAAAATAAATCTGATCCTGTAAATTTTGTTTTGGAAGTTCATTTATATATTGATAATTTTCATTTTCTAAAATAGGGATATTTAAATATTTTATTTCCTATATTGTTAAACTAGGTATCTCATATTTTTGTCAATATTCACCCATTTCCTTTAGATTGCTAGTTTTTTGGGGGGGGTTGGCATATAATCTGGTAAAATAGCACCTAATGCTTTTGTTTCTACTTCACTCACTGTAGACTTACTTTTTTTTAATGCTGTCATTCTGGTTTTCTTTTTCTTAATCAAATCAGCTAATGCACTATTATTTTTATTTAAATTAAACACATTATACTCTTATTTATTAATTTTTTATTTATAATTTGGCTAATTTCTCCTCTGATTTTCAGGATTTCTTATTTGGTGTGTTTGATTTTTTTATTACCTGATTTTTTAGTTTTTAAAATTTGTAAAATTTAGGAGAAATATGAAGTAAGATCAGAACATATTATGCAGTTATATGGTAACAAAATTGAAATAGCAAAATAAATAGAGAAAGACCTTCAGAAACATAAAATATCCAAACCATTCTAAGAACAAATAGAGATCTTGAATAATCCAATCCAAAAGTAGGAAAGTGTTGCAACTTTGAAAGAACTACAAAGGGGGTCGGAGGGGAGACTCCTGTGATAGATTCACAGGAAAAATTCTATCAAGCTTTATAAAACATTAATACCTGTACTTCAAAAATAGAAAAAGAAAATCCCCTACTAGAATTCTTTTATGAGATAAACATATTCTAAATATCTAAATTATGGGAAGATAAAATACAGTAAGAAAACTGTAGGATAATATCACTAATTAGCACTGATACAAAAATTTTAGACAAAACTTGTAAAACAGACTAAAGTGATTCATCCAAGAAACCATTCATTATGATTAAGTAGTATTTTTTCTAGAGATGAAAGAATAGCTCAGCATGAAAAAAGTAAATTTGATAAATCATATTAAAACCAAACAACTAAAACCACATGATCATCTCAATAGATGCAGGAAAAATGCAAAACTCTGTGTTAAAAACCTTACAAGGTGTAGGCAGAGTCAACTTTTAAAATTTTTGTTTTAATAAAAAAAATCTATCTGAAACCAAAAACAAGCATGATATACTATGAATATACATTGTAATCTTTTATGATAAATATGGTGATATAGTAAGCATACATTTTCCTAAGACTCAGTCCTCACTGGCCAATTCCATGTTTTATCCATAAGAAGGCTGGAAAAAATTCATGAAAACTATTATTGAATACAATATTTGTAATTTTTTAAAAATGGAATTACAGTCAGCAGGTGCTACCATTTGAATTCAGCCTTTCATAACTCACACCATGTGCTCATAATTGCATGTGTGTGTGTGTGTGTGTGTGTGTGTGTGTGTGTGTGTGTCTGTCTGTCTGTCTTTTTGTGGTGTACCCTAAAGACAGCCTGGTGAAGTTTCTCAGTGTAATGGCAAGCAAAGAAGGAGTTCACACCTTGTTTCAGTTATTGAATTAACACCTTGTTTCAGTTCAAGTTTCTTTTGAGGCAAGGGATAATTGTTACAATGGAGAAGAAGAGGAATGCAAAAAGGAATGGATCATCCTTGCTCTAGTTGAGTACTCTCTACAGGAGAGTAGGGGGGAAGGAGATGAGAGAGGGAATGATGGAGGGGAGCCATTTGGTGGGGGAACATTGTTAGAAGCACACACTTCTGTAAAGGGACAGGGAAAAAGCAGAGAATAGAACAAGTGGAGGGTCGGGTACAAAGGATGGAAATATAGTCAGTCTTTCACAATATGTCTCTTGTGGGATGTTATGCATAACTACACATATGTGGCCTGTATTGAATTGCTTGTCTTTCCAGTGGGGGTGGGTGACAAGGGAGGAAGGGAAAAAATCAAAATTTTAAGCTCTAAAATCAAATGTTAATATACACATATATATATACACATACAGACATGTATGTATATATAATTATAATAAATATTATTATTGTCATTGTTATTTACATGCAACTGGGTAATAAGATATACAGGCGCTGGGGTAGGGAGATCCATCTTCCCCTAACAGAAAGTGAGAGGGGTGATAGGAGAGGGTATAGGAGAGAGCAGATTGGGGGAGGGGATCACTATTTTGAGGTGGTGGGTAGGGGAAAGATGGGGAGAAAATTCGTAACTCAAAATCTTGTGGAAATGAATGATGTAAACTAAAAATAAACAAAAGTTAATAAAAATTAAAAAAAAAGAAATCTAAAACCTAAAAAGAAAAAAGGAAGAAAGGAAGAAGGTAAAAGTAAGGATGGAATGAAGGAAGGCAGAAAAAAGGGGAAAAGGAAGGGAGAAAGAAGTTGCTATCATTAGACTTTCTATTCAGAAGTGACAAAACATTACACATTTCTAGTTTTAGATCAAGAGTTGCTAAGTATTAGCTTGACTGAAGCTTAAACATGTGGGCTTGCATGTAATAACTAAGTGTGTTCCTCTTTTGTGACAACAGCTGTTTGCTTGCAAAATATACGCCCTGGAAAGAGTGGGGAAAGATGTTAATTGTGATATTTTTAGACTGGAAATAAAATGCAAACAGACAATTTTATTCACCCTAAAGTGTCTGCTGGTTTTAACAGAAACAACTAACAAGAATTGGGTATAATGCCTCCAATATCCCCATAATGAAGCTGCTTCTGATTGAATAATTCTCTCAATTAAAAAAATAACGCAATAACCTAATTGTGAACTAATCATTTAAAACAACTTTGATTCAGAATCCAAAACAAAGAAAAAGCAAACCAATACTGTCCAAGTTTATTATTTCAATAAAAGGCCAACTCATTATGTCTGAAGAAGTTGTGTGGACTTTAGCATTGTTTTTTATTCTATAAAATGTAAAACTTAGTGTGTATGGTGCTATATTGAAATTTTATAATTTTTTTCTTTATATGTAAGCAGGTTTAGATATCCAGATATTTACCATTGACAATATCCATATTATAACAAATTCATGATTAGATTCATCATGACTTTGAGAATATGTATTAACTGCAAGACCACAGTCTCATTGTATTAATGCAATTTCTTTGTATCTTGTGATTTTTTTCTCTTTTCTCTTTAATTATGCAGATGAAACTAAAGGTCACTCACAAAAATATAATGAGCAATTTTCTTTTCATATGATGTTGGATTTTGTTGATTATTTGCTGATATTTCAAATGCCTTTTTTTTAAACCATGGTGTGGAGATTAGAGAGTTGATATGAGATCAAGGAAGACCTGACTTTTAAGCCCCACTTCTGACATACTGTCCAAGGGCATTTCCCCATCCCAAAGATCCCTATACTAATCAAACAACTTGTCCAGGTCTCATATCTGGCCTTATAATGAAAACAATATAAGCAATGATAATAATAAAATCAAAATGAAAAACAAAAATGCGATTTGACTACTATAATGATTCATTATACAAACGGTACTGGTTTTTTTCCTTCCATTTTACAGAGTAACCTTAGCAATTGGCTATTGTTCTTAGTTCTGGGAGTCACATTATGGGAAGGACATTCACAAGTGGGAGATTATATAGAGGATGGTAACAGTAATGGTAATTGTCCTTTAATATTATGTCATATGCAGTGGTGAAGAAAGAGCTATGAATGGTTTACTTAGAAAGAGGATGTTTGAAGAGTTGTCAAGCAGAAGAAGGTTTGTTCTTCTTGGTACTAGTCAGCAATAGGCACAGGAATAATGAATGGAAATTGCAAAAAGACAGGTTTAGGCTTGATGTAAAAAGTTTAATTTTGGTTTTCAAAATAAACATTTCAGTACTGTTCAATGGACATGATTAAATTGTATTAAAGAAAGTAAGAACATTTTTGCATTTCTTTTCACTTTAAGGGTTACTCAATGCTTTCTTATGTTGGCTTTACAACCTTGTACTGAATAGATCAAAAATGATCAAACAACAGAGCAGTCATAAAACAGAATGTGCTGTTTGGGGATGTGGTGGGTTTCCCCCCTTGTGGGGACTTCAAGTAAAGAATGGATGATGACTTCTTGCATGCATTGCAGAGTAATAACTTTTATTCTCTGGCCATCTAAAGAAGTTTATGGATCCCATCTTAAAATAATATATTTAAATAAATAAGAATTTAATATATAAGATAGCAAATGAAACCATGGTTTTCCTCAAACACAGTTAAGAAGCCCTGTATCTAAAGAATAACCTTGATCAGGCAGGAGTCATACCTAGAGAATCTCTTACAGCCTTTCCAACTCTGAGATTCAATGCTTCTCTGAAGAGTTAGAGGTAGCATTGTCAATGGTAGGAATTATCAATATTTAGCTAACGTCTGTGTGTACTCTATCTCCAAACTTACAATATCTTTAAAAGTTGTAAACCTTTAACTAAAAATGTTTAAGATTATTCTATTTCTCTAGATTCATGTAGCACAAGCAACTTCTCTCAATAACCACACCTATCTATAGTAGCTAATGTATACAATATATTTGTGTGACTTATTGCTGGCTGACTTTTAAGTTTTAAGTATGACATTTATTTTAGAGTTCTCTTAATGAACTTACATATATTGTTTCCTGAAATCCCTTTTATGATTTCTTTTGGCTCCTTATGGCATTAAGACAAAATTACAATTCACCTTAAGTGTTTCTCTATAAGAAAATAACAACTCAACCTGAAACATAGTGAGTCATCTGGTTTTCTTTGCTTTTCTTGCATGAGATACTGTGGAGGTGTTAATTACAATACTTCAGGGAATCTTGACTAATAACAGTATGCAAACAAATCTGTGTCAGGCTCAGCTAAAGAAAAGCTAACACTAATAACAGGAAACTAGCAATTAGGTCTGACAATTAAGTAATATTTTCCATTGAATATTCACTTAAGAAGTTTATGTTTGGTAGAAGGGGTACTTCTGCTTTTCAGATAGAAACTCAAAATAGGAACCACTGGCCATTCATTTAAAGTGCATCAAATACCATTTGCAAAGCCAGTATACTGGATTAATTCATTTTTGTACTAATGCATTGACCCTTCACTTCAAAGGCTGTGATGTGATGTTTGCTAAGGTTCTTCAATCCATGACCTTGGAATAATAGGGACAAATTGAATTCCTAGAAGATGATAAATGACAGTGACTACATAACACCACTAATAGCATGCTTGAAACACCATTTATTTTATTTAAATTCCACACTGAGTTACAAGAAGCATGACTATGATTAGCTCACTAAACTCAGCCATGTCACTTAGTCTAGTATTTTTTTTCCATAAAGCAATTTTGACATGCTTCTTTAAGCACGCAATTTCCTCTGCTCCCATGCTGAATTAATGCCTGCCAAGAACAAGCCAGCTGCACATTAAAATCTCTTTCACATTCAGGGATCCTGAAAATAAAAAAAATAATTATAACTGTGGATTTGTACTTGCTTCTTCTTCCTCTTGTTTTTCAGGTTATGCTATTTCCCAGCTATGGTTATAAAGGCAAAGTATTGATTGATGTGTGTGTTTAAGTACTTTTTGGTGAGTGTGCCACATTGAGAAATGTTCATAAAAGACATTTCATTTTTAGTCTATTGTACCTTCAGCATTTATTCAACTAGAGAATTGGAATGAAAGCTGTTAGAAATAAATGTCCTGGACAGTGACAATATAGAAGCCTCCACTTTGTGCATACACAAAAATCACATTTGAAATAATAATAAAACAAAGCAGTCTTTGTATGGATGACTGAAATTGAATGACTTCATTTTTTTCCTTTGAAAGAGCCTGAGGATTTCTTTATTTAGATAGGAGTGACCAAGGGCAAATCTATTAGCCTTTGAGCATCAGTTTCTTAATCTTTAAAATGTAGATATTAAGGGTTCCAGTAAAGATAATATAAGAAAACAGGTATAAAATGTTTTATAAACCTTATGTGTCTATTTAAGTGGAAGTTATTAATATCATCACCATCTCCCTTTTTTGCATCTTTATTGATGGGGTTCTAAAAGAAATAGCTTTAGATAAGACTTGCTATATTATTTATTTATATTCAAACCTCTAAGAACAATGTCAAAAGTGGATAATTGCTTTTTATACTTCCAGTCACTCAATAAATATTTATTAAGTATATACTATGGGCCAGGTGCAGTGCTAAGCATTAGGATACAAAGAAAGATAAAATACAATCTCCATTCTCGAAGAGCTCAGTCTAATGGGAAAGGTAATATGCTAACAACTATATGCAAGCAAGCTATATATAAGACAAGTTGGGAACAATCAAGAGAGAGATGCTACTAGATTTCAGAAGGAATGGGAAAGGTTTCCTTTAGAAAGTGGGATTTTAGTTGGGACTTGAAGGAATTCAGAGAAGTTAGGAGATGAATAGGAAAAAAGGAATATATTCTTAAGCATTGGGAAGAGCTAATGGAAAGGACTGGAGACAGGAGATGGTGTTTTAGGAGAGGAAGATCAAGGAAGCCAGTATTCAAGACTGGAGTAGGAGAGGGCCAGGTGGGTTTTCAAGCTAAAGAATTATGAAGGGTTGTAGGTGGCATAGGATTTAACATGTATTCCTGGAGGTGATATAGAGGCACTGAAGTTTATTTAAAGGGTATGTGTATGACATGATCAGACACGAGCTATTTGGAAGATCACTTGACAGCTAAGTGGAGATCATTGGGGCAGAAAGACCAACCAATTAGGCTATTGCAATTGTCCAGGTGTGAGATGATAAAGGACTGTGATGAGTGGCAACAGGGTCATAGTAGAGATGTGACAAAGGTAAAATTGACAGGAGAAACCCGCAGCACAAAAGCATAGAGAGAAAAGAGTATCAAGGAGAAGAGGGTGATTGATAATGTTAAAAGCTGTAGAGACACCAAGACAGGTGAGGATTGAGAAAATGTCACTCAGACTGGCAACTAAAACTAATTACTAATTTTTGAAGGAGAAATTTAGATTGAAGGATGAAGTTGAAAGTCAGAATATGGGGAATTTTTAAAAGTTAGAGGAAAGGGATTAGAGACATCTATTGTAGAGGACCTTCTCAAGGAGTTTAGCCATAAAACAGAGAGATATGAGATGAAAGCTAGTGGAGAAGGATTTTCTAAGTGAGGATTTTTTTGAGGAGTCAAGGAGACATGGGAATGGGGAAGCAGTCAGTAGACACAGAGAGACTGAAGATAAGTGAGAGTGGAGATAGAGGAAGCAATCTGCTGGAAAATATGGAATAGAATGGGATTACTGGTCCAAGTAGTGGAGTGTACTTTGGAAAGCAGGAAAACCTTCATGTGAGACAGGGTAAAATAAGAGAAAGTGGTGCAAAACATCTATCTCATGTGAGATGAAGTAGATAGGAGAAAAGGGAGTTCTCAGTGAATGACCTCTATTTTTCCAGTAAAATATGAGGCAAAAGTTTCAGCTCAGAGAATAGAGGGAAAGGAGACGACTAAGGGATTAAAAGAGGAATGAAAAGAAGCTCTGACAGAGAGGCTAGCAAGTTAATTAATGAGATACAGAAGACAAAGCGATCCAAGCCAGGGTTATGCACTATAATTTGTAGTGGAGGTAGTCAGTATATTTTTGTGTTTTTTCTCCAACTTTATCTGCAACTTTTTCTCCAGCTTTATCTCTAAGAGTAAAGGCAGTGTATGGTAGGAATGATCTATGCTTGGTGTTTGGCAGGATAAAATAAGCTATAAGAGATGACAAAGGAATCAAGAGAAGAGGACAATGTAGAATTGAACTGGTTGACCAAGAGATCAAGATGAGGAAAGGAGGAGAGTGCAGATAGTGCAACTGTTTTGCCCTAAAAGAGACCTGAGGGTTTAAGGGATGGTAAGTTATCATGTAGATAAAATATAGTGTGTGAAGATGAAAAGCTGAGGGAGAGGTAAAATGATACTACATTGGGGTTAGATAAAGGAATTTCGGATTTCTTAAATGTAGAAGAGGCTTTGTGGGGCTGACATAGGGTAGGGGAGTAGGTCATGTGAAAAGGGTAATTTGATAACTGTGAAGTTAAGGTGTTTTTAGGGAGCATAAATATGCATATATTGAAATTCATTAGTATTAGGGAAGGAGTTGGGGAAAAATTGAATAAAGATATAATGATATATGCTTATTCTCTTTAGGCCTATTAAAGTACTCTCAGTTCTATTACACTGATATATAGGACAAAAAAGGTAATATATACCTAATTAGGTAATATATACCTAGTTCTATCCCATGTACTTTTAAAATTAATTTCCCCCCTGCCCCTGCACCTGATCACCATGCTTTGATAATTTATTTTCTCCATGTAGCTTGGGGAGTTTGAATATTGTCAATAGTGATACCTATTTAAAATTTTTTAATAATTTTTCTAATAATTTTCAAATTCTAATTTTAATAATAATTTCTAACTAATTGTTTTTGACACTAAAAATTTTGAGTTCCAAATTCTTTTCTCTCCTGCTCTCCCATTCATTGAGAAGGCAAGCAATATGGTACCCATTATACATGTAAAAGTAGACAAATTATATTTCCAATTTAGTCATGTCAAAAAAGAGAAGAAAAATAAAGAAAATGAGATAATTATACTTAACTTTGTGCTCAATTCATCAGTTTTCTCTCTCTCTTGATGTGGGCAGAATTTTTCATCATTAGTCTTCCCAAATTGCCTTGAATTGTATTGCTCAGAGTAACTAAAAGTTTTGCAATTGATCATCCTTATAGTATCACTGTTTTTAAAATTAATTTCTATTTATTTTTAGTTTACATCATTCATTTCCATGAGATTTAGAGTTACAAATTTTCTCCCTGTCTTTCCCCTACCCACCACCCCAAAACAGCTATCCCATTGTATAATCCCTCCCCAAATCTGCTCTCTCTTATATCCTTCCCCATCACACCTCTGACTTCCTAGGAGGGCAAGATGGATCTCCCTATCTCAGTGCCTATATATCTTATTTCCCAGTTGCATGCAAATGATAATTTATATATATATATCCACTTGTTCTATTCTCTAACTCATCCCCATCCCTTAACAGAAGTGTGTGCTGATAACAACCCTTCCACCCAATATGCCCTCCCCTCCATCATCCTTCCCCCCCTACTTTCCTGTAAGGTAAGATACCCAATTTAGAGGTTATGTCATTCCTCCCTAAGCCAAATTACATGAGAGTAAGGGTGACCCATTCACTTTTACTTCCTGTTCTTCCCCTCTATTGTTACAGTTATTCCTTGCGTCTTCTATATGAGATGTTTAACCCCATTCTGTCTCTCCCTGTCTCCTCTCATTCTATTCCTTTCCCACTTCTCAATTTCACCTTTTAAAATATCATCCCTTCCTATTCAATTAATCCTGTGCCCTCCATCTATGTATACCTGTACACATATGTACACATACTTACGTGTATATTCATATGCATATAAAAACTCCTATATAGACATATGTGTGTATACACATATAAACATTTTTATTCCCTTCACCTATCCTCATACTGAGAAAAGTTTCTTAAGTTACAATTAGAATTTTTCCATAATGGCATGTAAATAGTTCAACTTTGATAAGTTCCTTATGATTTCTTTTCCATGTTTACTTTCTCATGCTTCTTGTGTTTGAATGTCAAATTTTCTATTCAGTACTGATTTTTTCCTCAAGAATGCTTGGAAGTCCTCCACCTCATTGAATGATCATATTTTCCCCTGAAACATCATACTAAATTTTGCTGGGTAAGTGATTCTTGGTTTTAATCCTAGCTCCCCTAATCTCTGGAATATCATATTCTAGGCCCTTCGATCCCTTAATGTAAAAGCTGCTAGAGCCTGGATTATCCTGATTGTGTTTCCACAAAATTCAAACTCTTTGTTCTTGGCAGCTTTAATATTTTCTCCTTGATCTGGGAACGCTGGAACCCAGCTATAACACTCCTAGGAGCTGTCTTTTGGTAATCTTTTTCAAGAGGTGATTGGTGAATTCTTTCAAGTTCTATTTTGCCCTCTAGTTCTAAAATATCAGGGCAATTTCTTTTGATAATTTCTTGAAGGATGTTTTCTAGGTTCTTTTTTTATCGTGGATTTCAGGTAGTCCAATAATTTTTCAGTTGTCTCTCCTGGACCTATTTTCCAGGTCAGCGGTTTTTTTCAATGAGATATTTCACATTGCCATTTATTTTTTCATTTGTTTGGATCTGTTTAATAGTATCTTGATTTCTCATAAAGTCATTTGCTTCCATTTGTTCCACTCTAATTCTGAAGGAATTATTCTCTTCAGAGAGCTTTTGAGCTTCTTTTTTCCATCTGGCAAATTCAACTTTTTAAGGCATTCTTCTCCTCATTGGCTTTTTGGGCCTCTTTTGCCATTTGAGTTAATCTGCTTTTTAAGGTGTTATTTTCTTCAGTCAGGTTGTTGACTCTTTTTCATGATTTTCTTGCATCATTTTCATTTCTCTTCCTAATTTCTCCTCCACTTCTTTTATTTGGTTTTCAAAATCTTTATTATACTCTTCTATGGCCTCTATCCAGTTTGTAGTTTTCTTGGAAGCTTTTGGTGTGGGAGTTCTGACTGTGTTGTCTTCCTCCTGTTCCATGCTTTGATCCTTTTTTTCCCACATAAAGGAATCTAAAGTTGAATTGCTGAGCTTGTTTGGCTTCCTTTGCCTGCTCATGTTGCCAGTCAGTTACTTGACTTTGGTGCTCAGTAAAACTCTTCTTTCAGATGGGAGAGCTCTGTCCCAAATTTCTGGGGGTTTTGCAGCTGCAAACCCAACAAGCTTTGGCTCACTGGTCAGACACCTCAGAACCACCCCCCAAGACCTCAATACTGATCAAGGCAGGTCAAGGCAAGAGCATTTAGCCTCTGACTGTTCACTTGGCCCCCCTGCAATCTGCAGGCTGGGAGCTCTGAAGTAGCCACATGGAGGTGGCTGCAGGGCCGCCACTTCATACCACTTCTAGCTCTGGAAGCAGTTGATAGGACCCTCTCCCCTAAATTTAGCTGAGCTCCCTTTGTCCTTGGCTCTTTTGGGTTGGTAATACTGCAAACCACCACAGTTGCCAGTGACCCAATCTCCAAAACAGCTCCAGCCGTGGCTTCTTCTGGACAGCCTGGGGCTAAAACTACATGGAGTTGTGCTCTACTCTCAGAAGGCTGTGATGAAACCTTTTCATCTACCTGCTGGACTGCCTTTAGCAGGAGCTTTGTTACTCTGTCATTTTGTGGGTTCTGGAGCTCTCCAATTTGTTTAGAATCATATTTTATAGGTATTTGAGGTGGTTATGGGGGGAGCCATGGAGTTCTTCCACTTTTATACCTCCATTATATCCCCATAATATCTCTATTACTGTGTAGTGTTCTCTCATTTCTGCTCAGTTCCCTTTGCATCCGTTCATAGTGTCTTTCTAAGCATTCTGAAATTATCTGCTTTGTCATTCCTTGTAGCATAATAGTATTCAATCATCAATTATTTTTTAAATAAATTTTATTGATATGATTTCTTTCCATCACCAGAATATTTGCCCCCATTCCTCCTCCATGCTTTCTCAGAGAAAGCCATCTCTGATTACAAATGCTTTTTCTTCAGTGGGTAAAAGGGGAAGAGAAAAGAGTAGAAATGATCAACACATCAAAAAGCCCACAGAAAATCCAAGCCTCTCATCTTTGCAAAGTGGTGGGATTAGGGAGTCTTCTCTGATGTCTCATGTGGAGATGTGTTTTTCCGTAAAATTTTGCCACAATCACTATTATTGTTTTGAGGTGTTTCCAAACTTAAATTTTTAGTTGTCTTCAAAGCTCCCTGAAGAGGAGAGAGGGAAGGCAGGTGCAGGGAGCCTGGATTGCCTAGTGTAAAGACTTCCCTTGTGTCTAGCTAGCCACTGGGGAAAAAGAAAAGGAGGAGGGAAATTGGGAGAGAATGTGAGGAAAGCCCCCTCAAGCACTTCCAGCATCTCTGCTGTTGATTGGCAGGCTCTTGAGTCTGAGTGTACATTGGCTCCCTGGGATTTCCTGTTCCTTTTGGAAAGTGGCCCCTGGCATCCCTCAGCATAACCTACAATAGGAAAGGCCATAAGGGAAAAAACAGCAGGCATAGCATTCTGGCTTTTCACATCTAGGATGGTATGATTCCTTTTTCTCCTTGTCTGGTAGGCAGGTGGGAGCTACAGTCATCATCTTCTAGTGGTTCTGGAGCAGATGAGGGGGACAAATGAGTCACAGAGAATTCTTCATCCAATTTCATTGTTCTCAGGATCCCTTGAAGCAGATATAGTATCACCATCATCCACAGTGGAGCCTGGAGGTGAGATGTTCTGATCTTCCCATTGACTACTGGCTTCACTGTCTTTCTTCTCTTCTTCCCTTTCCTCCTCCATTTCTCCAGCTATTCCTCTTTTCTCTACAGAGCTTGTGTAGCTCTGTTCCAATTAAATTTGCAAGTTGGGAATCTGGGGGCTACCAGTTGACACTATTTCTTTTTGGAATAAAGCATGTTCATTGCTGTAGGCATCATTGGCATGATCATTCAGGATAAGGATATCACTGGAATCTCTGCTGCTGTCTTGCTTTTCATTGTGGTCCTCAGAATTGTCACCATTACTCATATCCCTGCTGACAGTCTGGTAGGGAGGTTGGAGGTCAAGACACACAAGGGCATCTTCTAAGTCTTCAAAATGTCCTGGGGCCAATTGTGGTGGCAAAGGAACTAGAATGAATTCTTCAGCACTCTCTTCACTTCCACTCTTCTCTGGGTCACTTGATACTGACATGGTGGCACCTCTGGCCAACATGGAGCCTGAGGTCGTGGCTTCCTTAAGTCCAGGCTGGTTTCTTGGTTCCTTCTCTTTCTGTAATTCTCCTTGCTTCTCTCTGACTTCCACAACCTTTTCATTTTTTTCTTCAGCTTGTCTTTTGGAGTCTTAAAACATCTTTCCTTGGTTGAGAACTTGGAGGTAAACACTGTAACCTTCCTTTTCCTTTGATGTCCTTCTTAAAGCTTTCTAATTGAGGAACACAGCTCCAGTTGGAATCTCTCCCTGAGCTGGAATCTCAGTCATCAATTATATACCATAACTTGTTCAGTTGTTCCATGATTCACAGGCCTCCCTTCAATTTCCAATTCTCAGCCACCAGAAAGAGCTGCTAAAAATATTTTCTGAACAAATGGATTTTTCTTCCCAGTTTTTTTATTATCTCTTTGGGATACAGACCTACTATTGGTATTTCTGGGTCAAGAGGTATACATACACTTATAACCATCTGGGCATATTTCCAAATTATTCTCCAGAATGATAAGGTACATTCACAACTCCAGCAATAGTTCATTAGTGGTTTTATTTTTCAACATCTGCTCTAGCATTTGTCATTTCTGCTAGGAGTGAGGTGGTACCTCAATGTTATTTTAACTTAAATTTCCCTAATCAAGAGTGATTTAGAGCATTTTTAAAATATGACTGTAAATAGGTTTGATTTCTTCTAAAAAACATTCATAACTGTTGACCATTTATTAATTGGGAAATGGCTGTTATTTTTGTAAATTTGACTCTGCTCTCTATGTATTTGAAAATTGTGCCATTTATCAGAAAAACTTGATGGAAAAACTTTTAATATTACTTAATTGTTTATGGTAGCTTTTAGTGAAATGAAGTTTCACCAATTGTCTCATTTATTTTGGCTGATTTTTGATTTTACTTTGACTGAGATCATGATTGCTACACCTATCTTTTTTCAGCTGAAGCATAATAAATTCTGTTCCAGGTAACTTAGTTTAACCATATGTGTGTCTTTCTGTTTCAAGTATCTTTTGTATACAACATTGTTCTGTTTTCTTCTGTTTATTCTTCCCTTCTTCCTTTTACCCCATGTATCAGCAAGCACCCTAGCACACATAGGGCAGCTGCTAGCACAGGTTCTTAGATCTGCTTTTCTAAAGGAAAGCAACTCAAAATGGGTTAACAATCTTTCTTTAATCAAACAAACATAATATTTACCTAGTTCAGGGGAAAAAGTCAGCACCCTGAACTCCAGAGAATACAAACCCA
>CM053599.1:168349230-168384175 GCA_028646575.1 Pseudocheirus occidentalis | reverse complement strand
AGCACAAGTTACAAACACAAGTTACAAGCAGACCAAGAAACAGATCAACAGATGGGCTTCCAACAATCTGACCATCACATCCATTACCTATTCAAGTTACCAGAGAGGGAAGCATCAACATCTGGGTTTTTCAAAGCTGGGGGGCTCAATGGCTTCCCAGAGTCTCATCTGGCCAAATCACACAACTCTTCTCAAAGTGAGCCCCAAAGGAAACCTCATATCAGGGCGTATATATAGGCTTCTCCTGGGTCAGAGAATGTCACAGCCCTCTTGACCCACAATCCAATTACAAAGTAACAAGGTGTGGCCATTCCCAAAAAGCAAACCTCCTGCCACAGGCTCCACATGACCACATTCAACCTATTAGGGGGCAGAGTATACTTTCAAATCAGGGAAGATTCTCAGAGCTACTTAAGCCTATCAAAGGGTCTAGGGACAGGAAAGATCTTCAGATTCTCATTACACCCCATCTTTCCTCAAAAGCGCATTTTGGTTCTGGCCACTGACTCCTTTAATATGCCCTCTCTTTTATCATTCCTTGTTTCTCTCATCCTAATTCCTTCATATTTCCCTGCTGTGTATGTGTGTATTTCTTTCTCTTTGAACCAGTACCAATAAGAGGAAAGTTCAAGTGCTGCCCACTCACCTTCCCCATTTCCCCTCCACTGTAAAAGCTCTTGCTTGCACACCTCTTTTTGTGAAAAACTTTCCTCGTTCATCCTCTCCCTCATCCCATCTTCCAGTACTTCCATGTTTCCCATTCCTGCATATTTTGAGATCGTCTCAACATAAATGACTTATGTTTCTGCCTTCTGTTGATATAGACTTCTTCAGACTATCCTAATTACAATAAAGTTGTTAGGGGTTAAAGTATTTTCCTATAAAGGAATGTAAACAATTCAAAACAATTCACTTTTGTATGCTTCTCTTGAGTCTTGTGTTTTAATGTCATATTTTCTATTTATCTTTGGTATTTTCATTATGAATGCATTAAAGTCTTCCATTTCATTAAATATCCCTTTTTTTCTCCTAAAGGATTATACTCAGTTTTGTTTGGTAGGTTATTTTTGGTTGTAATCTTAGCTCCTTTGCCTTCTGGAGTATCTGTAAGAGCAATCAATTTAGCAGATACTTAGCACTTAGTAACTTAGGGCTAAATACAGAAGGTGTGAGCTCTGTCTCCTGTTCCTGTTGTGGCAGGAAGGGGTTGGCTGAAACAAGAGGCCAGTGTGTGTATATAAGAAGAGTTCTAGAGACAGAGAGACAGAATTGAGAATCTTCCTTCTGGTGGCTCCTGGTGGAGGAAGCAGGATTGTCCCAGCATCTGGGAGCTGGGCTGCTGGAGAATCTGGTAAAGTCTGCCTGGAAGGCTGAGAAAGCTGCCTGGAAGCACTGCCTGGAAGGCCTCCTGGAAGGCTGAGATTTCTTCTGGGTCCTAAGGCCAGCTGAACTGTTGGAGGACTGAAGAAATATGACTGGGATAAGCCTTTATTGGTTTGTGACTTGTCAGATCCTTGAGATCTTGGCAACAGAAGTGGTGAAGGGTCCAAGATGCTGAAATGTGCTGGACCCTATGAACTGCAGTGTGTGCTAGGGACTGCCCGGGGGACTGGACAAGGATCTTGGGACTGTCTTCCTCTGAGAACTGGATGAGAACCTGGGAGCTGTCTGCCTCTGAATCCAGGTGATGCTTTGGTGGATTCAGGAAGGAACTGGGACCATGGAAGGGACCAGAGAATCAGAGAGACCATCCTGGGTCAAGATGAGGAAAAGGCTTCACCTTGGATGAAACTGAGGTTTGCTGGACACCAATGGGTAGAGAGTTTGTGTGGTTTTTAATTAATGTATTCAGTGAATGTTTGCTAGATAAGTAACGGATTGAGATGATCTGTGATTGCCTAATGAGTGGAAGATTGATTATTGTATTGTGAATTGATTGAATGATTAAGTGTTGATTATTATACTCTGAGATGACTGAATGATTAAGTAGGGAGGGTTTCCCCCTTGGGAAAACTAGATGATTATTCTTTTGTTCTTTGTTCTAAATATTGTGGCCACTGTAGTGAAAACTGTGTGGCCATTCTAATGTTAAGCTGTTGTGGACACTATATTGTGATTTTCTGTGATAAGATGTAATGTTGTGAACATTATATTGTCATTTGTTGTGAATTTTTGCCTAGATTTGTAATGGAATAGAGTGCTCACTATACTGTGTAACTTGAATCTTAAAAGCTGTTCACAGTAGCATTCTTTTGGAAATCTGCTAGTGCATGGCATTAAAATCCTTTGACTTCTTTAATGTAGAAGCTGCTAAATCTCATGTATCCTGACTATGGCTCCACAATATTTGAATTTTCTCTTTCAGGCTGCTAACAATATTTTTTGCTTGACTTGAGAGTTCTGGAACTTGGCTATATTAATCTTGGGAATTTTCAATTTGGAATCTCTTTCAGGACATGATCACTGGATTTTTTTCAATTTCTATTTAACACTTTGGATCTAAAATATTGGGACAATTTTTTGAAATAACATGTCTAGGTTCTTTTTGTTTATGATGGTCTTCAAATAGTTCAATAATTCCCTTCTTTCCTTCATCTATTTTCCAGGTCAGTTGGTTTTCTGATGAGATATTTCACATTTTTTTCAAAGTTCATTCTTTTGACTTTGTTTTGTTGTTTCTTAATGTCTTTTAAAGTCATTAGGTTCTATTATGCAATTCTAATTTTTAAGGAATTATTTTCTTCAGTGAGCTTTTGTACCTCTTTTTTCCATTTTATTCCATTCCCTTAGTTTAACTACATGTTAATACACACACAAACACAGCAGGAAAATAGGAGGTGATTAGGATGAGAAAAGCAAGGAGGGATAAAAGAGAGGGCAAATTAAAGGAGGTAGTTGTGATAAAAGTCCGGAAAGACCATAACCAGAACTCTTTTTAAAGAGTTCTTTCCTTCAGTGAATATTTATTCCTATTTTACCATTTGGCCACTTTTGTTTTTTATGATGTTATATTCTTCAGTATTTTTCTGTGCCTCTTTTATCAAGCTATTATTTCTCTTACCATAATTTTATTGTATCACTCTAATTTCTTTTCGAATTTTTCCTTTACCACTCTTTCTATTTCTTTAACTCTTTTAGGAATTCTTACTGAGATTGAGTTCAATGAGTATTTTTCTTTGAGGTTTTCCTTGAGGCTGTCTTCATGTACTCTTCTTCTGAGTTTGTGTCTTGGACTTTGGTCAAGTATTTATTTTGTTCTCTGCTCATTTTTCCAACCTCTTTCTTGACTTTTAACATTATATTAAAGTTGGGATCTGCTCACCTGGGTGTGAGGAAGCAATGTCCTAATCTTCAGGTCTTTCTGTTCCATTATTTTCTGAGATAGTCCTTGTGATCTGCAAGTTTTCAGTGCTTCCAAGGTGGTGTGATCCACAGAAAGATCCAAGGTGGTATGAATACTGCTCCTGTGTTCTGTGCTTTTGTCTTTATCATGGAAAAATCCCTGTCTCCCTGCAGATGTAAGCACTAGCACTCCTTCTAACTCTGGTACTGTGACCAGATTCTCTCCTCTCCTGCAGCTGTGAGTGTTCATGTTTCTCTCTGCCTTGGAACTGTTACCAGGTCCTGGTTCCCTTGTGGCAAACATAAGTGATCCTTTCAGTGCTGAAACTATGATACAGGGTTGTAATTGAGCAAGAGTTGCCACAGTACCCAGTCCTACACTTGGTCTACTTAATAGACTCCTGTAAACTCTTTCTGGAAAGTTATTTCCACCCCCTCTATACAACCACCACCACCCCCATACTATCTCTGGGCTGAGAGGTTCCTAAGCTATTGCTACTGCTTTCCCAACCATCTCTAAAGCCTGATACTGGTACTGCTGCTTATTCCCTACCCAGGTTCAGAGACTTCTCCTGCCATCATCCTAAGCTGTCTTTGGCTGGACAAATGTCTCACCACAACTTGTATGTTGTCATGCTAGGTGCCAAGTTAGTATTAATGTTTACAGCCTACTCTGATATGGTGGATCATTTCTATTGTTGTATTGCATAATCAATATTGATCAGTAAATTTTTGCTGAAGGATAAGCCCTTCTGTTATTTCATGAGGCCATAAAATCAGAATGTCATTTTTTCACATTTATTTATTTTATTCTTAATTTTGGGGGGACCATGGGGGGAAAATCAAGCATTTCCAAGATATAGCATAACAAAAAAGATGATTCAACATGAAACTACAAATCTATTATTTACAACTTGCTATTCTTTTAAAATATGCAATACAGTTATCACATAGCACATATTCTTTTTTTTCCTTCTTTCTCCCTTTTTTTCTTCCCTTTGACTCCCACCCGCACCCTACAGATGGCTATTATTAGATACAATTGTGTGTGTGTATGTGTGTGTGTGTGTGTAAAATTATTCTATATACACTTATATTTATCAGTTCTTTCTCTGGATGCAAACAGTGTCTTCCTTCATATGTCCTTTATAGTTTATTTGGGTATTTGTAATAGTCAAAATCACTTAATCCCTCCAAGTCATTCTTTTTTTCTCATTTTATTTATTTTTTTAAAAATCTTTAATATAAATTTTTAAATTTGTTTTCTTGTATACATCATTCATTTCCATGAGATTTTTGAATTACACATTTTCTCCTCGTCTTTCCCCCACCCCAACCCCAAAACAGCAATCCCACTGTAAAGACCCTCCCCTGATCTGCTTTCTAACTTTCTGGTAGGGCACAGAGGGTTTCCCTACCCCAGCCCCTGTATATCTTAATTCCTAGTTGCATGTATTGCAGAGCTTTAAGATTTTAAGATTTAAGCTCTAGATTCTTTTGGTTCCTCCCTTGTCACCCATGCCTACTGGAAGGACAAGCAGTTCAATACGGGCTGTGCATGTGTAAATACACAGGACATCTTCACAATGGACATATTGTGACAGTCTGATCATATGTTCCTCCTTACTATCCCTGCCCTCCTTGTTCTGTTCTCTACCCTGTCCCTGTCCCTTTACTGAAGTGTGTGCTTCCAGCATACCTCCCCCACACCCTGCCCTCCCCTCCATCATCTCACTTCTTATCCCATGCCCCCTACTCTCCTGTGAGGCATGATACCCAGTTTAGAGTTTATGTCATTCCTTCCCTAAGCAAAATTCAATGAGAGTAAATGAGAGTAAGGTTGTAATAGTTATCCCTTGACTCTTCTATATGGGATGATTAACCCCATTTTGTCTCTCCCTGTCTCCTCTGATTCTAGTCCCCTCTCACCTCAGAATTTTGCCTTTTAAAGTATCATCTCTTCATATTTAATTCATATATATACATTTGTATTCCCTTCCCTTATCCTCATACTAAGAAAAGTTTCATAAGTTACTATTATCATTTTTCCATATTGGTATGTAAATAGGTCTACATTGATAAGTTCCTTATGATTTCTTTCCCATGTTTATCTTCTCATGCCTCTTGTGTTTGATTGTCACATTTTCTGCTCAGTTCTGTTTTTTTTTCAGCAAGAATGCTTGAAAGTCCTCCACCTCATTGAATGACCATGTTTTCCCCTGTAACATGATACTCAATTTTGCTGGGTAGGTGATTCTTGGTTTTAATCCCAGCTCCCTTGATCTTTGAACTACCATATTCCAGGCCCTTCGATCCCTCAGTGTAGAAACTGTCAGATCCTGGGTTATCCTAATAGTGTTTCCACAGTATTCAGATTGTTTTCTCTTGGCAGTCTATAATATTTTCTCCTTTAACTGGGGGTTCTGGAACCTGGCAATAACATTTTTAGGAGTTTTCTTTTGGGGATCTTTTTCAAGAGGTGATTGGTGAATTCTTTCAAGTTCTATTTTACCCTCTTATTCTAAGACTCCCACACCAAATGCTTCCAAGACACTTGAAGATGGTCTGCAAGCTATGGATGAACTGAAAAAGGACTTTGAAAAACAAATAAGAGAAATGGAGGAAAAATTGGGAAGAGAAATGAGAATGATGTGAAAAGATCATGAAAAGAGAGTCAACAATCTGACTGAAGAAAACAACACTTTAAAAAATTGATTAACTCAAATGGCAAAAGAGGCCCAGAAAGCCAATGAGGAGAAGAATGCCTTAAAAAGTCAAATTTCCCAGATGGAAAAAGAATCTCAAAAGCATTCTGAAGAGAATAATTCCTTCAGAATTAGGGTGGAACAAGTGGAAGCTAATGACTTTATGAGAAACCAAGATACTATTAAACAGTTACAAACAAATGAAAAATAGAAAGCAATGTGAAATATCTCCTTGAAAAAACCACTGACATGAAAAATAGGTCCATGAGAGACAATTTGAAAAATTATTGGTTTACCTGAAAGTCATGACCAAAAGAATAACTTGGAAAGCATTCTTCAAGAAATCCTTAAAGAAAATTGCCCTGATGTTTTAGAATCAGAGGCCAAGTCATTCTTAAAACAGTATTGCTGTTATTGTATATAGTGATCTCTTGGTTCTGCTCATTCCTTTTCTCAATATTCCATTTTATTCTAAGATCACTGAACTCATTGCTTATAACACAATAGTAATCCATATCACAACTTGCTCAGTCTATACTCTTTGGCCCAGCAATATCACTACTATGTCTATTTCCAAACATAATGTCTTAATACAACAAGTCATAATTCATCAAGTTCTTTTATGCATCTTTGTAGACATATTATCAACTAGGCTAATACAAATGTGGTCCATGAATGGCCTTCTTCTTCTGTTCTTGGATCTTAGTTGTTACATAGGTCCCACTTGGGTTTTCAATAATTCTGATATTGTATCTGTGTAATCCTAGATATGAGATTCATACCCTTCATATGTGTGTGTCCTGAAGCAGAAAGCTCCCCTGAAAAAGCCCCAAGGTGGTCAGAAAGTCTCAGTTTAGGGACCTTTGAATTCTTGGGAAGCAGCAGTGAGCAGTCAGTAGCAAACCATAACCAGAGTAGTGTTAGCAGCAAAACATTAACCACTTAGACCAGGATATCCCAGACCCATGAACTCTGAGACCCTGAACACTTTTTTTTTCTGAGCTTCCAGGGAAGATCATGATTATTGAGCATTCTCAAATAGAGAGATCTGGTTAAATCTTTCAGGAGACAGAAGTCAGTTTCAAAATCCAGTGGGCCCAGGCTGAGGCAAATCAAGGCTTAACGCCCTACCCAAAAGCACATTGGGGAAGAGTCAAGTCTTTTTGGAATATTGCATTCAGAATTCTAGAATTTTATTATCATGGAAAGAATTTCTTTTCTGGAAAGAAATCAGTCATGGAACGAATTGCTTTCAATTCAGAAACTAATGTTGGAGAGATGAGACAAAGGAAGGAAGAAAAATGAAGGGTGGGATGGAGAGAGAAAGAAAAGAAAAATGGATGAAAAAAGAAAAGGATGGCTTGTATAAAAAATATTGCAAAATCAAAGATTCTCAAAAAGACTAACTATAATTAATTGAAGCAGAAAATAAAATGAAAAATGAGTTTTTCACAAGGACTATACAAATACTTAAAATAAATTAAGCAAGAGATTTAAAAAATAAAATTAAAGTTCCAGAGAAAATACTGGACCAAGAATAAGTAGCTTAGAGGAGAGAGCAAAACAATTTTCCCAGGAAATGGATTCCATGAAAGATGGAATAAACCAAACAGAAATTTTTAACCCCATGAGACAGCAAAAAGTATAAAAATTCAATCAAAAAATGGAAAAAGCAAACAAAAATGTAAGATATCTCATATAAAAAATTACTGACCTGGAAACCAAATCAAAGAAGACAGTTTAAAAGTCATGGTATTTCCTGAAAATATATGATAAGAAAAAGAAAAGGCTTGAACTCTATATTTCAATGGAAAATTAAATGAAAACTGCTGAGAGCTATTAAAACTAGAAGGCAAAGCAAAGACAGAAATTACTACCTCCTGAAATAACCCCGAAAAGATACATTTTAGGAAGGTCATAGCCAAAATTCAGAGCTCTCACATCAAAGGCATCTAAAAATAAGTAGTTTCAGTATCAAGTAATGGTAATAAGGGTCACACAAAACATGGCAGCCTTTATTATATACTTTCAGAAAAAGAGATCTGGGGGCAGGTAGGTAGTACATTAGCTCTGGAGTCAAAAGGATCTGAGTTCAAATTCAGCTTCAGATGCTTGACACTTACTAGCCATGTGACCCTGGACAAGTTACTTAACCCAATTATGAGAGAGGAGAGAAAGAGTGAGAGAGAGCGAGAGTGAGAGCAAGAGCAAGAAAGAGAGAGGGAAAGAGAGAGATAGAGAGAGAAAGAGAGAGAGAGAGAGAGAGAGAGAGAGAGAGAGAGAGAGAGAGAGAGAGAGAGAGAGAGAGAGAGAGCTTGGAATAGAATATTCCAATACACCAAAAAGCCAAAGATATATGCTTATAACCAAGAAAAAGTTACACTAGGTAAGTATGATTATCTTATAGGAAAGCTAAGTATCCCATATGGGAAAAAAATAGAGCTTTAATGAAATAGAGGACTTTCAAGAATTTCTGATAAAAAGTTTAGAGCTAAATAAGACTTCTGAAATAAAAACATGAATCAAGAGAAACCTTGAAAGTTATATTTATAAGAGTGATAGGAAGGGTCTTTATGTTGATGTAGAGAAGACTCATTGGAAAAGACTATATTGGGAAAGACTGAGATATTTCACATTGCCTTCTATTTTTTCATTTGTTTGGATCTGTTTAATAGTATCTTGATTTCTCATAAAGTCATTTGCTTCCATTTGCTCCACTATAATTCTGAAGGAATTATTCTCTTCAAAGAGCTTTTGAGCTTCTTTTTTCCATCCGGCAAATTCAACTTTTTAAGGCATTCTTCTCCTCATGGGCTTTTTGGGCCTCTTTTGCCATTTGAGTTAGTCTATTTTTTGAGGTGTTATTTTCTTCCATCAGGTTGTTGACTCTCTTATCATGATTTTCTTGCATCATTCTCATTTCTCTCCCCAATTTTTCTTCCACTTCTCTTATTTGGTTTTCAAATTCTTTTTAAGCTCCTCTGTAGCCTCTACCCAGTTCGTAGTTTTCTTGGAAGCCTTTGGTGTGTGAGTTCTGACTGTGTTTTCTTCCTCCTGTTCCATGCTTTGGTCCTTTTTGTCCCTTGATGTGGGGAAAGATTGAAAAGAAAAGGCAATAGCAGAGAATGAGATGGATAGATAGTGCTGTGGAAGCAAAGAATATGAGTACAGAAAGATTTCAGGAGATAGAGGAAGATAAAAGAGTCTGCTATGCCTTTGGAGTCATGAAGGTTCAGTCATGACTGAATGACTGAACAATAACACATAAAAATACTTATAGTTTCCAAATTAAAAAGCAAGTTGAACCAAAACATTTTAATTGCTTATTTGTACTGATAACTTTAAGCTATATGACTCCATCAAAACACATCATTCTCCACTGATATCAAAATGCATTTTTGATTCAACAATATAAAATTCTTAACAGCTACCACATAAAGAACGAGGCTTGTGTCTTTAAGCTTGACTCCACAATGCAAAATGAATCAATGTCCTACTTCAGGATTTGTAAATTTGTATTTTTTTCCTGTCCAAAGGACTCTCAAAAGTCTTCTACAGAGCCACAATTCAAAACTATCCATTCTGTAGAACTCAGCTTTTCTTACAATCCAACTCTCTCAACCATATATTGCTACTATAAAAACCATAGCTTTGCTTACACAGACCTTTGTTGTCAAGGTGATTTTTAGTACGCTGTCCATATCTGCCAAAGATTTCCTTTCAATGAATCTTTTAAATTCATAGCTATAGTGACCATCTGCCGGGATCTTTGAGTCCAATAATATAAAATCTGACACCACATCCATTTCTTCTCCCTCTATTTGCCTGGAAGTGAAGGATTTGCCAAGATCTGTTTTTTCTGATGTTGAGCTTCAAGTCACTTTCTATACTCTCCTCTTTCACCCTCATCAAGAGGCTTCTTAATTCTTCACTTTCTCCCATAAGAGTGTTATTGTCTACATATCTGAGATTACTCATATTTCTCTGTACAACCCTAGTTCTGGCTTTTGATTCCTCCAGCCCGGCATTTTTCAGGATGTACTCTTAAATAGATATAGAAGGAGTATGCCTTTTTATACTCCTTTTCCAATCGTAAACCAATCAGTTGCTTCATGTTCAATTCTGTTGATTCTTGGCCCACATACAGGCTCCTCAGGAGACAATTAAGATGAGTTCTCCCAACTCTTTGAAGTCTTGTTACATTTTGTTGTGATCTACACAGTCAAAAGCTTTAGCAATGAAGCAGAAGTTTTTTTCTTGTACTCACTTGCTTTCTTCACAATCCAACAAATGTTGTCAGTTTGGTCTGTAGTTCTTCTACCTCTTTAAAAACCAATCTGCTATTCTGGTATTTTCAATTCACATATGTAATGGTAATATAAATGGGAAGATTTTTTTCCACCCATTAATAAGTCCATGTGACCTGCTTGAGTCACATGGAAGCCTAAGTCACATGAGTTTGAGTCACATGAAGGCTGTGGTGGGAGGAGCTTGCTGAAAGGGTGGAGTAGAACCCAGAGAAAGTTGGTCAGAGTAGTTAGAGCTGAGAGAGAAGAAGCAAGTAGTGAGCTGTGTTTTTTGTGGAAAGGCCCTAGCAGGGGGAAGGCTTGGGGATGACAGCATGCTCTGCAGTGTTGTTTGGTATAAATTTCTTGTTACTATGATGGATTTGGCTGTCTGGTGTTTGAAAAAATATTTTGGTTCTGTCTTCCATGTGGAAAGCCTGTTATATTTTGTCATTCAGAATTACACCAGCATATCCATAGCTACCGTAGGCACTGTGAATATTGCATTGGCCCTGCAACATGTTCCTGAAGCTTAGCTTGAAGAATCTTATGTATAACCTTACGGGTATGTGAAATCAGAGCAAGTGTTTAGTACTCAAACATTCTTTGGCATTGCCCTTCTTCAGGACTGGGATGTAAACTGACCATTTCCAATCCAGTGACCATTGTTGAGTTTTCCAGTTTGCTGGCACATTGAGTGCAGTACTTTAACAGCACTGTCTTTTAGGATTTTAAATAGCTAAACTCAAATTTTATCACCTGGGCTAGACTAATTGTCAGCAGTTTTCATAAGGCTCATTTAACTTCATTCTCCTGGATGTCTGGTTCTAGATCACTAACCATACAATCATAGTTATCAGTGATGTTATGATCTTTCTTGTGTAGTTGTTTATTCTTGTGACTTCTTAAATCTCTTCTACTTCTGTTAAGTCCCTACCATTTTTTTATGTTTTAAAAATGACTATTTTTAGATGACATATTCCCTGAATATCTCTAATTTCCTTGAAGAGATGTGTTTTTCCCATTCTATTGTTTACTTCTATTTCTTTGCGTTGCTTATTTAAGAAAACCTTGTCACTTCTTGCTATTCTCTGGAATTCTTCATTCACTTGGGCATATCTTTCCCTTTATTCTTTACCTTTCACTTTCCTTGTTTTGTCAGATATTTGTAAAGCCTCACCAAACAGTCATTTTGCTTTCTTGATTTTTTCTTTGGGATATTTTTTGATGCTGCCTCCTGTACAATACTGTCAACCTCTGTCCATAGTTCTTCAGGCACTTTATCTACCAGATATAAATCTATGTATTATATATGCCTTAAATTTATGTATTACTTCTACTTCATATTCTTAAGGGATGTTATTTAGGTCATACCTATATGGTCTGATGGTTTTCCCTACTTTTTTCAACTTAAATTCGAATTTTGCAATAAGAAGCTCATGATCTGAGCCCCAGTCAACTTCAGGTCTTGTTTTAACTGAGTATATAGAACATTTCCACCTTTTTTTGCAAAGTATATAATCAATATGATTTTTATATTCATCATCCTATGATGTAATCAGTCTGGTTTCTGTATTGACCATCTGATGATGTCCATGTGTAGAGTTGCCTTTGGGGTTGTTGAAAAAGAGTGTTTGAATAAGCAAGATGCTCTCAGAAAACCTCGAAAGACTTGCATGGAATGCTGCAAAGTGAAATGAGCAGAACTGGGAGGACATCATACACAGAAACCCCAGTATTGTTCAATAATCAACTGTGAATGACTTAGATATTCTAAACAATACAATGATCCAAGACAGCCCTGAAAGACTTATGATGAAAAATGTTATCCACTGGACTTCATAATTGCCTGGAGAGGCTTATACAAACTTATGCTAAGTGAGAAGAGCAGAACCAGGAAAAACTTGGACACAATCACAGACACATGATATGTGTGATGACCAGCCTTGCTAAACTGGACTCTTCTCAGCAACATACAGCTATAAGACAACTCTACAAGTTGTATCAGCCAGCATCCTAGCACAGGTGGCTGCTAGCACAGGTTCTTATATCTGCTTTTCTAAAGGAAAGCAACTCAAAATGGGTTAACAGTATCACTTTAATCAATCAAATACATACCATTTACCTAGTTCAAGGGGAAAAGTCAGCACCCTGAACTTCAGAGAATACAAACACAAGTTACAAGCAGACCAAGATGGGCTTCCAATCATCTGACCATCACATCCATACCTATTCAAAGTGGGGGGGAGTGGGTGGGGAGTCAATAGCTTCCCAGAGTCTCATCTGCCCAAATCATACAACTCTTCTCAAAGTGAGCTCCAAAGCAAAATCTCACATCAGGGTGTATATATAGCCTTCTCCTAGATCAGAGAATGTCACAGCCCTCTTGACCCACGGTCCAATTACAAAGTAACAAGGTCTGGGCATTCCTGAAAAATAAGCCTTTCGCCACAGGCTCCACGTGACCACATTCAGCCTATTAGGGGACAGAGCACACTTTCAAATCAGGGAACTTTCTCAGAGCCACTTAAGCAAATGGTCTAGGGGCAGGGAAGATCTTCAGGTTCCCATTACACAAGTCTCAAGATGGAAGGAAATTTCTACATTCAGAGAAAGATCTAGAAAGACCAGAGTTTAAATGGAGACTGAAGCAATCTACATGTTATCGTTCTTTTTCATGTTTGGTTTTCTTTCTTTTTTCCCATTGTTCACTCCATTGGTTACAACTCTGCTATACAACCAGACTATTGTACAATGTGAAAGTATTTGCAGATCCTATACATGACTGCATGTCACCATGAGGTGGGGGGGGAGGGGAGAAAATGTGAATCTCAAGGGATTGTAGAAGTGAATCTTGTAAACTAAAAGTAAATAAACAAGTCAATGGAAAAAAATGTTATCCACCCACAGAGAATGAGCCAATTGAGTCATAACATAGATTGAAGCACATATTTTTTACTTTACTTTTCTTGGAGTTTTGTTTTTTTTTTTGGTCTGTTTTCTTTAACAATGTGACTAATATTGAAACAAGTTTTGCATGACTACACATCAAATTTTCTTCTCAATGAGAGGGAAAGAGAGGGAGGGAGAGAATTTGTAACTCAGAATTTTTAAAAATGAAAGCTAAAAATTGTTTTTATATGAAACTAGAGAAAATGAAATACTGAACAAATAATTTTTGGAAGGGGCAAGGCAAGGAAATTGGGCTTAAATTACTTTTCCAAGACACACAGATAGTAAGTGTCAAGTGTCTGAGGTCACATTTGAATTCAGGTCCTCCTGACTCCAGAGCCGGTGCTCTATTCACTGCACCATCTCACTTCCCCACAAATAATAGTGTTTGGCTTCTGTCTTAGGGATACCACATGACAGTTATATCTTTCTTCCCATGGTCTTGCCATGGCAATGGTGATGGCTGCCATATATACTATGTGAAAGAAATATTTTTTTTCAATTTCTGTCAAAAACTTCAGGAGAATACATTCATTCAAGATGGTTGTAGCAGATGCTAGCTTTTTTAATTACCCAATTTTTGTATAATTTATATGCTAATAAGATTCAGTCCATTAAACTTAAAAAATCTCCTATCATAATTTCAAACTTCACACATATCCCTTTCAATATAATTTCAGATATCAGTACTGTTTTGTCACACATTTTGTTATTAGGTATAACCTCTAGAATTTGCAATTATTGAAGATTTCTTTATTACTTCCTATTCTACAAATTTTTCCCTTCATAGTTTTTTATAAACTTCTTGTTCTTATTTAATCTAAGCTTAGAATATAATTAATTTATTGTTATTGCACTGCACTGGTTGGCCATACATTGTTGTATGGTTTGGAGATGATTACCATGCTATGAGAAATGATAGGCTTGGCAATTTAAGAAAAACATGGAAAAACTTGTATAAATAAATAAAAGAAATAAAGAAAATTAAAATAAAGAAAATATTAGAAATATTAAATAAAGAAAATAAAATAAAGAAATATAATGAAAATAAAGAAATAAAGAAAATTAAAGAAATAAAGAAAATAAAGAAATATTAAATGAACAGAACCAAGAGAATGTTGTATATAGTAGTACCAATGTTGTTTGAAGAACTGTGAATGGCAGTTATTCTGAGTATTGCAAATCCTCAAATCAAGTACAAAGGACCTATGAAGGATGATGCTATCCACTTCCATAGAAAGAAATAGTAAATACAAATCTGTATAGTATGGTTTTATATATTTATATACCTGTATCAAATAGTGACCATCTCTTGTGAAGGATGGGGAGGGAGGGAAAGAGACAGATCAGAACTTAAAATATAATTTTAAAAAATTAAAAAAGAAAGCAGGAAAAAAGCACAGTAATCTTTTATCTATAACTGGTGAAACTTATTATATTAGTGATGTGTAATGAAAGTATTTATGTCTTCAGTCATTTCATGAGGACTGAAAGGTCTTCTGGATTAGCAATTAGCTCCATTTTCAATGAAATATTTCCAAGAGGCACTGGCATTTCTGACTTCTTCCAGTGTATCTTGCCTTCTCGTAGTTGCAGAATATGAAAGACTTCTCCTCCTGCCACTATCAGTGCAATGCACAGGATGGTTTCACTTGAAACCTAATTATTTATTTAAAAAAAATTTGCTCCTTGTATAGCTCTTTTATTCTCTATTTCCTCTGCCTAGACAATTAGTACCCCATAAAAAGAATAAATCCAGGATTATATCTGCTGACATTTTCTCAAATCATTTCAAATATGTTTGGGTTTTGACTCATTTCATCCTTTAAATTTGTTTCAAATAACAAAAAAATATCAATTTTCTCTTCCTCCTAGCTCATCCTTACCACTAAAATGAAGACAAAACTTTAGTATCAGATATGCACAGTAACCCCCACCCCCCAAAAGTGACACAGTGACCAACTGAAAAAGAAGTCTTTTTTTTGGTCAAGAAAAAACGAGACTGGCTATTTCATCAGTCTTATGGAATCATGGCTCACCACTGATTTGATCAGAATTCTTAAGGATTTCAAAATAGCTTATTTTTACAGTGCTCTTATTGTTTAAATTACCTTTACTTTTCTCACTTCACTTTGTATCAACCAGTTCATGCAAGTATCCCCAGGCTTAACTGAAAGCATCCCTTTCATCATTGCTTAAGGCACTATAGAATTCAGTTATATTTGCATATTGCAAGTTCTTTAGTCAATCCTTAATTTATGGGCACTTCCACCCATTTTCTAGTTCTTTGCCACCACAAAAAATTCTTTTTCAAAAACTGCTTAATTCATTTTGAACTTCAATGCAAAGAGACAAAAACATTCCATGTATACAGAACAATACATATGTGATGGAATACTATGATGCTATAAAAATGATGATCTGGTTGATTTTAGAAAAAAAAAACATGGAAAAGCTTGCAGGAAATAATGAAGAATGAAATGAGAAGAACCAAAAGAATGTTGTATACATTAAGACAAATTATTTGAGGAACTACTGTGAATGACCAAATTCTTATTATTATAAATACCAAAATTAACTACAAACAACCTATGGTCCTTTGTATTTGCAGAGAAAGAACTGATAAAAGCATATGTAGTGTGGTTTTATGCATACATGCATACATGCATGCATGCATAGATATGCTTTCTGTAGTTCAGTTTGGGAAGAGAGGGAGAAAAAATGCATAGTAAGAACAACAACAGCAACAAAAAAAGAACTCAGAAGGAAGTACAGAAAAGCAAGGTAGCTTTCAAAATGATGTCTAATGTTTATTACCTAGTGGGTGATTTTTAAAAAGTAAACTGTGAAATGGAGAATTCAATATGAAACCATGAATAGCAAAGCTTAGAGAGATATTGGGTTGTTTTTTTTTTTGAGGGGGGAAGGCAATGCAATTGGGGTCAAGTGACTTGCTCAAGATCACACAGTTATTAAGTGGATCAAGTCTGAGGCTGAATTTAAACTCAGGCCCTCCTGACTTGAGGGCCGGTACTCTATTCACTGTGCCACCTAGCTGTCCCAAGGTACAGGATTCTTGGCTCAGTAAGAAAGCAGATGGATATGTGTGATGACCAACCTTGATAATCTGGACTCCTCTCAGCAATGGACAGTTAAAAAACAGTTCTACAAGTCTCAGAATGGAAGGAGATATCTACACTCAGAGAAAGATCTAGAAAGACCAGAGTTTAAATGGAGACTGAAGCAACACATGCTATTGGTCTTTTCCATGTTTGGTTCTGTTTATTTTTTTTTCCCCATTATTCACTCCATTGGTTACAACACCTCGACACAACCAGACTATTATACAATGTGAAAATGTTTGCAGATTCCATACATGATGGTACGCCACCATGGGGGGGGGGGGCGGGAAGGGGAGAAGGGAGGGGAGAAAATCTGAAACTCAAGTGATTCTGTAACTAAATCAATCGTGAAAACTAAAAGTAAATAAACAAGTCAATAAAGTTAAAAAAAGGAAAAGAAAAGAAAGAAAAAAAAGAAAGCAGATGGGATTCAGTTTTATGCTGATAGTAACAACTCAAAGCACTTTTATTATGCCCTGAAGGCTTATTTAGGGCCAAAGACATATGGTACATCTCAATTACTTGATGCTAATGGAGCCACATTGATTAGTGCTAAGGGCAGGATCATAGAGAGATGGGCTAAATACTTCCAGAGTATTCTCGACAGACCATCATCGATCAATGCTGAGGTCACTGACCATTTACAACAGGTTGGAGTAAATCCCTCCCTAGCTGAAGTTCCAATTGAAGAAGAGGTTTTGAATGCCATTATGTTCCTCTCCTCTGACAAAGCACCTGGTGCTGATTCTGTTTCAGTTGAGGTTTACAAGATGGGGGATCCATTGCTCATACAAAAGTTAACTGAAATTTTCCAGCTTACATGGCAAGAGGAAGTTATTTCCCATAAATTTATGATTTCTCCATCATCAATCTCTATAAAGGTAAAGGAAATAGATTGTCCTGTGACAATCATGGGGCAGGGGGGTGGGTGGTCTCTCTCTTAGTCATTGTCAGAAAGATTCTTGCCAGAGTCCTCCTTAATATAATAGACTGATCCTTCACCTAGAAGATGGTCATCTGCCTGAGAGTCAGCATTCCTTCAAAAGGAATGATCAATATGGTGTTTGCTGCCCAACAACTCCAGGAAAAAGACCAGGAATCAAACAGAGGTCTGTACACATCATTTGTAGATCTGGCCAAGGAATCTGATACTGTCAGACAGGATGGCTTATGGAAAATTATTTTAAAATTTGGTTCCTGTAAAGCCAATCATGAGCAGCTTTCCTAAGGACTGCTGCCATGAATAACTTTAAGGATCTAGTATAGTGAACTCTCTATTTATTCAGCAATAAACTAAAGTGAAACATTAAAGAAACTAAAGCACAACATTCACAATAATATAACATAACAATTTATTACTAAGGTAGCCACATAGTCTGAAATAAAACATATCATTCAGTAAATCACAATCTCCTCAATCAATATAAAGAAGCAATCTAAAGTCTTCTTTCATCTTGACTTGAGGCTAGCTTCCAATCATCCTTAATTCAATCATTCTTAAGGGGTAGTGGAAAGTACAAAGACCATACAGTCCTAGGTCACAGTAAGTTTCAATTTTATTAGAGTACCCAAGTAAAGTTCTCTTTCATCTTGACTTGAGGCTGACTTCCAAACCACATGGTTCTCCTTCCATGCTCCCACCTCTTGCCTAGATTCACCCAACTATTGCCTGGATCCATAAGTAGACAGCTCTCTACTCCTATTCTATATCCCAGGTCACAGGGACTGTTCCACCCCAAGCCTTTCACAGTTTCTATTTCTAGAAAAACAAAGTTCAACAGGGGTACAACAATATGTATAAACATTTCCAGCACTATCATCTCAATTCACTCTGTCTGACAAAGTAACACAATTCAACAGACAGACTGCTTCTCTCTGACAAAGTAACACCAACACAGAACAACAAACAGAAAAAAATACAGAGTGTCAACATCACAAATATTCTCTCTCTTAGCTCTGCTTGGTCCCAGCTCATGCTTGAGCTTTTATCTTCTCTGCTCCTTCCTGTTCCACTCCCTTGTTCTGCTCTTTTGGGAACCTTGGGCTCCATGTGATGACCTGAGACCTATTAAGGGCAGGGAAGGTCTCCAAACTCCCTTAGGCCTATTAAGGGCAACACAAGTATACTGTTTCCAACAAAGATTTGACACAATCAAAGGTGAGGCTCAAAGGTACTTGATTAGTTGAAACAAGGAGCAAAGTACTACCGTGCTTGCCATTACGCTTGCTTGGAGAAGTTCATCAGCATTGTATGTCAATTTTATGACTGCATGCTTGCCTGGGTTCTGAATAATGGACAATGCTCTTGTGCTTTCCCAGTCACCTATAGAGCGAAACAAGGCTGTGTGATCACTCCCATGATTTTTAGCATGATCTTTTCAGCCATGCTGTCAAATGCTATCAATGAGAATGAACACAGCATCAAGATCAGGTACTGCACTGATGGTAAATTCTTCAACTTGAAAAGGCTACAAGCTAAGACCAAGACTAAGGGGGGGTGATGGTGGATGATTTTATGTTTGCAGATGATTGTTCACTCAATGTAACCTCTGAAGCTGAGATGCAACAAAGTACTGATCAATCTTTTTCTGCTTGTGTTCATTTTGGCCTAACAACATAAAAAATATAGCTGCTCCATTAGCCAGCACCACATCATCTACACATGGAATATTGGCTACAGTAAATGGAGAAGTTTGGATGCTGTGGATAAGTTCACTTATCCTGGTAGTGTGCTTTCCAGGGATACACACGTTGATAATGTGGTTGACACACACACTGGCAGAGCTATCTCAGTGTTTGGGAAATTCCAAAGGAAAGTATGAAAGAGAAGAGGTATTAGACTGACTACCAAACTGATGGCCTGCAGAGCCATTGTGCTAACTAACCTCATTGTTGCATGTCTGTGAAACCTGGACAGTCTACTAGTACCATGCCAGGAAACTGAATTGCTTCCATTTGAATTATCTTAGGAAGATTCTGAAGACCACCTAGCAGGATAAGATACCAGACACTGAGATCCTTACTCAAGCTAAACTGCAAAACATTCAAACTGTACTTCAGAGAGCACAACTCTAATGGGCATTGTTTGTGTCAAAAATGTGCACTTGCCAAAAAGACTTTTTTATAGAGAATACAGGGCAAGTGTTCACATGGTGGTCAGAAGTGATACAGGCACACTCTCAAGGTCTCTCTTAAGAACTCCGGTATTGTGTGACAGGAGTCACTGGAACAGAATTGCTCAGCATGACATGCCTACATCAGAGAAGGTGCTGTGCTCGATGACCAAAGTAGAATTGAAAGAGCTCAAAGGAAACACAGGATATACAAATTTAGGGAATCAACCCCAAATGTTCACATGGATTATTTGTGCCTGATCTGTAGTGGAGCATTCTGAGTTCACATTGGTCTGATCAGCGACAGTTAGACACACTGAAACGACGTTAGCATAGTGAGGTCATTTTGGTCCTCTTCAAGAATGAAGGACAATAACCAATATGTCTATGATTATAGATATCTAAGTTTGTTATGTATATGCGTCTGTATGTGTATATGTATAGATACGTGTAGATACATGTCTGTGTTTGTCTATACATACAGACATACACATCTGCACTTAAGAAGATAAAAATACCAAAAGAAAAGAAAGAAAAGAAAAATGACTTACTGTGATTTATTTCTTATATGTTCTGATGAGGTTTTGGTCCAATGCATTTTCTAGATCTATTTGGAAGAGTTACAAGATAGAAGTTTTGGCTAGTCCATCATCTTGATTCTGCCTTTTCCCTTTTCAGATCTTCTAAAGCTTTCATTTCTTTTAAAATTGTTTTTACATAGATCTCATTTCATTTGTTATATAATTTTAAAAATCAATTTCACATCAGAACTCTATTTCTATGACATGTTTTCTTTGAGGTTTATGTCATGGGCATCCCTATTATATTATAAAAGTTCTTTATCTTTAGTTCCCAATTTTATCTATAGGTGCTATTTTCTTTTAAAATATGAAACACTTTATTAATTTGCATGTCATCCTTGCACAGAGACCATGCTAATCTTCTCTGTATTGTTCCAGTTTTAGTACATGTGCTGCCAAAATAAGAACTACAGGTGTTATTTTTATATCCCTCTTCTGAGGTTGGGCCTGGTCTAGGGCCCCATTTACTTTTGGGTAATCCAGGCTGATCACCCAACCCTATTTAGCACTCTCATGGCTTAATAGGTTCCTCTTGAAGACATTATTCTAATGGTCTGAGTCGAGGCCTACATCTTTAATCTGTCCTGGTCAATGTTTCTGGTCTAGTGCTACTCTCAGTTGGCACTAATCCTGTGGTATTCTAAGGTCAACCACACCACTGGCCTAGCTCTGTTCTTGGTTCAGGGTGAGTCCTCAATATGCTCCGTTCAACTCTACACTTGCCAGTGGCAAGTGGCATGGATACTAACTAGAGTTCTTGGGACTGAGTCTACTATCTAACTCTTCTTAAAGACTTAATACCACTGATTTGGGCTCATGTCTGAGCTGATTCCAGATCTTGACCCAGCTCTATTCAATAATTTCTCCTATGGTCATCTGTTTGTGGTTCAATTTTGTGATTTTAAGGTACAAAGATGCCTTATTGGGGTATTTTGTTAAATTTCCCAATAACAGCTGGGTTTGGCTGGAGTAGTTGAGGGAGCAAGGGTTGAGCTGCACTGATTCCTCCCCTTCCACCATCTTGGCTTATCTCCATCTCATCTATTTCTCAGATTCTTAAGAAGAGTATCAATAAAACTGACCAGGAGCCTAACTCTATAATCTCTATAAGATATCACCAGAGATGATGACTTCTTCTCCTTTCCCTCCCACTCCTCTTCCTTTTTTCTTCATTACTTCATCACAAAAATTATTCTCTTCTTTTTTATGTAGTTCAGATAGAAATGGTTCTAGGTTTTATATCCCTGCAATCAAGTTTCTAACCTGCAATCATTCATTTATATTTAATACTTAAAGGATTATGGCACAAGTAGATAAAATGACTTTTTATGTAGTTGAATAGAATGGTAAGGTATAAGTCAATTTCTGTCATATCACTGAAAGTATCCTTGGTATCCTTATTGGTTGTCCTTCATTTCAAAGAGGAAAAACGTCATCACAGGGTGATGTTTTGACTTGCGCATAAATTGGATTTAAGTGAGGCAGGGTTGAAGAAAGTCATGTCTTCCTCTTTCTCACACTCATTGAAGTCCAGTGGCAAGACAAAAGTCGGGACCATTGGAAATGGTCTAAGATGTAATGGATGACCTAAACGCTAAAGCATCTTCAATAGCTGACCAAGGTCTAAGCGCTCCACACCTCCTACTTCAGCCACTTCCATGGTCAATGGAGAAACTTTTTCTCATCCACTGATTACATGACGGGGAAGTCTTCACATGCCTGAAGTAGACAACTGCCTAATTCAGTCACAGGTTTGAGGCCTGTCAGTTACTCTCAACCTGATTTAGCCCATCTGCCAGGGTCTGGCTGTGGTCATGCTACAGCTTCTTGGAGCCACAGGTAAGAGCTGAGTGCCAGGTAGAAACCAAAAGTGGATAAACAGCCCTGAAAAACTGCTCAAGCAGGAAGCCTTCCCACCAAAGGGGCTAGGACTCCCTGAGAACCCCATATATACCCTATGCTTAGTAAAAGTAAAATGTACCTCTTATTCCCACATTATTTTTATTTCTTCTGATAAAGGCAAGGACAATTTTTGCCTCCAGCATATAATAAGTCCTTAATAATTGTTAATTAACGGGTCATTAAATCTCTATATTTCGAAAGCTTTCCCCCCCCCCTCCCCATTCCTAGAACCAATTAGTACAGCATATAAAGTTCTGGGCCTGAAATAAGAAAGACCTGGATCGAACCTGGATTCAGCCATTAACTAACTCTGTGACCCTAAGCAAGTTATTTTACCTCTGTGTACCTTAGTATCCTCGACTATGAAGTGGGGATAATAATGGCGTTGATCTCCAAGGGATGTTGTGAGGATTAAATGAGATTATATTTGCAAAGTACTTAGCATAGTTCTTGGCATATGATAGGCATTTAACAAATGCTTATTCAATTCCCTACCCCTTGTACAGTGTGGAGACTATTAGATTTGGTCTAGTGGCTGCTATTGAAATAATTATTCTTCGTTTTATCTATGGGTCAGTGTAATATCTAGATGATTATGGACAATAGTCTGGTCTGTAAAAAGATATGGTTCTAGTATAGGTTATTGACTGAGTTCTCCAGTATAGTCTGACATCTATCGATTTAATATGAGGAATTGTCATCTGTTAGTTCATGAAAGAAAGGGATTTTCTAGTACAGACTTGGTGCTAGGTTGTCTTGGTAGGAGCTAAATTTTTACAGCTTACAATAATTTGTTGGACAGTTTCTATCATTTCCTTTGATAACAAAGCCCAGCCTCCAAAATATTAACACTTTAGTAATTTTTGGTGATACATTGGACTCTGACTGCTTCTAGAGTAAACACGGATAAGAGAAATTTAAATTGCTCAGGCCTGATGGAATCTCTGGAATTATGATTGTGAAAATGAGCACCAGAACTCTGAGAGTTTAACATAGATGCTAAATAGAGAGAAGCAAATGGGACAACAGGAGAGAGACAGAGACAGAGAGAAACAGACACACCACAGACAGAAAGACAGAAATATATAGAAATACAGAGGAAGACAGAGACAGAGAAAAAGTGGAAGCAAGAAGCCCCTGTAGAAATGGGGCATTTAAATCAGCTCCAGAGGCCACAAGCCCTTCTTATTCAAACAAAACAAAACTGATGGATCTGAAATGTACAGAAGCCTGTCCAACTCTTGCTATTTCCTGGAATATGCAAAGTGCCAGTGAAGTTTTAATATCTCCCTCTCATATCCTTCCTACAGATGACAGAAATTAATCAAATTGTCCTATTTTAAACTGTTTCTAATTCTTGATTTTTTTCACATGTAACTTCTGTCCCAACATTTTGGTATGGGATTCTCTCCATATAGATGGAGATCAGTGTCCTGTGCCTATGTGAAGGGTAGGCAAGAGTGGGGAAATTCCAGTCTTTTCAGTCTTCTAGTCTTCAAGTTGCTGAGTCTCTTTGAACTTGAGGAACTTTAAGCTTCTAGCTTTGAGAGAAAACATGGATGATGCCAACTCCACTTCAGAGTGCTAAAGGAAAAGACTCTGGGAAGAAGCCAATGTGAGGGAATGTGGCTGCCTCTATCATGTCCCTATCTCCAGTTTCCTACATTACAGATGTTGGGGAACTTCTCCTTGGGTAACATCTAGGACTTGATTTCTTAATTAAGCTGAGTTCCCTCACTCCCAGGTGAAGAACTCCTTCACTCTGTATTGACTGACAAATATTCTTGCACATACACTTTCTCTGATTTCTATTATGCCACCAATTTGGATAAATGGGTTTCTTGGATAAGCACTAAGCGTATACATTTTGAAACTAGTATGAGTGGGAAGCCTTAGATATAAAACTTGGATTCCTCCTTTCCAGCTAATAATGAAATATCAGTCACAAATTAGATTGAAACTGAAAGTCACATTCCCTATACTAACAATATTTAGGGAGCAGATAGATATAATTTTAGTCGGGTAATCCCTTTCTCTTATTAGAGCAGGTTGGTTGCCTCTGGCCCAAACTTCCTGTTTCCCCTTCCTGGCAGAAAACCTCCTTTGGAGAAGGGTGAGGAGAGAAAAGACCAGGGATGCTTAGTCTGCTTCCCTTGGAGGGAAGCTAACTAACTATAGCTAACCCCATGCTATACGTTTGAGGACCACCCTCAAAACATAGGTGACCTCACTACATAGGTTTTACAATTTCCACTATCTCTTTTTTCAGTTAATACTAGATTTCCTACCTGTACCTATGAGAGGTACATGATCTGTTTCTTTTCTGTTTTTAAATATTCTGATCATTAATATTAAGGTCACATATTTATTTAGAACATAGTTTGGAATATTATATAAAATGTTGATCTAAGCCTAATTTCTGCTAGATTATTTTCCAATTTTCCAGCAGTTTTTATCAACTAACTAGTTTTTTCCTAGATAATTTGTTTTCCAATTTAGCAAATACCAATTTATTAAATCCTATTATTTCTCATTCTCTCCAATTCAATCTATCTATTGATTCATGTATTACTTTAATCAGTGTTACATGCTTTTGATAACTGCTATTTTATTATATATTTTGAGATCTCAAGGTGCTGGTCCCCTCTGTCTCAATATTCTAATTTTTTCCAAATCAATTTTATTATTTTATGGCGTTCTATAAAAAAATTTTCCCCAGGTAATTTGATTGGTATTGCATTAACAATATAAATTAACTTTGTTAGTATTGTCATTTTGTTATATGTAATATATATTATCTATTAATAATTATTGTTTAACACATATAGTATATAATTACATTATATCAATCATATCAAGCCATATCTTGATATATTTTATTAGATTTATCCAGTACTTAGCATAGTGCCTGACACATAGTAGGTGCTTAATAAATGTTCACTGACTGATTGAAATTGGGATGAATGACTTACCCACAGGCACTGAAAATAATCCCACAACTATTTAAATTGATATTTCTTTAAGGAGAACTGTGTAACTGAGGCCATACAATTCTTCTGTGTGCTTTGGTAGGTCAATGACCAGATATTTTATACATTTTGTAGTTATTCATTATGGGATTGCCATTTTTATTATTGCTTCTTGTGTTGTTATCATCATATGTAAATACTATTGATTTTTGAGGATTTATTTCATCACCTTCATCACTGTTGAATTGAGTGTCTCAATTGGTATTTTTGTGGATTCCATAGGATTTTCCAAGTATACCATTATGTCATCAGCAAATAGGGATAATTTTATCTTCTTTACCTATCTTTATTCTTTTAATTTTTTTCTCTTGTCTCATTGTCACTAACACTTATAGAACTGTATCAAATAATACTGGGGAGAATGAATTTTCTTGCTTTACACCTTTACAGGAATAAATGTTAGTGTATTCACATTGCAGATGATGGTTGCTTTTGGTTTCAGATAGATAACTTTTATGACATTAAAAAAGGCCTCTCCATGCCTATACTTTGTCATATTTTTAAAATAAAAGAGTATTGTATTATTCAAAGTTTTCTTCTGCATTTATTGAAATAACCATGTAGTTTGGGATGCTTCCTTTTCAATATGGTTAATTGTGCTGATTGTTTTCCTATTGCTGAACCATACTCTCATTCCTGTTCTTAATCTCATTTGGTTATAATGAATGATTTCTTGGATAAGTCTCTAGTTTGACAGAATTTTGCTTAAAAAAATTTTGAGTCAATATTCTTTCATGGTATTGGTTTATGGTTTTCTGTGTTTTATCCTTTCCTGGTTTAGGTAATGGAACTATTTTTAATCTCATAAAAATAGTTTGGTAGAGTAATTTCTTTCTTAATCATTGAGGATAATTTATAAAATATTAGTATTGATTTTTTTTTAAAAGTTTGATAAAACTGTATTGTAAATTTATTGGGATCAGAAATCCCTGCCCCTTTTTTGGTAGTTCTTTTACAACTAGTTATATTTCCTTTTCTGAGATGGTGTGTTATTTTCTCTCTCTGGTCTTCTGGTCATTTGGTATTTTATATTTTTGAAGGTATTCCTCTATTCTTTTTGTGTTTTTTAACATATAACTACGCATAATGTTTTATTTATTCTTATTATTTCCTTTGGTTTTGTTGTAATTTCAGCTTGCTCATTTGCTATTTTATTGATTTGTCTACCTTCTTATTTTTAGTCAGATTAGCTAAGATACATTAATTTAATTAATCTTTTCAAAGAATCAAATTTATATTTTATTTCCTATCAATGAGTTTTTCCTTTTGATTTATCTATTTTCCTTATAATTTTAAATTTCTCATCTTTTGTGCTTATTTTCATTTTTTTTAATCTGCTGGCTTTCTAATTTAAAAAAACACATTAAATACATTAATCCTCTTTTCTCTATGTTTGCTGGGATATATTTTTCCCCTCACTATTTCTTTATGCATCTATAGCATCAACACAATATTCACATGCCGATGGTGACAGTAAATATGCTGGCACAGTGCTCAATTGCAAAATATAATAGACTCTTCATATAGAAGACAGAAGCAAAACATTTATTCAGATAGTTTTAAAAAAACCAAATCCCCAAACCACTAAGCCATAACACCACAGAGAGCCACACCATCCTTAAGCCTTCCCACAAACCAAAATTTACTCACAAGCCTAAATGTCTCCCTCAGGGTACATCCATTCCTCCCTCCATCTCTAACTGCTCTGACTCCCAAGTTACTGTGGGCTCTGCTCCACCGTCAGCAAATTCCTCTTACCACAGGCTCCACGTGATTACATTCAGTTTATTGGGGGCAGGGAATATCTTCAAAGCAGAAAAAGTCTTCAAATCTCATTAAGCTCATTAAGGGACAGGAAAGATTTCCAATTTACCTTTACTATTATAGCATCTTGGGACTTTGGTATATTATTTCATCACTATAACTTTCTCTCACATATTTATCCTTTCCATGATTTGTTCTTTAATGCAATCATTGTTTAGGATTTCTTTGTTGTCTTCATTTAGGAATGCATCTTTTTGTGGCCCATGAATCAATAACTGTTTTTACTGAATTATGATTTGTAAAGAATCTATTTATTATTTCTGTCTTTCAATATTTGTGTGCAATATCTCTGTAGCCTAGTACATGGCCAAATCTGGTAAATGTTCCATGTGGTGCTGGGAATGTTTTTTTTTTATTAATTCTTTTGCAGTACTATTTAGAAGATACCATAACTTTTTTTAGCTCTAGCTTCTCCAACAAGCTGTTCACTCCCATTTTTCCCTTTTGTTTATTCATCCATTAAACTTATTCAAAGCCTCTTGTCACTTTTTTGTTACTATTTATGCATTCTTTTATCTCAGTTTATTTTTCCTTTATTAATCTAGAAGCTAATGATGTTAGAGTATATACTACTGATATTGGTTTCTTGTCTATGGTTCCTTTCAGCATTTAGTCCTTTATATTGTTTTAATGTTTATTTTTTATTTGTCAGATAACATTATTACAGTTTCCAGGGCTTTTTTATCCAAGTAATAATAATTCCCTCCCCTCAGTTTCATTTTATTGTATGTCTTTGATTTTTAAATGTTTCTTATAAGCAACTGTTCATGGCATATAGTGTTCCTTTCCAATCTTTTACTTTTTCATTTTGTTGTGTTGTTTAATTCATGCTCATTTAAAATCATGAAATTAGGTTTATATTTCCTCTACTTACATTTAATATCCATTTTTAAAGTTATGATTTTTCTCTTTTGCATTGTAAATACAGTAAACTAAGTTTACTTAAGCTAAGCTAACTTTTTTTTAAGGTGGCACAATTACCACCAACTATTTCCCCCTCACTCCTCATCTCTTCTCTTTTATTACCACTTTCCCTTTAAAGTTTTAGTTATCAGTTCCTATTTCTTCCCTGCTTTATTTGGTTATTCAATTCTTTCCACTTTTTCCCTTTCAGTCAAGTACTTAATCCCTCTCTCTTTCCCTTCAAGTAATCCTGTTCATTACTTTAATTTCATTTTTTGCACTCCTTTCCAAAAAGAATTTCTCTCCCTCACTCTCTTCATTATTCATAATTGCCCTGTCTATAAAGACCCCTATACTTATCTAGTCCCTCTCTATTCCTTGCTTTCATCATGGAATCAAAACTTCTGAGTTATCCACCCTAGGTTTTCCATTTTCTGCTACTGTCTTGTAAAGCTTGCAGTTCCTCCTTTCCATTGAGGCTGGTTACCTCAAAATTTCATTACCTATAGCTGGTAGACACTGTCTATCATTTCTTCATTTGTGAAACCAACCATTGCCTTCTCTCCTCTTCCCTCATCATCTTTTTCTCTATTTGACTCAAAATGTCTTCCCTGGATCCATGTCCTTTTACTTCCTGTGTACTAGTTTCCTCCAGTTCAATTTCACCACTCTGGAGAAAAGAAAAAGTGATCTTTTCAACCATTAAATCCTCACAGAGAACACTCAGCACAAGGATCCTATCTCTTCACAGAATTTTTTTCATCCTATAGGAAGTTTCATACATGTAACCTCGCCTACCACCAAAACAAGGCTTCTCTACTTTTTGACGTTGTTATCACCACCACTATTCCCACTCCAGTGGTTTCCTACCACCTCCAGGATCAAATACAATATTCAATATGGTATTAAAAGTCTTGCATGATCTGTTTGTACAAAAGTGTTTACAGCAAGTCTTTTTGCAGTGGTTAAGAATCAGAAATCTAAGGGGTGCCTATCAATTGGAGAATCTTAACAAGATGGTTGTTATGGAATATTATTGTCCTATAAGAAATGACAAGCAGGATCATTTCAGAAACAAAAACTAGAATGACTTACATAACTGATGCATAGTGAAGTGAGTAGAACCGGGAAAATATTATACACAGTAACAGCAATATTGTACAATGAAGAACTATGAAAGACTTAGCTATTCTCAGCAATACAATAATCCAAAATGATCCCAAAGGACTAATGATAAAGAATACTACCCATCTCCAAAGAAAGATATGATTTTGTTTGAAGACAGACTGAAACATTCTATTTTCCACTTTCATTTTTTCTTTTGAATTTTCTTGTACAAAATGACTAAAATGGAAATGTTTTACATAATTACATATGTATAACCTATATTTGATTGCTTATAGTCTTCAGGAGGGGTGAACAGAGAAAGGGAAGAAAGGATAGAATTTGGAACTCAAATTTTTAAATAAAAATGTTTAAAAAATTGAAAAAAAAATCTTTCACAACCTAGTCTCCTTCTACCTTTCCAGTCTTCTTACCATTTTACTTTCCACCATATACTCTTTGATCCAGTGATACTAGGCTCCTTGCTCTTCCATGAAGAAAACAATCTATTTCTCAGCTCTGGTTATTTTCTCTTGCTTTTTCCTATTCCTGGAATTCTCTCCCTTTTCATCTCTGCCTTCTGGCTTCCCCGGTTTCTATTAAGTGCCAAATGAAATCCCATCTTCTACTGGAAACCTCTCCCAACCCTTCTTAACTCTTGTATCATTACCTTCTTAATTATTTCCTCTATTTAACTTGTTTGTATATATTTGTTTTTTGTCTCTGTTTGATTATGAGTTTGTTCCGGGCCCGAAGAGTCTTTTTTCTATTTTTATATCCCTAGCACTTAGCACAGATCATACATGGTACATAGTAGGCATTTGATACATGTTTAATGATTGATTTCTCCCTCTCTTTGATTCTTCCCCCCCACTTCCTAACCCATTACCTCAAAGTCTGTTCTTCCTGAGAGACAAAAGAATTGATATTCCCTTTGTTGCTAGCCCTCAACTTGACCAGGGCATATCTATTCTTCTCCTCCCCTCCTCTTTCCTTCTACCTTCTTATTTTGTAATTCAGTCCCACAGAAAATACTGATGAACGTGTAGGCATGGTTCCTTAAGGTTCTGTCTATGCTACCCACACGCCTGGCTCTCCACCATTACCTTGACCTGACTTTCATTTTTATCCTTGTTTCCTTGAACACATTTTAAATATTATTTCTCTGCTGTCAATCTATCGCTCTTGCAATCATTCATCCTTCCTCAATTTCTATTGTCTTGGAGGTTTGAGAATAAAAAAAAATCAGTTCAGTTCTGAATTTCCTTCTAAAAGTCCTTTAGAACACCCCTTTATTATTGAAAATACCATTTTTTTGTGTTGTTGAACTCAAATTTTCAGGGCAAGTCACCTTGGGGTTCATTCGAGCTCTGTTGCTTTTCAAAACACACAATTCCCATCTCGTCTCTATTTTAGAGTAAATACAGAATAATCTTGTGCTGTTTGAATTTCCTTTCCTGTTTTTGAAAGTTTTTCTTCTGATTATCTGAGGAATTTATTGTTTCTGAACTGAACTGCTAGACTTAATCACTATATATGTTGGAGTTTATAGGCTTATTTTTTTCTTGAGATGATTCATGGATTCTTTCAATGGTCATTTTGCTTTCTGTGTTCCAAATGTCTAGGTAATTTTATTGTATTATTGCTTGCACCATAGTGTTTAGATTTTTTTTTTATTTCTTGTGTTATACTAGGAGATTTATAATCCTTGTCTTTATGCATTCTGGCTTGGATAGCAATGTTTTGCTTGAGAATACATGTTTCCTTTTAATTATTTTGTGTTTCCCTTCTTTTAAGTTGCACCTGATCTCTGTGTATTTACAATCTCGACCAGTTGTTTTCTTTTGTATCTTTGATGAAACATGCCATTGCAGATTCGAGTTTGTCTATTTTGCTCTCTTTTTTTTGCAAACCATAAATTCTTCTCTTGCATTTTTCTCATTTCTCTTTCAAATCACTGAGGAACAATATATGTTTTAAGAGGTTTTGTCACAATTATATCATCAAGTATTAGATTATTTTCCTTTGACTTTTTAGCTTTTATTTATAGATGCCTAAATTTGTTTTCTGGATCTGGAAACAATGCTTCCTTCTGCTGTTGTTTTCTCTGTTAGCATATCTGCTTATTATACTCAAGGTCTTTAATTGAATTTTCTTTCTCCTCAGAACTTTGGTAATCTCAGTTTTTTATTACACTTTTCCTCTGTGATGGTGGTTTCCTTTGGGGCTGGCTTCTCAAAAGTGTTCCGGTTCCTTTCTACCCCAGGCAATCCATTGTTCTCCAGCTTGGGTCTCAGTACCAAGTGATTCTGGAGGGAGAGAACAGCCCTCAGTTGAATATTGGGTTCTTTCCCTAAGACTTAGTGGGTTGTCATACATATGATGTCATACATATGATGTCATACATATGATGTCCTATCCCATTCGCTATGTTTTTTACTTCTCTGGTCTACTGCTACAAAGTGCTACTATGCTGGTCCTACTGCAGCTTGGGTTGATATCTATCATTTAGAATTTGGATCTCTTAGGCTCTGAGAAGGAGGCAGAGATACAACTGAGCTTGATTTCAAGGTCAGAAATACGTCTTGCCCCATTTTCTGTTATTCCACTATCATGCAAAGATCTTTTTCAGCAGAGAATGCTACAGTTGTACTGACTATAGAAGTTTGAGTAAATTTCTTTTGTTTAAGACTTTGGCTTTCCATGATACTGGAAAGAGAAAGGGAGAATTGAGGCGGCAGATTGTTTTTTACTGCAAATCCATGGCTTGCATTTCCTATTCCTGTCTTGTTGCTGGTAGCATGATGGGTTATGGGAGAGAGAGTACAGAGTGAGCTCAAGTTATCACATTAGTTCACAGTTTTCTACTTTCTTTGGGGTTGCTGGTATTCTAGCGCGTGGAGACAGCTAAAGTTGGTTAATTTTTGGTGCACAATTTTGTTTTGGGAACATCTAGAGGTTCTAAGGATTAGAAAAATTATCTAGTTCTCTATCCTGTTGGTTATATGATCCAAAAAGTAAAACTATTTCTTAAAATTACCCTGCATTGCCCTGAAATATGTTGTTGTAACTCGTACCTTAGGATATTATTTTTAAAAGGAGTATGAAGTCCTTTGCTATAACTGGTGAGATCTATTCTGAATTTTGTTATGATGTAGTACTTTTGTTGCTGTTTGATCATCCAGCCAAGTCTCACTCTTTGTGACCCCATGGACCATAGCACACCAGGCCCTTCTATCCTCTACTATCTCTCAAAGTCTGTCCAAGTTAGTGTTCTTTTATTCTATGATACTATCTATCCATTTCATTCTCTGTTATCCCTTTTTCCTTTCTCCTTCAACTTTTCCCACATCAAGATCTTTTCCAATGAGTCATTTCTTCTCATTATAAAGTCAAAGTATTTAAGCTTCAGCTTCAGCGTTTGAACTTCCAGTGAATAGTCTAAATTAATTTCATTAAGTATTGACTGATTTGATCCCTTTGCAGTCCAAAGGATTCTCAAAAGTCTTCTCCAGCACCACAGTTTGAAAGTGTCCATTCTGCAGTATTCCATTTCCTCATAGGGCAATTCTTATAGCCATATATTGCTATTGGAAAAACCAATGCTTTGACTACAAATCTTTGTCTGTATATACCTTTGTTGTCAAGGGGATATAGCACTGGTGTTTAAGAAAAGGACTTCATTCACACCTAATGGTTTGCCTGCTTTAATGGTCAATACTATCTGTATCAATGCCTTTCTAGTAGATGGGGTGTAACATTTCAGATTTACCCATTCCCCCCCCACACACACACCCCAAAATACATCTGGGTTTTCTCTGGTACCAGAACATGTAGAAATGTTACTAACTCCACTATCCTCAATGATACAATGATGGTTCTAAATAGGGTCAACCTGCAACTATATATTAAAACTTTTTTTAGTTTCATTAGAATAGTTATATCTCACTGACTGGGCTGCTAACCCATTATCACCAGAGATCAACTGGCTATCATTTCAGTTTTCCTGCCAGGCCAGTTGGTCTGGCCAGCACAATGGCAAAAATGTAATGTGAGTCATGCTAGTGGATGATTTCAAGGCACCCCAAACCCCTCATTACCCATTAACTTGACTTGTCTTGCCATTGTGTTCCTGCTTACCAATATAAGTAATAAATATTGCTGTTGTTCTTGCTTTTACTTTATTTTCTCCAGGTAGTTAGGTGCTATTTAGGATTGCATAGCTAGGATAAAGTGCTAGCCTGGTGCCAAAAAGACTGGAGTTCAAATCTAACCTTAGACACTTTGACCCTAGAAAAGTCACTTAAACTCTGTCTATCTCAGTTTCCTCAACCGCAAAATGGGGATCATAATGGAACTTACCTTCTAAGGCTGTTATGAGGATTAAATAAGAAAATAAGTATAATGTGCTTACCATAGAGCCTGGAACACAGGAAGCTCTATATAAATGTTACTTATTATTATTTTAAAATTAGCAGCATTTTGTTCATATTTCTCAAACATTCTAATAATATATTTATACACATACATATATATGTGTATATAAATATACATATATATTCCTCTTTACGTAATAATAATTAGAAGCTTGGCATAAGGAATTGTGAGTCAATCTCAGTGTCAGGACCACTCTACCTAAGTCCTATCTGACAGCTTTTAACATGATCCTGAACAGATCAATGAACCTACTCCAGCTGCAGAGAATATGCTGATTTGCATTGCTAGAGATAATTTCCTTCTTGGGAGGAATATACTCATGAAACCATAGGTTTGGTTAAAAAAAAATTAAGCCAATAAATATTAAGGGCCAACTATATGCCAGGTACTCTGCTAAGTGCTGAGAATTCAAAGGCAATCACTGATCTCAAGCAGTCCATGGCGTAATGGGGAAAATGGCTAAATATTTTGAAGTTTACAAAACATTTTATATGTATCCTGTCACTGGATAACTCTGAAAAGACTGTATTAAAGATATTATTCTCAAAGTTCATTGTTGTTAATGGTCAAAGTTGTTAATGGTGTCACTGATTCTATTTGAATTTCCATAAATGAAGTCTTCTTTAGTAAGAAACTAGTTCCTGCTTTTCAAAAGTAAAAGCTCATTTCAATAATCAACTTAAAATAAAATTCGATAAAAATAGGTAACATTTTAAAATGTCTCTATTTTATAATACCTTACAGGTTACAAAATACTTTCTTGGTATTTTCTATCTCGATGTTAAGAAAGAAAAGAAATTCTGCAGCTTGTTCAAGCAAATGATAGACATTTATTAATTGCCTATTAGGTCCCAGCACAGTAACTAGAAGTCATTTAATAAATTTTTGCTGTTTGAGACTTTTCTAAGTGCTATGGCTATGCAGACAAAAGTGAAATAGTACTAGTCCTGAAGGAGCCAACTTCTTCTTTTTTGGAAGAGCATAGAACTGAGGATTTACATGTATATTTGAATCACAGGTCAGCTTTGTCCCACTTCTTGTTACATATACCATGTTTTTGTTGATAAAGTGGTACAAAAAGATTCCTTCATTTCAAGGGGGATTAAGTAATTGGTGAATATGATCCTGTAACACCATGCACCAGCAGATTCCCCAAATAATGCTACTGTGAACAGCATTTAAGGTTCAGATTACACAGTATGGTAAACACTGTTTATTCCATTACAAAACAAGGCAAACATTCACAATATATCACAATATAATATTCACAATATTCTATCTTATCACAGAAAGTCACAATATAGTGTTCATAACAGCTTAACATTAGAATGGCCACATAGTTTTCACTACAGTGGCCACAATATTTAGAACAAAGAACAAAAGAATAATCATCTGGTTTCCCTAAGGGTGAAACCCTCCTTACTTAATCATTCAGTCAATTCACAATATAATAATAAAACTTCCACTCATGGGGCAACCATTAACTTAATCAGTCACTAATCTAGATTCACAATTACTAAATATCATTAATTACTAGTACAGTCATTAGAAAACCACACAAACCCTCCACCCTTGGTGTCCAGCAAACCTCAGTTTCATCCAAGGGGAGTCCTTTTCTTCATCTTGACTCTGGGTGGTCTCTCTG
>CM053599.1:168331398-168348730 GCA_028646575.1 Pseudocheirus occidentalis | reverse complement strand
TCTCTCTCTCTCTCTCTCTCTCTCTCTCTCTCTCTCTCTCTCTCTCTCTCTCTCTCTCTTCAGAAGCAGACTTCTTCAATCCAGCAGCCCAGCTCCCAGATGCTGAGACAATCCTGCTTCCTCCAACAGGAAAATCCCAATTCTGTCTCTTTGTCTCTGGAATTCTTCTTTTTATACACACACTGGCTTCCTGTTTCAGCCAATCCCCTTCTGCCACATCATCAGGGGAGTTCACACCTTCTCAACAGGGGACAGGGCTCACATCTTCCATACTTAGCCCTAAGTTACTAAGTGCTAAGTATCTGCTAAACTGATTGCTGTTACAGATCCCAGTGTCAACAATAAACATTTATCACCTATTTTTTGTGTTGGAATGAAGGGATATAAGAGGTACTAAGTAATTTTAGCTGCAATGCAGTTTCATAGAATGTGCATATCTCGGTGTCTGTTTAGTCCAAGTAACTTATCTTACAACCAAAAAACATTGAGGCCCCAAGAAGTTTAAGCAATTTGCCCAAGGTCACACAGGTAGTTATAGCCAGAAGTAGGATTTGAACTCAGGTCCTATGACTTCAGAGGAAGTAGGCTTTCCAATACATAACCATTTGGACCTTGTCCTTAAAGAAAGGACTTTTTCTATAATGTAATCATTAGTAATATTGAAGAAACAAAAGCAACCAATCTCCATGTTAAAAAAAAATCAGCTTAACTATCATATCATAATGTTGTGCAGAGAATAAGAGCAAGTCAAGACCTGGGTTCAAGATAAATTTACGTGTGGATTTATTAATTAAGCACTCGACTACCTGAGTGTATTCACTCAAATGAGTAGTAATCTTTGGCATTTACAAACTTGATTATATAGGCCAAAACCACAGTCATGGAGGGGAGCTAGCAGAAACATGACATACGGAAGGAAAAACCAACCATTTGTCAGATCTATAGCTCAGGGCTAATTTGGGAATATGGTGCAATGGTGCAAGGGTACAAGGGTGTAACCTTCCTGTGTCATGGGGGTCCCTCCTAGAATAGGGTGGAGGGCCATAGTCAGCAGTTTCCAGAGCAGTGTGGAGGGTCATGGGGGTAAAGGTGACTGGAATTCCCCAGAACAGGGTCATGTAGTGGGCAAAGAGGGTGGGGGCAGGATAGGGTGGTCCCTAGATAACATCCTTGCACCATAATGAACTTTATACAGTATAATAATTCAAAGAGAGTGTATTAAATGCTGATTAGGGAAGAAAGGGGAAGGGCACTATACCTTGAACAACTTTGCCCAGACTTGAGCAATGATGCCTAGACATGCCTTAAGCAATTTCAAGCTATGACAGGATATAGAATAGGGGCAAAGACAAAAATATAAAGGGGGCTTAATGGTGGGCCATAAATCAGGTGGCCTTGGATTTTGGTCTCTGTCTACTTGGATTTTGGTCTACAATAACAGCTCACTTTAAACTTATATATATAAGGGGCATACCCAGATATCCTAAAGTGAAGGTACCCTACATTTTGCCTTATTCTTACCATGTACATGGTAGTGGCTACTTAGTAAAAAAAAAAGGCTTTATCTTTAAAGCTGGCCAGACTGAGACAATCTCTTTCCTATACAATTTTTTTCTGCTATACCTTGAGGTTGAAGACCACAGTTTGCCCATAGTGTGGTTGCCATGAATTGAACCAGGAGGAAGATGACTTACCCCCACTCATTTTATCCAGGCTTTGAGAAATGTTACTATTCCGTTTCATCCTCAATTTTAGGTGCAAGTGTTGGACTGGGAATTTGAGCCATAGAGACCTTGGAGCCAGGATTTCAGTAAGAATTTTGCAGTTAGCCAATGTAGTAGGAAAGCCCAGAGAATCCAGAGTGCCTACGACTTAAGCCCAAGGATGGGGTGGGGTTGGTCTTAGAACCTGGGTCTGTGCTCTAAAGGAATTGAGTTAAACTATGAACCTGATCCCTTTACCAAGGGATCTTCTCCAGAGAATGAGGTGGTGCAAGTGAAAGGTGCTAGCTTTATGTGTTGAGGAAGGAAGCTTATATCTTTCTTATGCTTTTTTAAAAATAAATATTCTTTTGGAAAAGTTAATCTGACTCTAAGTGGTTAACTGGAACTAGAGTATGGGTTACTTATCCCCTCCAACTGAGGGAACACAATCAAAGGGGGCTACGGTCAATTGCAGACAGCCCAGATAACCTCAATTCTCCTTAACGATATTGGAAAGCCCTAGGTAGGAGGTGAAATGTAACATATCTGACCTTCAGAGAGTGGGGATCAGGGTGGTCAATGTTACATACAATAGCAATTATTGTTGTTCCACAATGTGATGATAAAATTGAATTATTGTATGACTTCTGTTCATGTAGGGAAATTATCTTGTATTTCATTTTCAAAAGAATAAGAGAAGGCAAGAAGAAGAAGAATGCTTTTGTAGCCTAAAAACTTTTGTGAGAACAGGGGTGGGTGTGGGTGACCTTCTTCAAATATTAGTCTAAAAATGAGTTTTCACAAGTGACACCTTAAGTAACAGATTAATGACCAAAATGGACTGTGCATGTTTTGCTTCAATTCTCTAAGTACCTCAAAACCTTAGCTTTATATCCTGCCCACATATGATGTGTAGTACATAGTAGCTACTTGAATAGTTTAAATAGAACCAAATCAACCAGAGAATTTTCCCTTGGTAAAAACCCAAAATATGAGGAAACATATACTTTTTATTTTATTTTATCTAACTGAAAGTACAAATGTGACAAGGTGATTCATTTCCAGACTATTTAGAAATACTACTGCTCTAATTAGAAGAACAAATAAATGTTCTTTTCAATTTATTAATATAGCTGTGGGCCTTATTATAATTTATCTCTCAGTTCTGAGACCCATCCATCTCTGGCTAGAAATTGTGTTGAAGTAACAAGCTTTAATAATGGATCCTGGCAGTGAATTATTCATCCAGAAGGGAGAAAGCCTCTGATTCTTTCACTCACTTCTTTAATTAACTGAGAGTTACTGAGAATCCTATGCTGTTCCTAAGGTTTTTAGGTTGATCTTTATCTGAAACAAGCAGACCAGGAACAGCAGCATCTTTTCAGAAAACATAATCATGGTCGCCTAGTTAGTATTTATGCTTCCAGACACTCAGATTTGGAGTATACCACTATCATATTTTTGTGAAACATACTGACCAATATGTATTTTTCTGAAGAAGAGAATAGTGCTGGATTATTTTTCATGGCAATAGCCCTCTCCTTTATCCAATTTAAAATTGTAAGCTCAATTCCTTTCTTTAGGCTTTTAGGACAGACCCAGAATACAATTGAATCCAATAACTATTTGTTGAAAATCTACTATTTTTAAGATACTGTGCTAAGTGAAATGGAAGACTAATTCTGATGTAAATAAGGTACTGTCCATTCCATCCTCACTGCAGTTCATTCAAATCCTTTTGAGTTTGACGTCACTCACTTCTAGTAAACTAGAACTAAATAATGCATAGAGGTGTTTTTAAGCCCTTGTAATTTGTTGTAACATCAAATACAAAATTTCAACTCCCACCAAAGGTAACTCCCACCTTTATGCATTGTCCTGGTTTTTTTTTGGGGGGGGAACTCTGCATCACTTAACTTAGCAATGATCAAATGGGCAACAAGCAAGCACAGATGGTGAAGAGTAGCTTTTTGTGTGTGAAATACATCTTGTCGGTATTCTCTGACCCTGTATTTATTATGGGCTTTGCTGTGAACACACTAATAATGTACTTACATAACTGATTGTCCATATCTGGTCACTCAATGGTACCTGTTACAATGTTACAATGAAAGTTAAATAAAAATGTAGTGATCAGAAATGGTTATCCTATGATTTATTTATATCGTTACAAGAGATTTCCTTTTAAGCTTTGGCATATCAGAGACAGAGTTTGGGGGTGGTATGAGTTACCTGATGTTTCTGGGGAAAAACGAATCACGATAAATCAAAAATATGTTAAAAGCTCTCTAAAGTGAACAATGGGAAACTAGGTGGACCAGTGGATAGAGTGTCAGACCTAAAGTCAAGAAGACCTAAGTTCAAATCTGGACTCAGACACTTACTAGCTATGGGACCCTGAGAAAGTCATTTAATCCTGTTTGTCTCCATTTCTATAAAATCTATGAAATGAGTGTCTTTGCCAAGAAAAGCCCAAATGGAGTCAAGAATAGTCAGAAATGATTGAAATGACTAAACAATGACACATCAATTGGTCAATCCAATTCCAAATGGTTTTAATAAGTTATTAATATTTTCAGATCTTACCAAGGTTAGATACTTTTAATCATTTGCCTCTGAGGGAACTGTTGATCCAAATGAATCCATGCTCTCTGAAATTAGACCACCAGTTACGGCAGCAAACAAGCCATAAACAGGGATCTAAATGTGGCTTGCCACATAAGCTTATATAACAAGAGTTAGAACAATAATTTTCCCTTAAATGGGAGGAAAAGGGATTATTTGGGTTACCATTAGTGCTTCCTTTCAACTGTTTTTTCATATATTTATTTTCTTATTTTAGTATCATATATAAGAAAACATAAATTGGTTTGTTGAAGATTTTCTTTTTGTACCTCAAACTGATTGTGATAATAAATCTTCTTAATCACCTTAATTATTAAATTGGAAACATTTTAAATGGCTCTCATTCTCCTACTAAAATATGTAGATGCAAGATTCTGGACTTCGTTCCAATTGATACGTAGTATTTATGTGAATATGTTTAGCAACAACAGCAACAAAAAACCAGCCTGTACACAGCATAAGATCTAGAACTGGGATCTAGAAGGCCCCATTCCAAATCTCTTTGGAATAAAAGTCACTTTCTCTGGTTGCTCTAAGCAGGAGAGTAACACTTAGTTCTCACTACTTTAACTCTCTCCCACCAAATATTGGTGGGTAAAATATAAATACATAAATGACATTCATGGATAGCCAGTAAACTTCTTCATCAAAACAGGCCATTAACAGAAATTGGGGAAGGTTATACATATAAAGGTTTAAAAAAAAAAGGTAGTATACCAGAGGAAATGAATTCTTCAGTTTGGGAGTATTGAAAGATCTCAGGTCAATCAAGAAGAGAATAATTTTATTCCCTGGAGGGAATATACTCTCAACAGTCTCTAGGGTCTCAGACACAAAAACAAGGAAAATACTGGGGGTCACTTTCCTTAGATATCTGTAACTTCTGGGAGCTCTACCAACCACTATTCAAATGCCTGTCCTCTCTTCCTGGGACTCACTCTCTACTTCTCCTAGCAGTCTCTCTGAATCTGAAGAAATCTCTTCTCTACTTATGCAAGAATAGAGCATTGTGAGATCGGAGATCTCTCAGCCAAATCAAATTTACCTCTAATTATACAGCACAGAGAGAATTACCCCCACCTGCTGGGAGGAGTGATAAAATAGAGGTTGCATATGAATTTCAATACTGGTTTACTTAACATTTAATATGTACAAATAACCAATAATGGTAATATTTGAAGTGGAAGGAATCCTAGAGATTATTCCAATGATTTCCAAAACAGGGGCCTGTGCCATCACTCCAAAGGGTGCACAATCAACCAATCTGAGTGTGGGAAAATGAACCTAAACTGCAGTCAGTCCTGGCATTTGAACGAGGACACCCAGGACAAGGGGGACCTGCTGGTCACGTCAGACCCTCGGAGGGGTAGCCAAGGGCATGGCCAGCCCGGAGGAACTGGAGGACAAGGAGGACCAAGAGACCCACTCAGACAGTGAAGGCGTGCCTGGGGCTGCAGATTAGGGCGGCAGGGACAGAGCGAGCAAAACGTGCACGAAGACCACGAGCCAGCTGGCAAAGCAGCGCAGGCGCTGTGGATATGCAGGAAGCACCGCAACATGCTGTACATGGACAGTACAAGAAGAACCATCAGGCCATGAGCATGGCCCGCACTGGGGCAGCCCAGAAGGCTCATGACGAGGCAGCCCCGGCCGCTCAAGCCCCGGGAAAGCACAGGTGGCTCAGCATGTGAGGGAAAACAAAGAACTATTGGACATCGTCCTGCAAGACCTACTCTCTTTTAGCAAGTGTTAAATCAAAAACAACTGACACTCTTAAGAAGTCCAGAAGTTGTAAGGTTTCTTCAGAGCCAGCAACAACTACTAGATCAAGTTTTGGAGGAAAGACAACAAACCAAAAACAGTATCCTTGAGCATTGCTGTGAAGGGTCTAATTGAGGCTAGCTACAGGTTTAGTATTTCACTGTACTGGCTGAAGATGTTTTTATATTGAAGAGAAATAAGTTATAGCAGTCAAGTAGGAAGGACACACTTGAGCTTGTCATAAAACCTTTTACTGGAAAGACATGTATTTGTTTTTTTGTGATGGGTTTTTAGACTTTGTGAGAATCCAGATTTTGAAGGAATCTGGTTCTACATTATTTTTCCAGAACTCCATTTAATGATCCTTTGAGCAAGGTTTTTATACAGAAAGATGAAAGGATTCAACTTTTACTATCATTGTCTTAAGCCTGTTAGTTCCTTAAGGGAAATAGGCAGGGGAAATAGAAAGATACCTATGGAGCTAAAGAGAACCAAAACCAAAACAACAGAATGATCATTGAAAGATCTTTTTTGTAGATGTACTCTAGGAAATATGATGAAAGCAGAACTCAAAGAAGAAACTACTGAGAAATGCACAATGCACCTATGTCAAGACAATGGTAAACTATAAAAGTAGAATAATTCCTACAGTCTCCTCAGGAAGGACTAGAGAAGAATGATTTAGCAAAGGAAGTGACTGAAACAGAGGGAAATGAAGGAGGAAATTTCAATTCACTAGTGGATGAAGACTCACTGAAGAATATTTCAATTTGTAGGAGAGATATATTCTTTAATGGGAGATAGATATTTTGTGATAGATTATTTTCCATCAGAGATTTTGTTCTTAGAGAGACTGTTATTTCTAAGAAAGGGTTATCCCTCCATGGCTAATATCCTATCTCAGGAAAAGGGAAATCAGAATTTATGGGGGTAGCTGACACACTGGAAGTTGGGAGGGCAAGGAAAAGATTGCAGAGCAAATAAAGAAAATTATCATGTAGAAAGCAAAGGGTAGAAAGAGACCACATAATCAAGGAAAAAAGATCATTTTTAACTTGGGACAATAATAATATCATCTTTATCTCTTGCTGAAAGCAATACTATTATGCATAAAGCACAAGAGTAATAAAGAACAAAAGCTTAGAAAAATATAAAAACTGAAGAAAATTAATGAAAATTTTTTTACAAAATGCTAAAAAAAAAAAAAGAAAAACCTAAAAAAAAAGCAAGTTGAAGGGGAGAAAAGGAAATGGGATTTTAAATAACTTAATCATCTTTTTCTATTTTTAAAATGTATGATTGGGGGACATAATTTTTCCTCACTGCATCTCTGAAATTTTGGTGGGTGATTTCATCATTGTAATTTTCTTGAACATGATTATTCATTGCTTTTTTTATATGTTCTGACCCATTCATTACTCAGGATTTGATTGACAATTTTGTACCTCAGAGATAAAGAGAAGAAAACTTAATTAGAAAAAAAGAAATGAATAAATCAAAATTCCTAAACTTGGAAAAGGATTAACAAAGAAAAAAACTTACTATGCATGAGGTGATTTTTTTTTAAAGTATGAATGGCAATCATCCTGACAGACAAAGCAAAAACAAAGGAGAGTGAGCCTAAAGGTGAGGTGAAGAGAACCTGTGGGGATAAGATTGCTTTAAAGAATATAAAATAAAAGCAAACGAAGAGACAAAGCACCATCTTTAAAAAGGAAGAACAAAAAATGTCTCAATTTTAAAAATTAGAGATAAATGAAAGAAAAGATTAGCTTACCTCTTATAACTTTAAATAAGAACAAATTAAACAGTCCAATAAAACAAAAGACTGGATGATAGCAACAAAAACCTACCACAAATCTATTGTTTACAATAAACAAACTGAAAAAAGCAAAGATATATACATGGAATAAAAATGTGGTGTTGGGAAAAAAACTTACTATGCATGAGGTGATTTTTTTTTTAAAGCATGAATGGTAATCATCCTGACAGACAAAGCAAAATTTAAAAAATGACACATACAAAGAGACAAGAAAGGTAAAACATATTGAAATTAATTTATATTAAACACGATGTTATTCAATTGACAGTATCTAAAACCATAAAGGAAAAAAATTACTGAATTGCAAGAAAATATTCATAGTAATTCTGTTATAGTAGGGGACTCTAATGTCTCTCTCTGCATTTTGAGCAAACCTAACAGAATAATAACCAAAAGGAAATGTTCAAAATTGAAAAAAAAATGGTAAAGAAACTAAACAGGCTTTATGGAAACTTCTACACTGATTTCTCCATACCACAGAGAACTTTTGTAAAAATCAAGGTTTGGGCACAGAAGAATTGTAAATTAATATGAAAAAGTTGAAATAATAATCAATTATTTGCAGAGCATAATGAAATAAAAATACTAATCAGCTCAAGGTACACACACACACAAGCTCAGATCCAAATGGAGACAACAATGAAATAGTAAGCAATGAATGAATCAAAGAACATATCAGGGAAATAATAATTGTGTTAAAGAAAATTATAATAATGAAACAACACAACAAAATTTCCTGGCTGCAGCAAGGAAAAATTATATCCCTCAAACATACATTATTGAAACAGAAAAAGAGAGGATTAACCTGAATTGAATGTGCATTTAAAAAAATATTTAAAACAACAAAAACACAAAGCCAAGACAATAAAAAGGGGAGACAGTAAACATTAGAGAAGCAGATCAAATGGAAGCCAAATCAAAACAAGCAAAACATAAATGAAGCTTGAGGGTGCAGGAAGACTTCTGTTCCTGATGAGCTTACAGGATAATTCTCTCAAATTTTGAAGAACAAGTAACAACAATATTACACAAATTACTCTCAAAAGTTGAGAAATCACTCTACAAGATGCCTTTAACAAGATAAATATAGTACTAATCTCTATGCTAGGAAAGTAGACCTTTAATGAATATTGATTAAAAATCTTAAATAAAATTCTGTCAGATTATAATTCTTCCAAGAAATCAATTTTTATGACTGGGTTGGATTTATAACAGTGATACAAGGATGGTTCACCATTAGAAAAAATTAATATAACTTATCATAACTTTTAAAGTCCAACAAATGAAAAAAAAAAAGAATCCTTGGGCAGAGTACAACCCTTGATTATACTAAAAACCTTACAAAGAACAGGTATAACAGAGTACTTTTTCCTACCGAAGAAAGTATCTATCTAAAACCAAAAATATCTATTGTACCTAAGGGGAATACTCTAGATCTTTCCCAACAAATACAAGAATAAAGTAAGGATGTTCACGCTGAGTAATATTACGTGATAGTTTTAGCAATGCTGTCAGTACCAATAAAATAATAAGAAATTAAACATGTAGAGCAAAAGCTATTCCTATTTGCTGATAACATATAGATCTACTTAGAAAATCATAGGGAATAATCGAAGTAATGAGACAGATTCATCAAAGTTATAGATTATGAAATAAACCTACAAAATCAACAGCATTTCTATATGATGATGATAATAATAATAACAATAACATCCAAAAGACAATCATAGAAAAGGAAATTTCAATACAAATAACTACAAAATGCATAATGTATTTGGGAATCAATCTACCAATGCAGACAAAATAGTTGTATATGTTCAATTACAAAGTAGTCCTTAATGAAAGTAAATTTAAAAAAAAAAACTTAGAGTAGGGGGGGAAATTCAGTGTTCTTGTTGAAGATATTCTAATAAAATAATGATGACTATGCTACCAAAGTTAACTTACAGTTTTAATGCCATACTAACCAAAATATAAAAGAGATACTTTGCAGAACTCAATATAATAACTAATCAATAGGAGAAAGAAAAGATAATGAGGGAATAAGCATGCATTAAGCGCTTACCATGTGTCAGATACTGTGCTAAGCAATTTACAAATATTATCTTACTTTATCTTTACAATGACCCTGTGAAATAGGTGCTATCATAATCCCTATTTTGCAATTAAGGAAACTGAAGCTTAAGTGATCGCACAGCTGTATGATCTGAGGCTGGATTTGAACTCAGATCTTCCTGACTGCAGATCTCTATTTACTGTGCCATCTAGTTCTTTCTAAAAATTATTTAAAATATCAAGGAAAATAAGAAAATAGAGATGAAGGGGAAATAGCACTTCTAGACAGCCAACTCTCTTACAAAGCATCAGTCATTAAAGCCATTTGATAGGATAGCTAGGTGGCACAGTGAATAGAGCACTAGCCCTGGAATCAGGAGGACATGAGTTCAAATCTGGCCTCAGACACTTAACAGTTACTAGCCATGCAACCTTAGGCAAGTCACTTAATCCTAATTGCTTTGCCTTCCTTCTCCAAAAAAAATAGTTTTGTTTTTTTTTTTAATATTGGTTTCAAAAAAAAGAGAAGCAGACCAATAAAACAAACTATAGAAAAGAGAATCAGAAACAATGGAACTCAATATCCCAGGAAGAAATTAGGCTTAGACTAATATTTTACTCCTCATTTCTCCACATTCTGTTCCTTCTTTCCTTCCTTCCTTCCTTTATTCCTCCCTTCCTTCCTTCCTTCCTTCCTTCCTTCTTTCTTTCTTTCCTTCCTTCCTTCCTTCCTTCCTTCCTTCTCTCTGTCTTTCCCATCTGAAAGCATTTATTAAGCATGTCCTGTTGTGGATACAAGTATAAAGAATGAAACCTTACCTATTTGGAAGGAGCTTACATTCCAATGTATACTCTATGCACAAATATAAATACTTTTTAAATATACAGAATAAGTATAAAGTAAATAAATACAATTGTGCATGAAATAGCTAAATATGACAAGTTTGAGTAGAACAGCATTAACAATTACGGGATCAGGAAAGCCTATCATCTATTTATCTATCTATCACCTATTTATCTGTCTTGTGAGGTTTATAGCAAATGCACTGAAATATGTTCTAGTTACTAAGTTAATATGATTAGAAGCTACCAACACTGGGGGCTTTACAGCAAGCATTGACTTTCATGAGCTTCATATGAAGAATCTGGCCCCTCGAAAACAAGCTCAAATTAAGGATGTGTCTGCTTTCTAGAAACAGTAGGTGCCCTCTCCACCTCCTTTTGTGCAAGGTTTCAATAGCCCCCAAACCACATTTTGGTGGATATTGAAATGAACAAGTGGTCTTTTTAGTTTTCTAGTGAGTAACAGGCAGCTTTTGTTGGCAGTCTTGTAAAAGAGTACAGTACTGACACATCATGCTGCTCAACTCCATGATTTCACACTATTTTTAGCCCAGGGAAGATGTTAGTTGTAACACTGTACAATGGGCTAATCAGCTATAATAGAACTCACACTGTTTTGTACTCCACTTTACACTTATTATGTGCCTTGAATGTAAACAGCTATCTGCTTCTGACAAAGGTGGCATTTTGCCATAGTGGCCTTTATTCCTCCCTAAAGAGCAGCAAACACTGCAGTTTAGGAGCATACTGGAAAGGAATATGCCTCTGGTTCATGGGACATCAATTGTTAAAATCTAGCTTATTTGAAGCCTTTAATATCTTGGGGGGGGGGGGGAAGGTTAAAAAACACACACAAGAAAAAACAAAAGATTCCACAACAGGGTCTTTAAAGCACTTGGAACATATCCATTCTAAACTAAGGGAATTTATTTGTGTGTGTGTATGTATGTATATATGTATAGATATATGTATATGTATAGATACGAGTATATATATATATGAATGTTTTATAAAGTTTTTAATGATGACACCACAAAGAACTTTACAACAAATTATGATTTATCTAAAAGCATGACTAAGATGTAAAGTAGCCTTCATTTTCATTCACATAGAAAAGCAAGAAATGCTCTTCTATGCTGTAATACTGACATGTGCACATGCATACACACCACCTACACATATACAATATATAGATATTCCTGAAAACACTGAGACATGTATATGTATATTTGTGTATATATGTACATATATATATGTTATTACTACAGAAAAGCGTCTTACATAAAAACTACTTAGTCACAAAACAGAGGCTTAAAATAAAATAGTGTTGCTCACCTTAAGTTAAAATGTTTATTTTGAATAAAATACCAAACCTTTGGTCCAGAAGAGAACTCTGAAGGATTTTTCCCTTTTTTCTATGGGGCTGGGTAGACATTTTCACCTTCACATTATTGTCAGACAATAAACCAACCTCCAACAATGCTACCTGTAGGTGCTCCAATCTTTTCTTGGAGATGAGATATGCAGGGTGTTCTATCTGCTATATAGAAGCAATAGCCATTTTTGCCATTGTAGGGGAAGGTATCTGGGACCTGAGTGTTATACAGGTTCCTCACTAGAAATTAGGGAAGGGGACAGAGAGAGACAGAGACATACAAGAGACAGGGAGACAGAGACAGAGACAAAGGGACAGACACAGAGACAGAATTACAGTTCAGTTTGGGAGCAAGAGTGGGGCCTCTCTCTCTTTTTACACCCCTCCCCACTCCTCCCTCACCCTCTCCTCTACCTTAGTTTACATTCCAGCACTAATGAGATTCCCTGTGACCCCCCTCCCCTGGCTAGCTATGTCCCTATAAAATAATAGAACCAAGGACTGCTTGTTGAGTGTCATTGTCATTTCCAAAAAGGGATTCAAAACCAAATAGCTCTTCTGCAATCACCCAGACAACTGACCATAAGTTCTGGGAAAGAAAAAAAAGCTAAGAAGGTATAATGGTATTGGACTTTCATTATTGATAATGTCCTTAATGCTGCAAGGGTTTTTTTTAATTTGGTAGACTTCCCTGAGACAATTAGATGATACAAGGAATCAGAAATTCATCATATTCCTAATTTTGTTAGGAATTAATATTGTTATACTATTGTATTGTTATATATAACTGGATTATGCTAAAAATATAAGGGTATGAGGTCCCAGCAAGGTCAGAGCACATCTCATTCCTCTGTATTTGTCTTTATCTATAAGGAAAAATTAATGTTCAATTCTCAAAAATCAAATTTCCTCCATTTCTCTATATAGTATACAAACCAATTCATGAGTTTTAGTATTTACTCAAGGATTTTGGTTTTCCTACGGTCTCTGCCTTGCACCTTATTCCTATGCATTGTCTAGGCTTTCATTGTGACAGTCCTGTTGCAAGCAATGAAAAGTTGATATTAGGGTACACTTCCACTTTGTCAGGGTAGCTCTTGAAATTAAAAACAAAAACAAAACAAAACAAAAAAAACTCCAATATTAGAGAGGCTCTTCCTAGAAAGACGTTTCCCTCAGCCCTTTCCAGTCTGATAAAGGGAGCAGACACTTATTCAGTTCTGTCAAATAACTAAATAAGAGGGGAAATGGGCTGGGGTAAATGTCCATGGCTACAAAGGCACTGCAGGAAAGACTACTGGAATAGAGCTGGGACCAACAATATTTGTTTAAAAGCTACTTGAAGCAGGAACAAAGGCCAGGAAGAGTAAATGACCAAAGGTGGGAGGAGGTTGAGAGATGTGGGAGTAAATCTACCATCAGAGAGAGGAGTCAGAAAGTGAACAATAGTGGAATACAAAATGAAAAACAAAAGACAAACAAAAATATGAAGAAAAATCAATTTTAAAATTAGCACACAATTAGAAAATTTGACAGAGAAGATACTAAAATTAGGAGGGAAGATGAATTCTAAGATATCTAATATATTACAAATCTCTCTAAATAAATATTTCAAAAACAAAAGAAATTCAATTAAGATCTAATGGAATACATAATCCTATATTTTCTCAAGGGATAATGGAAACATGTCTAGATAGTACAGAGTAGTTTGAGAGAAAAATTAAAATGGAATGTTAAAAGAGAACAAATGGTAGAATTTATGGCCTGCACACCAGCTCTGATAAAGTCCATTTTAGTCAGAGTCAAGACCAGAGTTTCCTCATGGTCTGTTGTTTCTTTTATGGGCTTAACTATTTCAGGATTTTTGGCTCGACATCTCATTCCTGGTACATTCCTTGATTAAAATATGGATCTTGCTTTTGTTTGTGTTTACTCATGGAATTCAGATCACCCATCCTCCTGAACTTTGACCACCATGTCAAGTAAGTCACATACTCACTTATAGTATTGGGAAATGTCCCAGAGGAGTGGCCATAAAAGAATGTATACTTTGGCTATATAATTCCTGACCCTCAGATGAATAAATGAATTTTCTTGCAACTTTCTGGTAATTTCACCTGGCCCACATTTATTATCCACACCTTCCCATGAGGCAGCCCACATGTGGCAGGCTGCACACATAAAAAATAACTAGCAAAACAGGAAAAAAATTGAATAATGACTGCCAGTCTCTCCAAAGTGAAGGAGACAACAAAAGACTAGGAATATAAATATACTAAAAAAGATAATCTGTAAGATGATAAGGAAAAGTTAAGAATGGTAAAAGAACCTATGATCTCAGGTAACAAGCAAAAGACATTCACCATGAATGCAGGCAGAGTAGAGGTAACTTAAGAATCACAGACATCCCAACTACCCAGCATTTTTGAATATGGAAAACAATGAATCAAATGAAATAACATACAGATTGCTTCCAGAAAAGAAAATTTCTATGCTATAGTTATAAGATATAGTGATTATATTTGATAATTCCATGTTGTTGGTTGTCCTTTGTTTTTGAAAAGTGCCAATGACGTCACAAATTGATGTTTTGACTTGTGTGTGAATTGGATTTAAATGAGGTAAAGCTGTACCAACTCATCAGCCTCTCTTCCAAAGGTATCAAAGTCCAGTGGCAAGACAGAAGTCGGAACAATTGCCAATGTCTCAGGATGCAGTAGATGATCTTGGCATCTTCCATGTCTGACCAAGCTCTAAGGGCTCCACAGTACCTGCTTCAGTAACCTTCACTGTCATTGAAACAAGTTGTTCTCATTCAACTGTTCCATAGGGGAAAGCCTTCATGTGCTTGGGGTAGATATTCTGCTAACTCACCAACAGATTTCAGACCTCTCAGTTACCTTCAAATTATTCTATCCCATCAATAGAGTTGGTTTTACTGAAGCATGACCTCTGTACATACTAGAGCTTCTTTGAGCCACAGTTGAGAGTTAGATGAAAAGTGGACTCAAAAGGTGAAAAAGGCTCAGTAAACTCTCACACCAGAGGTGCTAGTCCTTCCTGAACACCTCATATACCACTCCATGTTAAACAACAACATTTACAAGCAATTAGAAGGTGTTAAAAGACAAAGGAAAGCAAATGTGGGTGGTACAGAACTATTCTATTCCCACCAGAAATTACATTAAAAATAATGGAATAATATTCTGAAAGGTATTCAAGATGGAACACAAAATGAAATAGAGCTTTATCACTTTGAAAATAGAGATAATGAATAAAAGAGAGAAATGTAAAGAAGTACTTAAAAATAGATGGGAACAGATTTTTCAACTTGCAAAAACTCCAAACAATATTAAAACAAGAAAGGCAAATAAATTTAAATGTCAAATAAAACACACACCCACACACACACCAAATAAATTATACCATCTCTAGAGACTATTGAAAGGGGAGAAAACCTCTAGAAATATAAAAACATCAACTGGTTTGAAAAATGTAAAGAAACAAGCAGCTCTTGGTCACTCCTGAGCTAACAACAGTGTGCGGCCACAAGAACAGAGCAATGCCCCCAGGAACTTGTTTCTTCGGGCTCATCTGGGAGTGATTCTAACAGTGAAGTCAACAAAAAGGCAAAGCAAGCTCTTCCAGAAAAACCAATAAAGAAGCAAAACACAGGAGAAAGTTCTAAATAAAGCCCCAGCTTGATCCAAGCAAAGCGGCAGCCTAGAGGATCATATTTTTCAGATTGGAAAAAATGAGATCTGTCACTGACCAGGACTTTTTTTTAATTAATTTATTTTCTTCTTTACATCACTCATTTCCACGAAATTTTGAGTCACAAATTTTCTCCCCATCTTTCCCCTACTCAACACCTCAAAACAGCCATCACACTGTATAGGCCGTCCCCCAATCTGCTCTCTCCTATGTCCTCCCCCTCACTCCTCTGACTTTCTGGTAGGGCAGGATGAGTCTCCCTACCACAGTGACTGTATATATTAATTCCCAGTTGCCTGTAGTTAATAATAATTATTATTGTTATATATATTTAACATTTGATTGTAGAACTTTAAATTCTAGATTCTTTCCCTTCCTCCCTTGTCACCCACCCCCACTGGAAAGACAAATAATTCAATTCAACAAATAATTCAATACAGGCTGTACATGTATAGATATGCAGAACATCTCCACAATGGATATATTGTGAAAGACTTCTTCTTCCTATCCTGCCCCCATCCTTCCCTCCCCTCTGTCAACCAACCTCTCATCCCCATCCACCCTACTCTCCAGTTTAGAATTTAAGTCATTCCTTCCCTAAGCCAAATTCAATGAGACTAAGGTTGACCCATTCCCTTTTTCCTTCCCGTTCTTCCCCTCCACTGTAATAATTATCCCTAGCCTCTTCTATATGAGATGATTAACCCCATTCTGTCTCTCCCTGTCTCCTCTCATTCTAATCCTCAACCACCTCAGAATTTCACCTTTCAAAGTATTGTCCCTTCCTATTCAATTGATCCTGTGCCCTCTATGTACACGTATATACACATACTCAGAAATGTATTCATATGGATATATAAACCCTCCTATACAGACATACGTGTATGAATACATATATATATATATGTATACATATACATATATACATATGTATATATGTACATACAAATTTTCTGTTCAGTTCTGGTTTTTTCAGCAAGAATGCTTGAAAGTTCTCCACCTCACTGAATGACCATATTTTCCCTTGGAATATTATACTCAATTTTGCGGGGTAGGTGATTCTTGGTTTTAATCCTAGCTCCCTTGATCTCTGGAATATCATATGCCAGGCCTTTTGATCCCTCAATGCAGAAGCTGCCAGATCCTGGGTTATCCTGATTGTGTATCCACAGTATTCAAATTGCTTCCTCTTGGCAGCCTGTAATATTTTCTTCTTTATCTGGGGACTCCGGAACCTGGCAATAATACTCCTAGGAGTTTTCTTTTGGGGTTCTTTTTCAAGAGGTAATTGGTGAATTCTTTCAAGTTCTGTTTTGCCCTCTGGTTATAGAATATCAGGGCAATTTTCCTTGAGAATTTCTTGAAGGATGCTTTCTAAGTTCTTTTTCTGATCATGGCTTTCAGGTAGTCCAATAATCTTTAAATTGTCTCTCC
>CM053599.1:168303732-168331298 GCA_028646575.1 Pseudocheirus occidentalis | reverse complement strand
AGATATTTCACATCACCTTCTATTTTTTCATTTGTTTGGATCTGTTTAATAGTATCTTGATTTCTCATAAAGTCATTTGCTTCCATTTGCTCCACTCTAATTCTGAAGGAATTATTCTCTTCAGAATGCTTTTGAGATTCTTTTTCCATCTAGCAAATTTGACTTTTTAAGGCATTCTTCTCCTCATTGGCTTTTGAGTCTCTTTTACCACTTGAGTTAATCTATTTTAAGGTGTTTATTTTCTTTGGTCAGGTTTTTGACTCTCTTTTCATGCTTTTCTTGCATCATTCTCATTTCTCTTCCCAATTTTTCCTCCACGTCTCTTATTTGGTTTTAAAAATCCTTCTTAAGCTGAGCTATGGATTGTAGGCAGTATTCATGCTTCTTAGAAGCTTTTGGTGTGGGAGTTCTGACTGTGTTGTCTCTTTCCCATTCCATGATTTGATCCTTTTTGCCCCCCAAAAAGGATTCCAGAGTTTGGTTGCTGTTCTTACTTTGCTTCCTTTACCTGCTCATGTTGCCAGTGAATTACTTGATTTTTTAGCTCTGTGGAACTCTGCTTCCAGAGGGGAAAGTTCTGCTCCAAATTGCTGGGGTTTTCACAGTTACTGGAGCTATTAGGAAGGTGCTTCAGTCCCCACCAGCTTTGGCTCACTGAAAGCACACCCCAGGACCACCACCCAAGACCATGATCCAGATCCAGGCCGCTCAGTGCAAGAGACTTAGCCTCTGAATGATCACTTGTCCCCCCTGCAGTCTGCAGGCTGGGAGCTCTGAAGAAGCCATGAGGCTGCAGGGCTGCTGCTTCTGTCACTTCCTTGCCCTGGAGGCAGTTTGGCCAGACCACTTTTTTTCCCCAAATTTAGCTGAGTTCCACTTTCACTTAGTCCTTGTATCTTATGGCTTGATAAATCTGGAAACTACCACAGCTGCTACAGATCCACTCTCCTGAAGGCTCCAGCTGCATCTCCTCCTGGCCGCCCTGGAGTCAAGCTGTGGTTTCAGGCTGGGCTGGTTTTGGCTCCCAGTGTGCTGCAATGAGCCCTTCCTGCCAAGTTGCCTTCACTGGGAGGTGTTTTTGTGAGTTTTGGAGCCCTAAAATTTGTTTAGAGTCATTCTTCATGGGTATTTGAGGTGGCTATGTGAGAGCTGCAAAACCTTGTTGCTTCTATGCCACCATTTGGCTCCACCCCACCGTGACCAGGATTTTAAAGGGATAGTCCTAATTGATATTAGAGAATACTGTATGGATCAGGAAGGTGAAATGAAACCTGGTAGAAAAGGTATTTCTTTAAATCCAGAACAATGGAGGCAGTTGAAGGAACAGATTTCTGATACTTATGATGCAGTAAGAAAACTGTAAAATCAGAGCCATATGAAACCTGTACTGTTTTAGTTGTTTTAATCAGTCTTTTTACATTGGCTTTTGTTTTCTAAACTATTTTTTCCAAGCTATTTTATATCTGGATTGCAAAACAATTTGTAAGATGAATCCTTTTTTGAAAATGTGCGTTAAAAGTGTATTCTGAGTGGAAAAAAAAAGAAAAACGTAAAGAAACAATATCAGAGAGACAATCAGATTTCTTCACAAAGTACACAAGGGAACCAAAATGGAAATTGAATTAGATGAAATAGAAGAGATTATGTTGAAGGAGAAGGGCTAAAATATCACGAACTATACCCAACAATTCTTTTCACAGTGTATTTTTTGTGACTAAATTGGAAAAATAAGGCTAAAAAAGGAGGGGGGCTGAGGTAGATGAAGAATGGAGGGAAATATATCAAGTAAATAAGCAAATAACATAGGGAAGATAAATCCTCAAGTCTCTCAGAAATAAGAGAAGCTATAAAAGAATGACTAAGGTGGCAAAGGGAGGAATTGAAAAAGGAGAAAGAGTAGAGAGATCTCAACTCATTGAGAATGAAGAGAGCAAAGAAGAGTATTTCCATAGCAGAAATAATGTATTCTTAATTTCCATCATTGAATCAGGACTCCAGATATAATGCAAAGGGATACCACTTTGAACTCCTGGCGGAAACTGGCATACAGAAGTAAGGGAGAACAGGAATGAAGACAGGAGTATGCACGGCAAAGAGGAAAGAAAAAATCATATAAGGGGTCTGGCATATAGTGAGTAAGTATTTAATAAATGCTTGTTACCTTTCCTTCCCAATTCAGCAATGATATGCAACAAGGATAGTGTGGCACATAGCTTCTCTGGACCTATGGAAACATGCTTCTGGTTATCAGGTCTGGTCTAGGTATGGTGAAGGATAAAGTAACTCACATGGTCTTCAGAAATCCACCAAGTCTGAGAGTCTCTAATTGAACATGGCTGGGACTTTTTATGTGTTTAGGTGATGAGGAAACTGCATTGGAGAAACCAATCAAGTCTTGAGTGTAGCTTTGTCATTGAGGGAAAAATAATCACTTAGCATTAAGGAAGGAAGTAGGGCCTGGATCTCTTCATATTATAGGTATGGGAAAGAAGCTAAGTCAGGAAAATGCTGCCAAATATTAGTACTATCACCCCTTATATCCCTGCTGCTATTTAATATAATTCTAGAAATGCCAGTAATAGCAACACCCTGTTTGTTGATAACATGACAGCTTACTTTAAAAATTTTAAGAAATGAGAAAATAAACAAAGACAATTAATAGCCCCAGTAAATTTGCAGTTTATAAAATGAACCTACAAAAATCCACAGTGTTTCAAGGACATTATTGATTTTTTTTAAAAAGCTCCATATGTACTAAACATTTATACTAGACCTTTGTGGTAGGAAAAACATTGAAAAAATATGGCAACTGAATATATAATGGCTAAATAAACTATGCTTCAACAAAGCATCAGACAATTACTGGTGTATAGGACTAATATCTATCAGAATTCCCCCTTCATCCTGCTCCCCTCCAACCCTCCAGACACAGTAGATTGGGACCTAAAAGGGGAAAAAGTCTGAACTTATTTGGCTTAGGGGTGGGAAAAGTCTCAAACTTATACCTCCATTTCTTCTAGCTGTTCTGATGTCATTTTTCTGGGCAGCCGGGGCATAAAATGTCCAACCTACCTAGGGATTTGACTTAGTTGGATTGAAATCACAAGAAAAGGAGTACTCAGTGCCTTGGTTCAACTATTTATTTAGCACATTGTTTTGTTTCAAGTTTCTTTTAAGCTTTGCCCATGATTATATCAAGTCTTTAAGAAACAGAACTTGTGAAACCCACAGTGGGAGGAACTTGCTGATGCAACAGGAAGGCACAGAACAGGGAGAAGCTAATGATCATATATAAGGAGAAGCCCAAGCTGAGAAAGAATAGAATTGAGAAGGGGAACTTCGTGGTGGCCAGACACGCTGTCTGTTCTGTCTGTGTTGATTATTGTTAAGGACTGAAAGAGGATTTTCTTGTTGTCTGTTTACAGAAGTCCTGGAGGAGGGATTAGGAAGTCCTAGCACTGTACTGATGATTTGAGTTGAGTTCTCAGACCTTGTAAGTGGATCTGTGTTGATTTCACAGGCAGATAGTGAATTGATTATGAGGTCAGCAATGTTGATAAATGTTGTTTTGGCTCTGTTAAGCTTTGTCTTCCCAGAAACAGAAACTGTGAAGGACTTGAGGTGGACTGGACATCGTGAGCTTCAATATGGAAGTGGAAAGGGGACTGGAAGAAGAATTGGGTGAGGAGCTGGAGAAGTTGCTGAAAGATGCCTGCCTTTGAATCCAGGTGACAGTTGGGTAGATTCAGACAGGAGGTAGACCCATGGAAGAGGAACCATGGAATCTGAGAGCCAGTCTCCAGTCAAGATGAAAAGATCCCTCCTTGGGTACTTAATGCTAACTGAAAAGATCATGATTTACTGTAGCCTGGGATTGGGAGAACTTTGTACTCTGTACCTTGTACCTCTTAAGGATGATTGAGTTAAGGATGATTGGAAACTAATCTCCAATCAAGAGGAAGACTTTTTTTGACTGAGAGATTAACAATGTGACCTGGGGGGGAGAACTTTGAACTTTGCACTTTGTGTCTCTTTTTTTTTTTTTTTGCTTTTTGGAGAACAGTTGGGGTTAAGTGACTTGCCCAAGGTCACACGGCTAGTTTTTTGTGTTAAGTGTCTGAGGCAGGATTTGAACTCAGGTACTCCTGACTCCAGGGCCGGTGCTCTATTCACTGTGCCACCTAACCACCCCCACTTTGTGTCTTTTAAGGAGGCTTGTTCCTTAAGGATGATTGAGTTAAGAACTTCCTAAATGATTGTACTTTGTGTTCCTTAAGGAGGCTTGCTCTTAAAGGAGGATTGAGTTAAGGACTTACTGAATGATATCTTTTGTTTAAAACTATGTGGCCACTTTGGTGAAAATTATGTGGCCACTTTAGTGATAAATTCTTATGTTATAATATTGTTAATGCTGTACTTTGGTTTCTGTGAATGTTTTGCTTTAATTTACTGCTGAATAAATAGAGAGTTCACTATATTACGTGATCAGAACCTTAAAGTTGTTCACAGTAGCAGTCCTCTGGAAAGCTGCTTATGCCTGGCTTACATATATGAATGTAAGAAGAATAGAGGAGCCACTATATTCTTGTAACAGCAAGCATCCTAGCATACTCAGGAAGGCTGCTAGTACAGGTTCTTTGATCTGCTTTTCTAAAGGAAAGCACCTTTAAAGGGGTCAACAATCTTAGTTTAATCAAACACACTCACACACACACATATCATTTACATTTCAGGGGAGAAAGTTAGCACTCGGAACTTCAGAGAAAATACAAATATTCAAACAGAAATTACAAGCAAAAATAATAGCACAAAAAACCAATAGACAGGGCTTCTAACCATCTGACCAAATAATACATATATTACAGATCAACTGAGAGATCAAACTGTCTGACCATTACATACATACATAGTTACCAGAGAGAGAAGCACCAACATCTGGGTTTTCAAAGCCAGGCGGCTCCTTAATGGTTACCCAGAGTCCATTCTAGCCAAATCACTCAAACATTCTTCAAATGAGTAAGCCACAAAGCAAAATGCTAACTTCAGTGTATATATACATTTCTTCAGGGTCAGAATGCATCACAACCTTCTGTGACCTACTACCTAATTATAAATTAACAAAAGGTGTGAGCCTTCCTGGGAAAAAAAAAAAAAGCCTTCCCTAATCAAGCTTCTCTTGTTGGGCTCCACAAGAGGCCTATTCATGAGCAGGGAAGATCTTCAACTCTCATTAACATTACAACTTTCTCTTGCTAAGCAGATATATTTCCATATGGAGATAAGACAAGCAGTAACACTTTGTAAACATCCTTCCTATTTTGGCTAAGTAAACTTTACTTTCTTTTGTTAATGATTCAACATCCTATCAATGTCCCATTTTGTTCTAGCATTGAACATGACATAACAGGATTTTGGCACATAATAAGTGCTTAATAAATGCTTATTGAAGTAGGATTATTTAAAAAAAAACCTGGAAAGACTCACATGAACTGATGCATAGTGAAGTGAATAAAATCAGGAGAACATTGTACATAGTAACAACAACATTCTTCTATGAAGAACTGTGAATGACTTATTCTCAGCAATACAATTCTCTGAGACAATCCCAAAGAACTAATGATGAAGCTTACTAACTATCTCAAGAGAAAGAACTGATATTGCTTGAATATAGACTGAAGCATGTTATCTTTTACTTTCATTTTTTCTTTTATTTGAGTCTTCTTGTACAAAATTATAAATATGGAAATATTTGTAATATGGAAATAATTGTACCTATATAACCTATATCTGTTTATTTACCATCTCAAGAAATGGAGAGGGAAAGAAAATGATAGAGAGATAAAATTTAAAATTAAAAAATTTAAATAAAAATATTTTTTAAATTTGTCAACTGTTTTTTAGATTATAAAGTGAACTTCATTCAATCTTTTTTTTTAATTTACGGAACAACACCAAATAAAAATGCACATATTAGAGAAAAACTATATTTTGTCCTAGATTTAATTTAAACATTCTTAATTTAAATTTTTGAAAAACCACAACTGGGACCTGCCAGTAAGCATTTATTAAACATCTACTATGCACCAAGTGGAGGCAGCTAGGTGTCTCAGTGGCTTAAGTACTAGGGCTAGAGTTAAGATCTGAGTTCAGATCTGGCCTCAGGCATTCACTGCCTATGTAACTCTGGACAAGTTATTAAACCTGGGTTTGCCTTAATCTACTGGATAAGAAATGGCAATCCATCCCAGTATCTTTGCCAAGAAAAACCCATATGAAGTCATGAAGAGATGAATATAACTGTATGACTGATCAACAAAAACAATGTACCAAGACCCTGTTAGGTTACTGTGCTAACAACATAGAGATAAAACATAGACCTGTCCCTCAAGGTGCTTACATCCCTTTTTCTGACCCTTGTCTCCCTTTAGTTCTCTATGGTCCAAATTAGTCAATTTTTCTAATTCCTCCTCCTTCCCCAAACTAACATACCTATTCATTCTTACCTAACATTGTGATATTTCCAGGCAATTCTGTTTTCTGTCCCTTTTTCCTTATTTACTCAAATTTACCCTAATTTTTTGGATATAGTTCAAATCCCATATTAATTTGCAAAACTGAAAATTTAGGCCTAATTAGGAGGCTTTAGGGGCAGGTAGGTGGCGCAGTGAATAGAGCACCGGCCCTGGAGTCAGGAGGACCTGAGTTCAAATCCAGCCTCAGACACTTGACACAAAAACTAGCTGTGTGACTTTGGGCAAGTCACTTAACCCCAATTGCCCTCCAAAAAAAGCAAAAAAAAAAAGGAGGCTTGATAGTACTGACTACTTTTTATGACACAATGTATCTACCATATTTTAATGATTTGTATTTCATGTCTCATATTCAATTACAACATTCATGAAGTTACGTCTTGTATCTTATTAATCTTTGTATACAACTAGCAAAGTATCTTAAAAGGATCTCAGAAAGATCTTAGAGCAGATCAGAAAATACCACACTCTCCAAAATCTCCTCACCCCAAATAATATAGGACATTGCCTCAAAGTGAATACAGAGCTTCAGAAATAAAGAAAAGTCAGGATAAAGCAGTTTTTGTTCTAAGACAGTTTAAGAACTCAGGAAAAACCCAACACCTAGAGGTGGAGGTCTGGTCCTAATGAAGGACCTATACTTCCAAACTGACTCTGCTAAATCAATAAATAAGAAGCCCTGGGGGCAGCAGAGTCAGGAAGCAGCCTCGGCAGTAAAAACTTTCACTTTGATGACAGTGTGGGCATTGGACAACAAATTAGAAGAAGACTAAAGAATCCTCTGCTGTCTTGGGCACCAGACCCAGCTCTACTGGAAAGACACAGTCTTGGGCTCTTGTTGTGGGTGAAGAAGTGTGAGCACATGCCCTGGTTGTAGGCACTTGCAGGAGAGGTCTGACTCCAGTGCACAGGAATAAGTAGAAGTTTGCAGCTGTGGAATGGATTGCAGGGAGCAAGAGCATTTAGGGAACAGGGTGGTAGGGGCCCTAGCTATGGTTTAGGGATGGAGAGGTGTCCCCAAGGTTGGGCTCTAGGACAGGACTCAGAAAATAACAGTTAGAAGGGCCTGAGGCATGGGACACTACTCCTCTCACCTTGGGACTAGAACCAGACTACAATAATAAACTGCTAAAAGTAAAATAAAACAAAGTAAAAATAAAAATGAGTAAGTAAAGGAAAGGAAAGTAAGTAAAGGAAAAAGAAGTTAACCATAGACAGCTACTATGGGGATAGGATCAGATTAAAAGGAAGATAGTGAAGTAAAAAAGAAAAGTCATTCCTACCCCAAAGAGAAATGTCAATGGTCACAAAGCCAGAAAGAATTCTTTCTTTTAACTGTTTGATCTTTTATTAATTTTTAGTTTTCAATATTCACTTTTATAAGATTTTATATATATATATGTATATATATATACACACACACTCATAATCAACATATTTCCATATTAGTCATGTTGTGAAAAAATAATCAGTACAAAAAGGAAAAACCATGAGAAAGGAAAAACAAAAAAGAGAAAATAGTAAGCTTCAATCTACATTCAGACTCCATAGTTCTTTGTCTGGATGTGGATAGCATTTTCTATAATGAGTCTTTTAGAACTGTCTTAGAGAATTGCATTTCTGAGAAGAGCTAAGTCTATCAAAGTTGGTTATAGCACAGTGTTGCTGTTATTGTATATAGTGTTCTCCTGGTGAAATGGCAAGTTTTAACAAAGTAACCACAGAGTCCGAATGAAAAGTTTTAAGGATCTTTAATAATTGATTTATCAGCTGGGCTGTCTCAAAAGCCAAAAAGAGAGAGAGAACAGCAAAGTAATGCAGAAGTACAGAATCTTTTATACCATTTACCTTAATTGTACTAACAACATGATTTGTTACCAAAACTAGTTGCCATCAGGTACAGGGGATCTGTTCTTTGTCTCAATACCAATTAATGAAGAGTTGGGCATGGGAACCAGAAGCAATATTGCGTGGGAACCAGGAGCAATATTGATTAATGAAGAGTTGGGTATGGGAACCAGGGGAGTGAATGAGGAGTTGGGCATGGGAATGCAGACTTAGGCAAGTAGGAAAAGAAAAAATAAGACAGATTACCCAGGTGCATTCTTAGCCCAGTACAGGCCACTTCACTGATTTCTATTTTGGGTTCACTCTGAGTTTACTGAGCCTGCTGATTTCTAATTTCACAAAGTATCACTTAACTATTTCCTGGCTGATCTCTTGACTCCTATCTTGAGTCCATAGCTTAACTAGCTCCTGGCCACTTCATTCCTCCATTTGTTTTAGGAAAGAATGCAATAATGAATTCCTGGCCACTTATGGGTGTTCATTGCATACACAGGACCCACTTCTGCACATAGCCTGGGAGGGTGGGGCCAGCTAATGGTGTTACAAAGGAGGTCACCCTAGGTGATCAATTAAACAGAGATTCAAACCAATTTGACCAAAATACACCTTTCAGGGGAGTAAGAGTCTGCTAAGGCATGGATGGGAATGCAGGAGGTAAGGCCAGTGGTGCATGCCATACAGAGATTGTCAGGACCTTGGAGGATGCAGTTAGACAACCCTGAGTCCTTATTAATTTCAATAATAGCAGCACACAGGTTAGCATAGGGTGAAAGGACACAAACTGCCTGTCCCTGCATGTCCCCCAATGATCTTTTTGTTGGGGGATGCCAATTACAGGTCTGCTATGGTTTTTGGGTCAGGATGTATAGGTCTCCCCTATACCCTTCCTCAACAGGCTTCGGGCATCCCCGGCTCCTGCTTACTCTGGGAGAAACAGCTGCACAGAAAACTCAGGACACAGGACTTGCTTCTAGCTACATTCTCTAAACCGGGTGTAGCTGGAACTCCTTCTGCCTCCGGGTAGCCTGTATTTAAGTCCTTTCTCCAGGGACCCTTAGGGTCCCTCACCTGGCCATGCCCTCACCACAGCAAGCCAATCGTGCATCACCCCAAAGGTGGAGAGATAATCCTGCTTATTGCAAACAGGTGCAGCCTTTGCATTCCACCCCCAGGTGATCACGTGCACTCCTGTTAGCTGAGGACCGGTTCAAACCATCACCTTACCCCACATGAGGTATCAGAGACCCAACAAGAGACCCAACACAGGTCTGTTGTACATGTGGGTCTTTTTCCTTTTTTAAGATCTCTTTGAGATACAGACATAGTAATTTTATTGTTGGATCCAAGTGTATGCATAGTTTTATAGCCCTTTGGGCATAGTTCCAAATTGCTTTCCAGAATGGTTGAACCAGTTCAAAAACTCCACTAACAAGGTGTTAGCATTCCAATTTTCCCACATCATCTCCATTTATCATTTTTCTGTTTTGTCATGTTAGTCAATCTGATAAGCATGCAGAGTTTTTTCATTTTCATTTCTCTAGTCAATGGTAATTTAAAGCATTTTGTTATATGATTATAGACAGCTTTCATTTCTTCATCTGAAAACTGCCCATTTGTGTCCTTTGACCATTTATCAATTGGGGAATGACTTCTATTCTTATAAATTCGACACAGTTCTCTCTATATATATATATATTAGAAATGAGGCCCTTATCAGAGACACTGGCTGTGAAAATTGTTTCTCAGCTTTCTACTTCCCTTCTATTGTTGACTGCATTGGCTTTGTGCAAAACCTTTTAAATTTAATGTAATTAAAATTATTCATTCTGCATTTCAAAATGTGCTCTGTCTCTTGGTTGGTGATAAATTCTTCCCTTCTCCATTAATCTGACAGGTAAACTATTCTTTGCTCTCCTGTTTTGCTTATAATAGCACCCCCAAAAAAGAAATCTTGGGAAAACTTTTAAAAGACTTCAAAAATCAAATAAGAGAGATGAAGCAAAAATTAGGGGGGAAAATAAGGGCAATTCAAGAAAATCAAGAAAATTATGAAATGAAAGTCGACAATGGGGGGGTTCGGGGGGGGGGGGGGAAATCCAAGAACTTAAGGAGGAAAAGAACTCCTTGAAAACTAGAATTCAGCAAGGGGAAGCTAATGACATTTTAAGGTACCAAGAAATAATAAAAACAAAATCACAAGAATGAAAAATTGAAGAGAATATGAAATATCTCATTAGAAAAACACCTCATCTGGAGAACAGATTGAGGAGAAACAAGATAAGCATTATTGGACTGCCTGAAAGGTATGGTCAACAAAAGTCCTGATAAAACAATACAAGAAATCATTAAGGAAAACTGCCATGAAATTCTACAACTGAAGGTAAAATAGAAATAGAAAAAAAAGTCCACAGATCTCCACCTGAAAGAGACCCAAGGAAGAGAACTTACAGGAATATCGCAGTCAAGTTTTGAAAGCCTTGATTTAAGGAAAAAATATTACAAGCAACATTACAAACAACAAGAAAAAAAATTAAATACTGTAAAGCTACAGTCAGGACAACACAAGATTTAGCAGCTTCTACATTCTAAGACCAAAGGGCTTAGAACATTGTATTTCAAAAAGCAAAAGAGCTGGAGTTTGACCAAAAATAACCTACCCAAAAAAGCTCAGTATAATGCCGAATAAAAAAAGAAAAGGAAGAAGATGTTTAATTAATTGAACCTTTCAGGTATCTGTGACAAAAAGAAGAGAACTCAATGAAAAATTTGACAAATAAGATCCAGGAAAGACATAAGGTAAACATTAAAGTCCAATTATAGGGAACTCTATAAGGTCAAACTCTTTACTTTTTTATATGTACAAACATTGTCAGTATTCTTATGACTATCCTCATTACTTGAGTAGTTTGAAAGGCAAAAAGGACAATTATACAAATGAGGAAGAATAGATACAGAGGTATAAGTGAAAGCCTGGTTGTGCTAGAACCTTACTCTCAATAGAATCGGGTTAAAGGGAACAACATACATATCCAGAAGGATATAAAAGTCTTCTATATTTATAAAGAAATAAGAGAGCAAGGAGCTTGGGGATAAGGGCAGGAATTATGAAGGGTTGAGGGACAGGATAAGGGAAGAATTCTTAGAGGGGTGGGTAGATTAAGGAAGAGAAGGGCAAAATAGTGGTTAGAAGCAAATTAGACACATGAGGAGGGATAAGGTAAATTGGACAAGAAGTATAAATAGTGAGGAATGTGAATGGGATGAACTCACCCACAAAACAGAAATGGATAGCAGAATGGATTAAAAATAACAATTAGATAAGATTTTGTTTACAAGAAACAACTGAAAATAAGAGAAACAGAATTAAAATGAAGGACTAGAGTAGACTTTGTTACGTTTCAGCTGATGTAAAAAAAAATCAGGAGTAGCAATCATGATCCCTGAAAAAGTTAAAGCTAAAATAGATGTAATTAAAAGACATAAATGGGAAGTACACTATGTATCACCATTATTATAGATAATAATATTGATATTATTGAATATTGAAATACTGTTTTAGAAATGCTAGCAACAGAAATAAGAGAAGGAAAAGAAATGTAAAGAATCAGAATGGGAAATGAGGTAATAAAACTATCTCTTTTTGCAAACTATATGATGGTATATTTGGGAAACACAAAAGATTCATCTAAAAAGTTAGTTGAACCAATAATTTTAACAAAGTAGTAAGACATAAAATAAATCCATGTAAATCATCAGTGTTTTTATATAGCATCAACAAAATCCTGCAGGGAAAGGTAGTAAGAGATACTCTATTTAAAATAATTGTGGACAGTATAAAAAACCCAAGTGTATACCTGCTAAACAGACCCAGGAACTGCATGAACATCATTATAAAACACTTTATACAAATAAAGTCAGATTTAAATAACTGAAGAAATATAAATTGTTCATGAGTGGACAAAGCCAATATAATAAAAATGACAATTTTACTTAATTAGGATATTTACTAAATGCCATCCTAACTAAATTACCAAAAAAAGTTTTACTGATTTAGAAAAATAACAACAAAATTCATTTGGAAGAATAAAAAGTCAAAAACATAAAGAAACTAAAATAAAAAATGTAAAGGGAAAAAAGCTAAGCAGTTCTATATCTTAAACTATATTATAAGGAAGGAATTATCAAAATTATCTGGTACTGATTAAGAAATAGAAAGGCAAATTGAATGTCAGAAAATTCTACTTTCCTTGGCACAGGGACAGAAGCGTGCTGGTAAATATTTAACAAGTTCTCCAGAGGGAAAAATGTAGGTGATTATGAGAGGAGAGCACTCTCTTTCCCCTCCCCCAACAAATAGTAGCAAAGGATAGAGGAACTACTCTCCTATTCCCCCTTTATCCTAGGGTTTTGGTTTGAAAATAACAATAACCTGGAAGAAATGTATTGCTTCAGATTACTCATCTATTTCTTTGCTTATCCCCTCAGACTGGCTAGTATATGGAATTCCATCCCATATGAGAACTCCCATGGAGAACCTATTGTTCTTGCACTTCCCAGTGCAGTGCCAACTTTCACAAAAGGCTTTGATTGAGTATACCTTGTTCTAGATTTCTAGAAAGCATTGACTCTCCCTTCTATCACCCAAATAACACCACACAAACCAAAGTTAGAGCTATTTTTTTAATATGTAAATGTGAGATAAATCATAGCTCCAAAAGACAACAGAAAGCATGGGAGAAAAGCAAAGTCCATTTGAACTACAGCAACCAAGAGCAGGAAATTACTGCTTTGCTTAGAAAGGGAGAGAAGGGAAGTTAATGTAGCGTGGGCTTAGAAAAGGGAAAGTAAGAATGTCTCTGAAGGTTTAGACTCAACAAATGAGGCAATCAAGTCCACAGCACCTCATTACTCTTAATACAGGCATAAGTCTACAATGTAACTGACAATTAGTCATCTTACTGTCTCTGGAAGAAACTGGTTGCATGCAACTCCCCAGAGGTTCCGAAGATGGAGGATGCACACTGAACTCAAACACTGCTTCCTCATTCTCTTTATTCCTCTTTGAACTATTCCAGAGGTCCTCACATAGTTTTAAACTTCAACAGCCAGTGGAGTACTGCCAAAACAACTGTATCTCCATGCATCCCAACACATGGTTACATTTCAATTTAAGGTTACATTCCTCCCTTCTTTCCTCCCTCCTTCTCCTCTCCCTTTTCTCCCTTTTCCTTCCTCTTTTTCTCTCTCCCTTCCTTCCATTTTCCCTTCCTTCCATCTATGTCTCATGCCAGTCAGGCCTTTAGTAGCTCCATTCCATAGTTATTCTATATACCTCTGATCTTCCCTAAGAGGAAAAGGGACTAGAGTTGAGAAACTTGCTATGCTGGACTTCTTTTTTGTTGTTTGTGTCATGGCTTCTTGCTCTGGATCTGCTTATTGGTAATTTTTTTCTGTGCAGTTTAGGAGACCTAGATTTTACCTCTAGCATACCTAGATTTGTGCTTTCTCAGAGATGTCACAGTACCATCTGACTTAGGGAAGCTTATTCCCTACCCACTTTAGTTAGAGCATAGAAAATATGGAATCAGTTTCACTCAGAAATGAAAAGTTTGATTCTAATGGCAAGAAATTTGCTGTAGATTAAACCTGTGTAGGTTAAAGTACAAACACTATTCTAAAGTTGCACCTCAATTTTTGTACTATACATCGCTTTCATTCATTAATTTTACAACATCTCTATAGCACTTCCACTTGTGGAAAAGGATTACATTTGCAGGTACCATCTTCATCTGAACTTTATAAGGTGTTTCTAAGTGATCAAACCAGTTTGCTAAATCACAAAGAACGTCCTTAGTAGATTCTTCTAAACCAGACTCTTACTTTATCCTTTGAGAACCCTGTCATTATTACTTTCCATTGCTCCATTTTTAAATTTAATCCCAATAGATGCTAATCATACCTGATTATATCAACCTGGTCTATAGATGATGATTCAGTGGAGGCATGGCTTCATAGAATCAGAGAGGGGAATGTGAAAGTGAAAATTGATACCCTATTCTGTATTAATTATTGATTGAGAATTGTCTCTAATCACTGGAATCAGTACTTATTAATTAATTTTATTTAAAGGATAATTTGGCTATTTAACATTATATAGTCTGACTTCTTAATAAAAGTGTGACTTCCCTATTTTTCTGGGCTGCATCTTAAGTGCACTTAGGGTTAAACATTGACCTCTGTTATTGACAACTTACCAATAAATAGATTATACTTGGAAATCTTATGCTTCAGTCTCTTTTCATACAGTTTTTTATTGTGACAAGTTTCTTGCTATCACTCTTAACTAATAGGCACTTATATGAGCACACAACATGGGAATGCAACAGATTGAATACAGCACTTGAAGAGATGATGGGGAAAAATATAAAGGAATAAAAATAAAAGAGTTTGAAAGCTAAAACAGAATTCAAAACATATTCAACTGATAACTTCAGTGAGAGAAAAGAATGTGGGGGCAGCTAGGTGGGAATAGAGCACCGGCCCTGGAGTCAGGAGTACCTGAGTTCAAACCTGACCTCAGACACTTAACACAAAAAACTAGCCATGTGACCTTGGGCAAGTCACTTAACCCCAACTGCCCTCCAAAAAAAAAGGCAAAAAAAAAGAGAGAGAAAAGAATGTAATATGAGAAAGATAAAAGAATACTTCAAAATGAATCTGTGTAAAAAATATTAAAACCAGAAAAAGCAAAATTTTAAATTAAAAACTTCAATATACAATAAACATCATTGAAAGGAGTTAATACTAAGCTAGATTCATTTTTAAACCCACATTGTAATGAGGAAAAAGGAACTGATGTAAATACCAAAAATTTGGGTGAAAATCAAAATGATAATTTGTTGTACAATTAAATCTACTTAATAACACTGCAAGATTATTGTCCTTAGAAGGTAGCAAAAAGGAAATATTAGAGCAGATTTTTTTGGAAGTGGAAAGGTAGGGAAATTGGGTTTAAGTGACTTGCCCAAGATCACACAGCTAGTCTGGTGTTACTGTCTGAGGCTGGATTTGAACTCAGGTCCTCCTGATTCCAGTGCTGGTGCTCTATTCACTGTGCCACCTAACTGCCCCTACAGCAGTTTTAAAACTACTAAAGTATTATTGCTCATGAAAAGGGACTATTTAGCTAAAACTCCTTGGATCGTTCTATTCTCAATTTGTGCCAGACTGCTTTCCAGCTTTGCCAACAATTTTTACCAAATAGTGAATTCTTATCCTTGAACTTTGAGTCTTTATTCCTTATCAAATACAAGGTTGCCATAGTAATATGCTACTGTGTGTTGTGTGTCTACTCTATTCCACTGACCCACTATTCTATTTCTTAGCCAGTACCAGATAGCTTTGATAAATACCACCTTATAATACAGTTTAAAATTACACTGCTAGAGCACCTTCCTTAACATTTTTTTTCATTAATTCCTTTGAAATTCTTGAGATTTGATCCTTCTAAATAAATTTAACCATTTTTTTTCTAAGAAAATTTTTTAAAATTTAATTAGAATGACTGAGTAAGTCAATTAATTTAGGGAGAATAGTCATTTCTATTATATTGGCCCTGCCTATACAGGAACAATTAATATTTCTCCAATTATTTATATCTGATTTTATTTGTATAATCTTTCAAAATAATTTTGTTTATATAGTTCCTGGGTTTTTTCCACAGGTATACTGCCTAGTATTTTATACTGTTTACAGTTATTTTAAATGGGGTATCTCTTACTATATCTTCTTGCATGATGATATATAAGAATGCTGATGACTTATGTGGGTTTCCTTTATATCCTGCCATTTTCTTAAAATTATTGTTTCAACTAACTTTCTAGTACAGTCTTTAGGATTTTTCAAGTATATCATCATATGAATGAAAAAAGAGATAGTTTTATTTCCTCATTGGCCATTCTGATTCCTTCTATTTCCTTTTCTTCTTTATTGTTCTTTCTATAATATCCAATACAATGATGAATAGTATTGGTGATAGTAGGCATCCTTGTTTCATACCTTACCTTACTAGGAAGGCTTCTAGTCTTTCCCCATTACAAATCATGATTGCTGATGGTTTTTGGTAAATACTTCTTAACAATTTTAGGAAAAATCCATTTATACCTATACTTTCAAATGTTTTTAATAGAAATCAGTGTTGCAAAAGCTTTTTCTGTGTATATTTATATGATCATGTGATTTTAAAAATTTTTAGTATTCACATAATCAATTATATTAATGGCTTGCCTCATCTTACTCCATACCTGAATTTCTTGTATAAATCCTACTTGGTCACAATGTGTGTAATCTTTGTGACATATTGGTGCAATTTCCTAGGTATGATTTTATTTGGGATTTTTATATCCAAATTCATTAATGAAATTGGTCTATAATTTTGTTTCTCTGTTTTTACTCTTCTTGGTTTAGGTATTAATTTCATGTACATTTCATAAAAAAGAAGTTGTGTGTCTATGTATGGCTGGACTTCTTTTTACCCGTTATTTCAAATAATTTATTTAATATTGGAACTAGTAGATCTTTAAATGTTTGATAGAATTCATTTGTAAATCCATCTGGTCCTTGTTCTTTCTTTTTCATAAGAAGCTGATTTATGGCTTGTTCAATTTCTTTAAAAAAAAAAAGTCTATGTAGATAGTCTATGTCCTCTTCTGTTAACATAAGCAGTTTATGTTTTTGTAAATGCTCTTACATTTCATTTAAATTCTTAAATATATTGTCATGCAATTGGTAAAAATAACTATTTTAATTGCTTTGATTTCATCTTTGCTAGTGGCATACTCACCCTTTTCATTTTTTATACTAGTAATTTAATTTTTTTCTCTCTCTTTAAAATCATATTAACCAATGGTTTATCTATTTTATTTTTTAAAACAAAACAAATTCCTAGTTTTATTTGTTAATTCAGTGATTTTTTACAATCATATTAGTATTTCCAATTTGGTCTTTGATTGGTGATTTTTAATTTGTCCTTTCTCTAGTTTTTAAAAAAGTATAACATATTCGTTGGTCTACTGTTTCTCAATTTTATTAATGTAAGCATTTAGAGATATAATTTTCCCTCTGATTAATGCTTTTTCCTACATCTCATAGGTTTGATTTTGACATGCTTTCTAATTACTGTCTTTCTTTTTAATAGAATTATTGATTGTTTCTATGATTGGTTCTTAAACCACTCATTCTTTAAGAATAGGCTGTTTGATTTCCAAATAGTTTTTATTCTGTGTTTCCATGTTCCCTTATTAAAGATAACTTTATTGCATTGTGACCTAAAAAGGATACATGTAATATTTCTGCTTTTAGCTATAAAATCTGTATGCCCTACTTTGTGGCTAATCTTTGTAAAGGTTCCATTTACCAATGAGAAAAGCTATATTCCTTTCTATGACAAATCAATTCTTTTCAGATATTCATCATATTTAGCTTACCTAAAATTCTATTCACTTCTTTGACTTCTTAATTATTTTTCTGATAAGATATATCTAGCTCTGAGAGGGGAAAATTAAAGTTCCTCAACACTGTCTATTTCCACCTGCAATTCATTTAACTTTTAAAAAATTAGATGTTATTGTATTTGATGCATACAGATTTAGTATTGATTTTGCTTCATTGTCTATGGTATCTTTTATCTTAGTTTCCCTGCTTACCTCTTTTAATTAAATCTATTTTTGCTTTAACCTTTTCTTTGATTATGATTGCTTCTCTTGTTTTTTTTAATATCAGCTGAAGCACAATAAGTTCTACTCCAGCTCTTTATCTTAACTGTGTATAGCCCTCATTTTTAAATGTGTTTCTTGATAAACAACATATCATCAGATTCTAATTTTTTAATCCATTCTGCTATTTCTGTTTTGGGGATGAATTCATCCCGTTCACATTCAAAGTTCTATACACTATTTTGTATTTCCCTCCAACCTATTTTCCCCACTGTTGTCCTCAGATTCTCTTTTTACCTCCTCCATATAGTTTACTTCTAACCACTACTTCCCTAAACTACACTTTTATAAAGAATTCCTTCCTTATCTCCCTTGCCCTCTTATTCTAAACTAGAAAGGATAAGTAATATAAGACTTTATATGCACTAATATATACTGATACGCACTTATTGTTAAATGTTATTGCAGGACCATAAGAAAAACAATAATAACCTAACCTTAAGCTCTTATTAGCAAAATTTGCTATTTGTGGTGAAATCTTATAAGATTATAATTTGATGTTGTTATGAGTTTTGATTTCAGGTATAATTGTCTAAGAGTAGTTAGATGGTTACAACAACAACAATTACAACCACAATTCAAAAAGAAGTATGGTCTGAGAGCTGATACACGTGCATGTCTATGTCTGGGAAGGCCAAAGGGATAACCTTTCAAAAAGAAAGAATTCCCTTGACTCAGTTTTTCCATTGTGAATGTTTCCTTTCTGAAAAGAAAACTTTTCAACTTGGTTAATTCTTAGCCTGTGAATAATGTGGAACTTTGCTGTATGATTGGCTATTGCAAAATAAAGGTTAACCTAACTCTTACCTGAAATCAAAAAGAGCTAAGGAAGCTTTACCTATTCAGGTCTGTCTGTGTCCTTGAAAGGACAGTCTTGATATTGTAATAATATCCCTCCTTATCCCTCTTGTAGTAAATTTCTATTGCCAGGACAAATGAATTGTAAAAGCTGTTATTATATATGATGACTCCCAAGTATTTTATGTACAAGTGATTTAAACAGAATTTATCTATCTGTGTTTTCCTGCTGAGTTTGATTGATAGTATACAGTGTTATTCCCAAGAATGAATCCCCAAATCTGAAATAGTTTTATAAAGAAATGTTATATTGTGTGATTCAGAACTATGCAGGCATGTTCAGTCACTGTCAGTGCTATGGATATTGTCTTGGCTATACTTTTGGCATTGAGGATGGGATCACAAGATATCAGATCTTTATTTGGAGGAAGAAGGAGTTTAGAGGAAGAAATGGATATCACAGGATTGGAAGATTTACCTTATTCCTCCCTAGCAAGAGAATGAGCTAAAAGCACCAGACCCTGTGAAAACTGTGAACCCAGGCTATAGAAGGGAGAACCTAGAGATTTAGAAAGATGTTTGCAAGGAAGACCAATAAAACCAGGGAAAGAACTGGCAGGAGTATGTAGAAGAGCCTGGGTTTTTCTAACAGGTACCACATTATATGCAAAAGCAAAGACAAACTGTTGCAGGAGGAAGCTCAGATGGAAAGGAAGTTAGCTGATTTGTATGGGAAACTTTCTGTGTTACAGCATGCAAGCTCTCCTTCAGAAGAGCAAGTTGGAGGGTCTCAGGTGGTAGAAAAACAAATTACTGTTCAGGAGTTGGCTGGTTTACATAAGAATACTTTTGTTTACTTAGCTAGAAAGAAGTGAAAAAATAGGAAAAGAAATGTGCATGCAGCCCTTGCACAGGCTGGACCAAGTTGCCCCAATGACTGCCAGGAGAACATGTGGGAGGAGAATGAAACAAAGTTAGATGAGGAGGCTTTTACAAAGGCAGACTTTCACACCAAACTGAAAAGAAAGCAGGATACCCAGGGTAGAAGCACAGTTTTCTAGGAGATAATTCAGGGTTTTACTCAGCAAGGAGTCACTGATATATTAAGTTGATTCACCCAAAGGAGGGGAGAATTGCCACTGCCTTGGATGGTGAGAATCAGTGATGAAGTGGCTGGAGGAGTATCATGAGATAGTGTGGATTGTTTGAAATTTATAGGTATTAGTCAGAATCCTTTTGTACAGCAACATTTTAGGGATTACCATATGCAAGGAGGTAACAATGGAACTAATATGTTAGCTTTAGCTGCCAAAGGATGCAATAAAATGTATCTATTGACTCTATGTGACCTAGTGGAGACAGACTCCGGTATTTGCTTAGAGACTGTATGAGAAAGTTAAAGGAGGAGGTAATGAAGATAGCAATACTGACCAGAGACATCAAGGCTTATCATAATACCCCCTGAGCAGTTTCCCATAGAAGTAGCATAGTGAAAACAGCACATCCTGCTTATAAGCACCTAATTCTGACTCTACTATTTGGGGAGATAGGGCACTCTCTTTCAGAGATGCTGGATAAGATTTCTCAGCTAAGTGACTTAAGAGAATGGGAAAGATCCTCAAAAGAGAAGAGTAAATAGCCAGCAGATTCAAAGTTCGAATAGACTGAGAAGAAAATAATTATTTACTGCTCTATTGAGAGCAGGGATAGATTCTGGAAGAATAGATGGCATTCCAACTAATGAAATATACAAACCGCACTGAGAAAGGGGGCTTAACATTAGACAGAGCAGGGAAGTAAAAACTGCCCCTACAGATCCTCCTGAAATATTTTATTCAAGCTCATCACACCTGCAGGGAGAACAGGAAATTGGCCAGGCCCCAGCTCTGATTAAAGGAAGTATATCTCTAGCCAGAATGATGACCTCAAAATTGGAAATTAGAAAACAATACAGAGGGGCGGCTAGGTGGCACAGTGAATAGAGCACCGGCCCTGGAGTCAGGAGGACCTGAGTTCAAATCCGGCCTCAGACATTTAACACAGAAAAACTAGCCATGTGACCTTGGGCAAGTCACTTAACCCCAACTGCCCTCCAAAAAAGGCAAAAAAAAAAAGAAAACAACAATGAACAATGAAAAAGACTATGATGGTGGGTTCATGAACTCTAGAAGCATTGCTGACCTTATATCTACCCTGCTTCTGGTTATTGTCTCCTTTTTTCTTTTTGGCTTTTTGTCTGTTAAATTTGTTTGCTAGATTTGTTTCCTGCAAGCTTAGTACCCTCCACCTGCAGGTGTCTGATTGCTTAAGCTAGACATCACCCCTGTCCATTACTGTGATGTGTCACCTGGTTTTGCCCAAGCTCTGTATGCCAGATAAAAAACTGACCTCTCAAATGAGACTTCTAATATTGACCAAGCTCCAGATGCCAAATAAAGAACTTACTGCTCAAATGGGACCTCATAGAGCAAGGACAGCTGTATGTCCAATTTCAGCAGGAAGTAGCTGTGGAAGAAGAGTCTTTCACCCCTGAACCCAAGATTTTGAACCCATTCATTCAATGAGGTAATGATAGGATGCTTGTGCTCAAGCTCCACCATAAGATATTGTTTTATGTGTTTATTTTCTGTTATCCATGTTATAGTGTTATAAAGTCCTGTTGACACCAGTTACTCCTAAAATCCCATTGGCCTATATAAGAGACATGAAAGATCTTGGGGTCAAATGTAATAGTAATGAGAATTTGAAGATCTTTCCTGCCCCCTTAATTGGCCTAAGGGAATTTGAACATCTTCCCTTCCCTTAATAGGTCGAATATAATGGAGCCTGTGGTGGGAGGAGTTTGCTGAATGGGTGGAGCATGAAGGGTGGAGCAGAGCTGACAGGAAACTGGGAGTCAGAGTAGTTACGGTGGATGGAGGAAAGGATGCAAGAAAAGAGACAACTAAGCTTGTGAGTGTTTGTGGGAAGGCTTTGGGATAGTGTTGCTCTCTGCAGTGATAACATGGGCTAACTTCTTTGTTGCTATGATGGATTTGGTTTTCTGGTGTTGGGATTCAGCTTTCTGGTATCTGAATAAATGTTTTGCTTCTGTCTTCTATAAAGACAGTCTTGTATTTTGTGATTCAGAACTATGCTGGCATAGTCATACTTGCCACTGGTGCTGTGAATATTTTGTTAACACTAGAGACACAAACAGGAATTACATTAAAGCAACGACAAAACGTTCTATACAGCAATAAAGAAAGACCTAAATAATTGAAGAAGCATTATTTGCCCAGGGATAAGCCAGGTCAATGTAATAAAAATGACAATACTAATGACATTAATTTATTTATTCAGTGGCATTTCAACCTACCAAACGACTGCTTTATATAACTGGAAAAATACCAACAAATTTCTTGTGGAGAAACATTAGGGCAAGAACTTCAAGGGAAATTATGAAAAATAAAGGTGGGAGGAAAGGAGGAAAAGACCTAGTAGTATCAGATCTCAGACCCTACTTTAAAATCATAAAAAATGGCTTAGTACTATTGTATACAGCACAGTTTTATGGCCCAGCAACCACCTGAATAAAAAAGAGAGAGACAGAGATGTATTTGATAGTCTGTTTATTACAGAACTATTTCATACAGAGCCAAAGATACAAGGAATTTACAAGGTTTATATTCCCTTAGCAGAAATTCTTACATAACCAGAATGCAAGGACCCTCCTTTGGTCTCCACCACTCCCTACCCCAGCCAAAGGCTAATTATTCATTAAGACTTCATCCTAGGATCCTGTCCAGAGGTACAAACAAACAGGAAGTCACAAACAAGACTTGCTAATTAACTACCCTGAATTTTCTTTAGTTATCCATAGGACCAATGAAAGCATCCATCCAACAAGCTTCTACTCTTCCTGCATCTCTGCCTAGTGACCTCATAGAAGAGGGGAGCATTTCCTTAATCGGGCCATGGGACCCTTGAAAGTCTAGTCTACTACATAGTACTGGTTAAAAAACAGATAGGCTGATTAGGCAGATACAAACAAATCTAACAGACTAGCTCTGAATAAACTCTAAGACTCCAAATCACTGAGGTAAATCAACATTATCAAAAACTGCTGAGAAAACTAGACAGCATTCTGAAATAAATTAGGTTTAGAACAACATTTTATACGAAAAATACAAGTGGATATATGATTCACATCACTTTATGAACATATTAGAAGAGCAAATGAAGAAATTACTTTTTTGACCTACAGGGAGAGAAATAATAATATGAACAAAAATGATTATGGAAGATAAAATGGACAATTTTAATTTCATAAAATAAAAAAAAATTCTTGCACAAACAAAACCAATGCTAATTAAGATTTAAAAGGACTCCATTAACTGAGGGAAAATCTTTGCAGTTATTTTCTGATATAGTTCTTGCTTCCAATATGTGTGTGTGTGTGTGTGTGTGTGTGTGTGTATGGAACTGATTAAAATTTATGAGAATAAGAGGCATTCCTTAACTAATAAACGGTCATAGGATATAAATAAGCAGTTTTCAAATGATAAAATTAAAATTATCAATAGCCTTATGGAAATATGCTCAAAATCACTAATCATTACAGAATAGCAAATTAATACACGTCATACCCATCAACTTAACAAAGTTCACCCCTTTACCCCCTCAAATTGATAAATATTGGAGGGCATATGGGTATATAGGAAAATTAATACACTTTTGGTGGAGTTGTGAATTATTCGATGATTCAGGCTAACAATTTGTAACTATACCCCAAAAGTTATCAAACTGTGTATAGCCTTTGACCCAACAATAACACTGTTAGATATTTACCTCAAAATGATCAAAGAAAGAGAAAAAGCACCTGTATATACAAAAATATGCTTAGTACTCATTTTATAATGGCAAAGAAATATAAATTAAGGCAATGCCCATTAATTGAACAGTAGCACACATACATATGTGTCATATATATGTATATATATAAAATATGACACAACATAACATAACATTATATGATATGATATGATGTATGTAATATGAATGTAGTAGAATACTATTTTGTCATAAGAAATGATGAAAGAACCTGCATCAAAGAAGCCTGGGAAGAATTATGAGAACTGATGTTGAGTGAAGTAAATCAGGAATGTATCATTATACAATAATAACATTGTAAAGACAATCAGTTTGTAAGAATTAAGGACTTTGACCAATGCAATGACCAACTATGATTCCAGAGGATAGATGCTGAACAATGATATTCACCTTCTGGCAGAGGGTAATAGATTTAAGATGCAGAATTAGACATACATTTTTGTACATGAACAGCATGAGAATTTGTTTTGCTTAACTATGCATATTGGTTACAAGAGGTTTTGTACCTTCTTTCCTTCATTCCTTTGTTCCTTCCTTTTCTCCTTCCTCTCTTTCTTTTCTCCCTTTTTGTCTTCCCTTCCTCTTCCTTTCCCTCCCTTCCTCTTTGATTCCTTCTTTCTTTTTTTTTCTTTTTCTGGAGTTGGAAAGAACAAATTTGAATGCTTGTTAATTGATAAATAATAAAAACCACTGATAAATGTGGATAATATGTTTTCTGTTGAATATTGATATCACAACCCACATAGGAGGGCTAATGACATCATGGGTGGTTTCTTGTGTGTGAACAGTATCAAAGTAATGCAGGACTGCACAAAGCCGTGTTCTCACATTCTCTTCCATAATCATCAAAATCCAATGGCAAGGCAAAAGTCAAGTTGACTGGCAATGGTCCAGGATGTGGAGGATGGCATCTTTGATTTCTGATCAAGTTCTAAGTTCTCCTGCTGTAGCTGCCTTCATGGCTGTTGGAACAAATTGTTCTTATTCACCCATTCCATTGGGGGAAGAGTCACATGCTCAGAGTAGACATCCACCTAACTTGTCAACAGGTTTTAGGTCTGTCAGTTACCTTCAACCAGGTTTAGTCCATCTGCAGAAACAGTTTTACCAAGGTATGGTCTCCGTACATGCTACAACTTCGTGGAGCCATGGGTTCATGTTGGGTAAATATCAGATGGACATCAAAGTGGGTTGAGCGGCCGTGGAAAGGGTTCAGCAAGCCTTCACAACAGAGGATCTAGTGTTCCCTGAACGCTTCATACACTCCTCTCAGAAGATATTATAAACTTTCTTCTCTCCTCATGCTTCTTTTATCTCCTCCTGTCCACATCTTTGTAGTCCAAGACTTTTCCTCACCCTTTACAGAGAAGAGAGAGCTTACTCTTCTCTTTTATCTCTCTTATAACCTCTTGATATAAAACTTGATTTTTTCCTCCTTTACTCTGATTGTGATTTTTTTTTTTTTGCTTTTTGGAGGGCAGTTGGGGTTAAGTGACTTGCCCAAGGTCACACGGCTAGTTTTTGTGTTAAGTGTCTGAGGCCGGATTTGAACTCAGGTCCTCCTGACTCCAGGGCCGGTGCTCTATTCACTGTGCCACCTAGCCACCCCTCTGATTGTGATTTTTAACAAAGGTTGCCCTTCTCTCCAAGATCAACCCTTCTATTTGCACACTTGATGCTAGCTTCTCCCATTTTCCCTTGGATTGCTATCAAAACCATTTTCCCTGTGCTTACATTACTCTTCAGTTTATACCTATTTACTGGTTCCTTCCCTATTACCTAAAAAATTTTTTTTTACTCTTTACTAGGCCCTATCATTCCCTCAAGGTATGGTCCTCTTCCTCGTCTCCCTTCATCACTTGATTTTTCAAACACTGGGCTAACTTCTAACTTGTCACCAGAAAAGCCTAGAATTAAAGTGTGAGAATATAAAATTAAAGAATTTTTTAAAACTCCATGGGCAATACTATTGAACTACACAAATCTGGCAGATATATGTCAACAAACTGAGAGTAGTAACATGAGACATCACTTTAATGCTAGTGTAGTTCTACTCAAGTACTATAGCCAAAGTGAGGAGAAATGTAGGCTAATTTGATGGCTAACCGTTTTTCCTTAATTTATGGTTTAGATATGGCTGTATTTGTAGGCAATAGTCCAGTAGATAATGAGATAGTAAATTTAAGTGACAGAGTGGAAATAATATCGGGGATAATTTGTTGAATAAGTCGGAAGATGTCTCAGGATACATGATGAGCGATCAGTCTTAGCAAACAGAAAAGTTATCTCTTTATCTGAAACTAGAGTAAATGTCAAGAAGATAATAATGGGGCAAGAAGTCTTAGGGATGTGATAAGAAGAGAAGCAAAAATAAATTAGAATAAAATTAGAAATTAAGCACTATCAGAGAATAACTCATGTTTGTCAATTTTTGTTTATTTTCTGTTTATTTTACATATAAGATTCTCTATAGTGATATCAGATGTGGGTTCTACCCCCTAACCCCATTCTCTTATTTCCATGCTCTTTTTGCCTTCGTTTATTTAATGTGTGCAAGAGCTTTTAAATTTTTGAGGCGTAATGACAGGGGCCTCAGAGAGCTCACATCAAATGTCTAAATATATCATTTAAATGGTTAATAAAATTTAGAATAAAGACACCATTGAATTAATAAATAAAGCTAAGAGTTAGTTTTATGGAAAAAAGCATATAAACAATTAGTTAATTTGATAAAAAAACTAAATCACTAGTATTAAACATCAAAAGAGTGACTATATCATCAAGGAAGATGAAATTAAAGCAATTATAATGAGTAATTTTGCCCAATTATATGCCAATATATTTAAAAATTTAAGTGAAATAAAAGAACATTTATAAAAATATAAATTTCCTAGATTAGCAGAAATGTTAATATCAAAATAGACCTATTTTAGAAAAAGAATGTGACCAAGGGGGGGTGGAGCCAAGATGGCAGCTTAGAAGCAGCAAGGTTTTGCAACTCCCACATAGCCATCTCAAATACCCATAAAATATGACTCTAAAAAAATTTTAGGCCTCCAAAACTCAAAAAATGCAGAAAACACATCTCTCGCTGAAGGCAGCTCGGCACAAAGGGCTCATCACAGCAGGCTGGGAGCTGAAACCAGCCCAGCCTGAAACCACAGCCTGGCCCCAGGGCAGTGAGGAGGAGCCTCAGCTGGGGTCTTCAGGAGAGTGGATCTTCAGCAGATGGGGCAGTTTCCAGATTTATCAAGCCACAAGAAATAAGGACTAAGAGAAAGTTCAATGGAATTCAGCTAAATCTGGGGGAGAAAAGCAGTTCAGCCAATTGCCCCCAGGGCAAGGAAGCCAAGGAAACAGCAGTAGCAGCAGAAACAGCTGCAGCCACCTCTACCTGGTGTAATGGTAATTAATTTGTTTGATCAGATATTAAGTAGATCCTAGTAACCTAGTGTTAAGTATAGAACTCTGTCCATTGGTGAAAAGGTGTGAATTCCCAGAACTCTGTCCATTGGTGAAAAGGTGTGAATTCCCCTGTGACTTGGAAGAATGCTATTGGCTGAGACACTCCCCTGAACCATGTTGACTTGGGAGAAGGACAGTGTTTATAAGCAGGGGAATTACAGAGATAGGACAGATCTTGGATTTGGTTCCTGAGTGGCTGACTGAAGATATGAACAGTATGGGACTTTGTTTGTTGGTGGCCTGGCTGATCCTTGAGTTCCAGGCAAGAGAAGTCCTCAAG
>CM053599.1:168247058-168303232 GCA_028646575.1 Pseudocheirus occidentalis | reverse complement strand
AAAAGGAACAAATTGTTCCTAAGCCAGAAGAGGAGGTTGCTCAAAAGAAAAAGATATCCGAGAAGAAACTGAAGAAACAAAAGCTTATGGCACGGGAGTAAATATGACATTAGAGTGCAAATAAAAGTGAAATGAAAACAAAAAAAAAATATTTTTGTGCAAATAAGTCCTTTATCTTAAAAAAAATCTCTTTGGGAGACAAACCTACTAGTGGTATTTCTGGGTCAAAGGGCATTCATAGTTTGATAGATCTTTGGTCCTAGTGCCAAATTGCCCTCCAGAATGGTTAGATCCATTCACAACTCTACCAACGGTGCATTATTTCCTCAGATTTTTCATCTCTTCCAATATTTGTTATTTTCCTTTTCTGTTTTATTAGCTAATGTGACAGGTATGAGTTTGTACCTTGGAGTTGTCTTAATTTGCATTCTTCCAATCATTAGAGATTTAGAGCATTTTTAAAAATTTGACTATAGATAGGTTTGTTTTCTTTGAAAACTATCTTTGACAATTTGTCAATTGGGGAATAACTTGCATTCTTTTAATTTGATTCAGTTCTCTGTATATTTGAGAAATTAGACCTTTATCAGAAACAGATGTAAAATATTTTCCTAATGTTTTCTGCTTTCTAATTATGCTGTATTGATTTTGTACCAAAAAATTCAATCCTATTTAATAAAAATTATCTTTTTTACATTTTTGTAATGCTCTCTGTATCTTACTTGCTTTTCAATTTTTCTCTTACCCATTTATCTAACAAGTAAGTTATTCCATGCTCTCCTAATTTGCTAAGGGTATCACTCTTTTTGTCTATATTGTGTAGCCATTTTGATCTTATCTTGGTATATGGTGTAAGATGGCGGTCAGTACGTAGTTTCTGCAATATTTTTTTCCAGTATTGCCAGAAATTTTTGTCAAATAAGGAGTTTTTCTTTCAAAAGTTTGGATCTCTGTATTTATCAAACACAAAATTTCTATGATCATTTGCTACAATGTATTGTGTACCTAATGCATTCCATTGATCCACCACTTTATTTACCAATACCACATTGTTTTGATGGTTACTGCTATAAAATATAGTTTGAGTTCTGATATGGAACTCAAATATCAGTGAGTTTTCCTTCACACTTTTTTTCATTAATCCCCTTGACATTATATATCTTTTGTTCTTCCAGATGAATTTTCTTATTATTTTTTTTCTAGTTTATAAAATATCTTTTTGGTAGTTTGATTGGTATGACACCAAATAAGTTAAATTAATTTAGGCAAAATTGTCACTTTTATTATGTTGGCATCAGCAGTTAATTTTTTCTCAATTGTTTAGATCTGACTTTATTTGTGTGAAAAGTATTTTGTAATTATATGTATATAATTCCCGGATTTGTTTTGACAGGGAAGCTCCCAACTATTTTTTATTGTGTATAGTTATTTTAAAAGGAATTTCTTTTCCTTTCTCTTACTGCTGGACTTTCTTGGAAATATATAGAAATGCTGATGATTTATGTCAGTTTATCTTTTATCTTATAACTTTGCTAAAATTGTTAATTATTTCAAGTAGTTTTTGAGTTTATCCTTTAGGATTCTCTAAGTAGGCCATTATATGATCTGCAAAGTTGGGTTTCCTCATTACCTAATCTAATTTCTTCAGTTTCTTCTTCTACTCTTATTGCTATAGCTAATGTTTCCAGTACAATATTGAATAATATTTGTGATTATGGACATCCTTGTTTTACCTCTGGGAAGGCTTTACTGGGAAGGCTGCTAGCTAATCTCTATTACAGATAATGCTTGCTGGTGATTTTAGGTAGATGTTATTTATGATTTTTAGGAAAACACTATTCCTGTGCTATCTAATATTTTTAATAGGGCTGGGTGTTGTATTTTGTCAAAGGCTTTTTTCCACATTGATTGAAATAATCATGATTTCTGTTGGTTTTATTATTGAAAGGGTAAATTATGCTCATAGGTTTCCTAATACTGAACCAATCTTGTATTCCTGGTATAAATCTCACCTGGCCATAGTGTATGATCCTTGTTCATATCTCTTTTACGTGAGAAAACTTTTCTCATTCTTCCATCTTCCTTTCCATTTTTCCTAGTGCATCCCCTTTCTTTTTTGAGACTGTTATTATAGTAATTATTATTATTATTATTTTGAGATTATTTTGGCATACCAACATAATCAATTCCCCCCTTATATTGAATCAACACTGTAGTCTTGGTCACAATGTGTAATCTTCTATAATATTTTGCTTCAACCAATTTGTTATTATTTTGAATAGATGTTCGTTGTTATTAATAGAAAATGTTAAATATTTTTGAAAATTTCAATTTCATTTTTTTTTGCCAATTACATGTAAAAACAATTTTTGACATTTTTTTTAAAACTTTGAGTCCCAAATTCTCTCCCTTCCTCTCCACTCTCCCCAACTAAGGCAAGCAATTTAATATAGTTTATGCATGTGTAGTTAGACAAAACATTTTCATAATAGTCATGTAAGGGAAAGGAAACATAAAAATGCTGAATCTTGTGAGATCCTGATTCCTTGATATTTGAATTATTTCTTTCTATTGCTTACAGTATTTTCTCCTTGACCTGGGAGCTCTGGAATTTAGTTATAATATTCCTGAGAGTTTTTCTTTTGGGATCTCTTATAGGAAATGATTTATGGTATCTTTTAATTTCTATAAGAAACTATTGCTAGACTGTTACTATTAGACTCTTTCAATTAAAGCTATTTCAGTAGTTTTCCTTTATAATTTCTTAAATATGTCTGGGCTCATTTTTTTTCATCACAGCTTTCATGATTCCCTAATTTAAGTGTCATAACAATATGTGTGTCATATGAAGAGGTTAGAAGAATCATTTCTCCCCTATTTTGACAGCAGTTTCTGTAATATTAGAATAAATTTTAAAAATATTTGATCTGCTTCATTTCTAAATCCATGTGCTTCTGGATTTCCCTTTTTAGTTAATTCATTTATGACTTGCCCAATTTATTTTTTTGGTATTGTATTATTGAAATAATTCTATTTGTTTTTCAATTAACCTGGCAAATTTTATAACTTTTTGAATATTACTCTTTATTCTAAGTAAATGGTTCTGTTGAGGAATAAACAGAAACAATTTAGATTCTGATATTTTTCATTCACTCATCAGTTAGGAATTATTTTTCATTTTTAATATTAACAATTTGTTTTTGCTCTTATGAAAAACAAAACTATTTATTTTTTAATCTATTTTATTATGTCCCTAATAAGATCTGGCTCTAGTTTCATTTTTCGATTTACTGCATTTTTTAACTTAAATTTTGATTTAATTTGTGTTACCATCTGGTATTTATAATTTCTATTTTGATATTTAGTTGGAATTTTTTTTCTGGTTTTGTTGAAGGAAAATAGTAATAATATATTGCACGTTTTAGGCACAAGTCCATCAGATACAATTACATTTATTTTATATTAATATATAATTTAGAGAAATATTCAAAGCTCTGATAATTCTCTCATGCCTTCTGACATTTCTACTGTAAGACAATTGAGAAAAAATTTATTGAAACCTTATAGAAGAATAATCAGAATATGTAACAAATACAGTAATATCCACATCCATGTCAAAGAATTTATTGAAGATGAATTAATATTATACTATTTTATTAATAATTTATTATTAATAGTGAATTGCCTCTTTATATGTATTTTCTGTAAAGGTTCAATTCCTATTAAGGTTAATCAAACCCTGAAAAGTCATAGCTTATTAATGAGAATGCTTTTAGCCCTCAAAGAATATTTCTATCAAATTTGCACCCAATTAGAAGACATAATTTCTATTTAGAGTATAGACAAAATCCAATTTGGGCAAACCCTTTTCCTGAGGGAAGAAACCTTTGTCTTTGGTACCCTTCATTAGAGTTTAAGGTGACCAGCTCATGAAGGAGAAACCTAGCGAGAGGTCCAGATAGAGATGGCTTCCCACTCCCCAGATTGCTAGAGGCTGCTAAGTCTCATGATCAAGCCACCTTATTAGCAGGAGGAGCTAAAGACATGTAGCCCATCTCCTTATTAAATGTCCACCAGTCCAGGTTGATTTTTCATTTGTCAATGGCATTTCTTTTTTTTTTTACAAAGGCATTTATGGCAATTCAGGGTCTTCTTTGGGGTCCGTGGTTATTGAGAGAAACCACTGAGCCTAAATTTATCAATTGACGGTTAGCCTAATTAATAAATTGATTATTAATTACCTAGAAACTTGGCCTCTTTGGGATTTTAATTTGTATCAATTAACAGCTCGTAAACTACCATTGGAACACACTTATAAAAAAATAGAAAAAGATTAAAAGAGACATGATTCTAGCTTAGAATCTAAGTGTCTTGTTCTCCTTTGGGGGAATAAAAGTATACATATGAGAACAGCTCAGAAAATGACTTCATTCAAAACCACATATAAATTTGGAGTGCTGCAGTGGAGGCAAAGATGCATAAAATATTTACACAAAGATAAACAAAGTGGAACTAGAATCTTTTATAAATGCAGCATCCTAAAGAGAACCTCAGGTTCTTTGGATATACTAATAAGTTAGGTAAGGATAAAAACAAGTGTTGGTATACCTGCTTTGGCTTTCTGGACTGAAATATGAATTAAGTAATCTTCCTAAGTATTTCTATCCACTGTATCCCTTTCTTTTCTCCTTGGAGAAGTGAAATCAAAACACTTGGGTTCAAATTCCATTTCTGATACTTTCTACTTAATCTTTCTGGGCCTCAGGTTGTACACCTGAAAATGGAAAGGATTGGCCTTGATGACATTTGCAGTCTATTCCAGTTTTAACAACTGTGAGTCAATGACCTCCACATAGATGCCTCCTAAATTTATATCAACAGTCTTCTCATATTGTAGAATTGTACCTCCAGTTGATCAGTGTGTTGTGGTCTAGAGGTACTGTGAACCGTGAAATTCAAAGGCAAAAGGTATTTGCCTCAAGCTTTCTTTCAGTCAGAGACAAGGTTCATTAAAACACTGGTTGAGGTGGGTGAGATTTTAAGAATCCATGCTGTTGTCTACATTATAAGAATCTGAGCAATTTAATGAGAGAAATATGGACCTTTCATATAGAAAGACTGTGGGAAGACCTGGATATGATTTAGGAGTGGCCAATAGGCTGAGGTGACCTTGAGGTAACAGAAGGGGTCTAAATGGAATTAAGGAGTGGCAAAATAGCCTGGGGTAGGGCCAGGGGTAGACCATGAGGACCACAACAAAAGCATAGTTAAAAGGATTATGCCAGGATACCTTGAGCATTCCTTCTTTTTTTCTCTCCCATCATCTAATCCCTTCCTCATACCAATCCCTATCAAATTAATTTTCCTGCTGCATAAATCTGGTCATGTCAACCCTCTGATAAAAAAAATTAATGGTTCCCTGCTACTTAGCAAATAACATTCAGATTCTTTTGCCACCAACTCAAGACATCAGCAATTCATGATATGGCATTATCCCACCTTTCTAAAATTACTAGATATTCCTTTCCTTTATGTTCTCTATACTCTAGTCAAACTAGAAAAGCAAAATAGTCTAGTATATTTCTCATATATGGAAAGAGTTAATTTTACAGTTACAGGATGTCAGTTCATAAACCTCCCTTTGCTTCTTACTATGTATTTTAGGTATTCATATTTTGGACCTTAATTTTCTCACCCACAAAATGAAGGTGTTAGATGAGATAAACTGTGGTATGCTTTCTAGTACTTAATCTTCCAAACACTCCTTGAATCTTCCAAACACTCCTTGTTCTTTTCTGCCTCTATGTCTTACTTATTCCTAAGGCTGGAATGACCTTCTTTATCATCTTATTTGTTGATTTCCTAAATATCATTTAAAGTCCAACTCAATGGTGCCCTCTCCTTGAAGTGTTCCTTACTCTTTGTTTTGTAGAGTTTTATATATTTATATTTTGTAATATTGTTATATGAGTATTTGTTACAAGTTTCATAAGAGCAGATTGAAACTTATGTAAATGTTACATCTATGCCCTTTTATTGTTATTCATAATTTTTCATAAGAAAGGTAATTGATTTAGAGTCAGAAGAGACTTTAGAGATTATTTAATCTAACCCTTTTAGTTTAAAGAGGGAAAGTGATAGAGAAGGAACCTGTGATTTCGTTATTATAGAAAACTCCTATCAGTGCAGGTCAGCACATTCTTAGAGGTGTGTAATCTTAAAAAGTTGCCTAAGCATTATTACTTGCTAAGGTAAAAAAGCTGGCATGCATCAGAGGCAAGACTTGAACTTGGTTATTCTTGACTCTGTCCATTATACACCATTGCCTATCATTTTGTAGAAGCAAAAAAAAAATAGATTTGAAGTGGATTTGACTGAATTTTGTGGTTTATTGATTTTTAATTGTGTTTCTGGTAGTAGAGGTTCCTAGATCAGTGAAGAGTAATTTTTGGTAACTAATGAAAACCCTATATAGTGAAGTATTGGTGGAATAGATCACAGTACCATCCCATTCAAGTGAATTGTCACTGTTATATACAGCCTTTTATTTAGATTTTAATAGTCACCTCTCAAACTTGTACCTTAGGAATATGATGGTACAAGTACCACAAAATTAACATAAAAACATATATAAATGAGGCTTATTGCCACATTCAAGCACACAAGCACAAGTAACCTTTATAGCAAAGGAACAAACTACCTTCATCATTATTTCAGGTCTTCAAAACATAACCCAAACTAGCCTACAACTTCTCATTCAGTCCTCATTTAGATACAAATGATGTTTTTCATTTGAGATATCCAGAGCATAATTCTTTGATAAAAGTGACTCTGTTTAAGTTTATCATTCAGGTAGCAGTGTAATAGAGAAGATAATCATCATGGAATCCATAAATGCAAAAGTAGAAATGGTTTACCCTGTGCTTTATTAAAATGATTATTTTCATCAAAAACTTTATTCAGGAAAATACATTTTTTTCTCCTTACATCTTTCCATTTTATTATAGGCTGTTGATTGCACAAACTGGATAGGCTAAGCAGCTAACTCAATAACAGTAAATTTTATATATGTCAAATTTATAACAATATAATATTTATAACATCATCATTTCATATCAGACTAATTAATCTGAGGAATAAAAAAATAAAAGAGACAGAAAGGGTGTATGTATGGGGGGGTGGAAGAACTATTCAGGTTGTTTTATAAAAGGCGATTTAAACCAACAACTAAGTGTTAAATGTTTTTGAGGCATTAATATAGCTATTTTGGGAGTAATTAAAGTTTTATTTTAGAGGTATTTCCAAGGATTAAAGTCATACTTTTCTGAAGCACTGGGGTTAATTAATATTCATTTCACTGCCATAGCTAGCCTCCATTACATTAAAAAGGACAGGAAAAGAAACAGCATAGGGTAGAGTAATGAGATAGCTATTCATTCATTTGAATGAGCTCCACACCATACAACCTTTAAAAAATGAATCTAATCTGCATTTCACATAAGTGGGCACTGAAAATGCTTTAATTCAATATAATAAAGGGAACTCTCAGCATTAATGCATCTTTAATTCTTACATTTAAGCACTATGCAATTTATTTTTAAAAAATCATATGATTCAACTGTGTTGGCTCTCTAAATTTATTAGCTCTTCAAGAGTCCACAAGGCTTGTAAAACAATTCCTACTAAACCATTATTTGTCTCGAGCATGTAAATGAACCTTTCACATCTGTAGACAGGGATGTTGACTAAGTCCCCAGTGAAGGTTTTACTCAAAGAATTACTCTTTTGAGGAATTGTGTGTGTTTGTGTGTGTGACTACAAATTGTGAATTCATAAAGTACAGCATGCATTGTAGAAAAGAGGGGTCTTGAAACTTACTCCATGAAATATTTAATATTCATCAACTCTTAGGAATACCTTAGAGTTTGCTCTTTTGGGAGAGAAAGTACAATTTGCATCTTAGGTCTTTTTATCTTAAAATATTGCTCTCTTATTGGACTGGAAACTCTTAATTTGAATGATTAAATTGTTTCAGGGCATACTAGTATTTATTATAGTCCAACAGCATTTAGTAGGTCTTTTTGGTGTTCAGGGTACTGGACTTGGTATGAGCTTTTTCCTCCCCACCTCTCCCACTTGACTCCATACATTTGATAAGTAAAATCAGGCCAAGAAGCATTTATTAAGTACCTACTATTTTAGGCACTATGTTAAGCAGAAAGAAATGGAAAAATAGAACTTTCACTTTTTTTTTCTTTTCTGGAGGAGGAAAGGCAGGGCAGTTGGGGTTAAGTGACTTGCCCAAAGTCACAGGGCTAGTAAGTGTTAAGTGTCTGAGGCTGGATTTGAACTCAGGTTCTCCTGATTTCAGGGTCAGTGCTCTATTCACTGTGCCACCTAGCTGCCCCTGATTTTACCTTTTAATGAGGTAAATATCATGCAAACAACCTATGTATAAAAATGGGCAAATATTACTATAAATGAATAGTCATTTACCAAAACTCAATCACACAAAATCCAACAGACTCAAACAGGAGCAGGCTACCTCCCTAGATCATACAAATTAAAAGCACTAAAATTAGAGGTCCAAGACTAATTTGTGAAAGCAATACAAGGATGTAAAAGACAGTCCTGCTCAGGCCTGTAATCCTCCCCAAAAGAAGTGCACACAGAACAAAACAAAAATAAAGTAAAAAGTCAAGAAGTAGACTGGAGAAATAATCAAATAAAAATGGTCTAGACCATAATTAGAGAGGGAAGTTGAAGATAAAACCTCAGAAGACAATGACTTGAAGATATCTCAAAGAAAAGTCTTTAAAAAATGACAGTTGGATGCAAACCCAACAACAATTATAGAAAAGACAAAGAAATACAAATCAACCAAAATAATTTTAAAGATCAAGTAAGAGTGTTAGAGGTTAAATTGAGAAAAAGTTGAAATATATGCAAGAAAGTTCTGAAAAAATTAAGAGCTTGGTAAAAAAAATACTGAAGAAAATAAATCTTTAAAAATCAAAACTACACAAAAAAACAAACAAAAATCCCAGTGAAGAAAATAACTCCTTAAAAATTAGAAGTAGCTTAGGTACAAAAGACACAGTAGTCAATGACTATAGTAATCTACTGTTTGATTAAACACAAAGACTCCAGCTTCTGGGATAAGAACTTACCATTTGACAAAAACTGCTGGGAAAACTGGAATATAGTATGGGAGAAACTGGGCATAGACCTATATCTTACACTGTATACCAAAATAAGGTCTAAATGGGTTCATGATCTTGATATAAAGGTTGATACTATAAGCAATTTAGGAAAAAAAGGGAAGAATTTATGACCAAACAAGAGATAAAGAACATTACAAAATGCAAAATGGACAATTTTGATTACATTAAATTGAAAAGTCTTTATACAAACAAAGCCAATGTAACCAAGATGAGGAGGGAAGTAGAAAATTGGGAAAGAATTTTTACAACCAGAGTCTCTGATAAAGGCCTCATTTCTTTTTATTTTCACTCTGAATTTATTTATTTTCTTCTTTACATCACTCATTTCCATGAGATTTTGAGTTACAATTTTTCTCCCCATCTTTCTCCTACCCCCCACCTCAAAACAGCAAACCCACTGTAAAGCCCCTCCCCTAATCTGTTCCCTCTTATGTCCTCCCCCATAGCCCCTCTAACTTTTTGGTAGGGCAGTATGGGTCTCCCTACCACACTATTCTAAAATAGACAACTGAGTTGAATTTGTAAGAATACAAGTCATTCCCCAATTGATAAATAGTCAAAGGATATGAACAGGAAGTTTTCAGAGGAAGAAATTAAAGATATCTATAATCATATGAAAAAAATGCTCTAAATCACTATTGACTAGACTAGAAATGCAAATCAAAACAACTCTTAGGGACCACATCTCACCTGTCAGATTGGCTAAGATGACAAAACAGGAAAATGATAAATTCTGGAGATGTGGGAAAATTAGAATACTAATGCATTGCTGATTAAGTTGTAAACTGATCTAACTATTATCGAGACCAATTTGGAACTATGCCCAAAAGGCTATAAAAATGTGCATAACCTTTGACCCAGCAATACTACTTCTAGGACTATATCCCAAAGAGAGCATGCAAGTGGAAGGAAGACACTTATGTATAAAAATATTTATAGCAGTTCTTTTTGTGGTGGCCAAGAATGGGAAATCAAAGGGATACCCATCAATTGGGGAATGGCTAAACAAGTTGTGGTATATGAATACAATGGAATAGCATTGTGCTATGAGAAATGAGGAGCAGAGCAACTTCATAATAATGTGGATAGATTTATACAAACTGATGCTGAGTGAGGGGAGCAGAACCAAGAGAACATTGTACACAATTACAGACACATATCTGTGATGCCTAAATTTAATAGACTGGGCTCTTCTCAGCAATACAAGACTTTAAGACAACTCAAAAAGACTCATGATGGAAAAGACTTTTCCTGTCCAGAGAAAGAATTATGGAGTCTGAATGCAGATTGAAGCTAACTACTTGCTCTCTCTCTCTCTCTCTTTTGTTTTGTTTCTTCTTTCTTGTTGTTGATTCCATTGGTTGTAATTGTTCTTCACAACTTGACTAATGTTTGCTTAAAAGGTATATGTAGAGCCTATATTGAATTGCCTGCTGCCATCATGGGGGTAGAGGGTAAGAGAGAGAGTTGGAACTCAAAAGTTTGTAAACTAAATGTAAATAAATTAAAAAAATAGAAATAGCAAAATGGTAGCTAATGATGATGAGAAATCAAGAAACAATAAAACAATAGCAAGAGATAGGAAAAAATAGAGCAAAGTGTGAAATATCTCATACAAGGAAAAATTTATCTGAAAAACAGATTGAAAATAACTTAAGAATTATTGAACTACCTGATAATCACAGGGGGAAAAATCCTAGACAACATATTTCAAGTCATTGTAAAAGAAAATTGCCCAAATGTCTCTGAACAAAGGGAAAAGTAGAAATTGAAAGAATTCTGTGGATCACAACACGAAAGATATTCCCAAATTTTTACCCCAGAAATATTTTCTTTTAAAAAAATGTATTTTTTTACTTTTGGTTTACAGCATTCAGTTCCATGGTCCCTTGATTTCTAAATTTTCTCCCTTTTTCTCTCCTCTCCCCTTTTCTGCTCATGGTGGCAATTTGATATAGGTTCTAAAAATACCTTCACAGTAAATATTAGTCAAGTTGTAAAGAAGAATTATAGCCAATGGAATGAACAATCCCAGAAATATTATAGCTAAATTCCAGGTCAAGAAGAAAACACTGTAAGCAGCCTGAAAGAAACAATCCAAATAATCTTGGAGCAACAGTTAGGATTGCACAAGATTTAGAAACGTCTGCATTATAGGACTGAAGAGCTTGGAATATGATATTCCTGATGGCAAAGGAGCTAGCATTATGATGAAGAATCAACACCTTCAGGGGGAAAATGGACATTCCACAAAATAGAGAATTTTCAAGAATTCCTGATGAAAAGACCAGAGCTGAATAGAAAATTTGATTTTTAATACAACACTCAGGAGAAACATTAAAAGATAGAAAAGAAAGGTAAAATAAAAGAGAAATTATAAAGGGATTCACTAAAGTTTCCTACATAGGATGATGATAACATGTAATTCTTTAGAAGCTTATCATTATTAGGACACTTTAAAAGGAGTACATATAGACAGAGGGCACAGGAGTGATTTGACTATGATAGGATAATGCAAAAATATAAAATTAAGAGGTGAGAAAGAAGGATCCACCAGAAAAAGGGGAAAGGGAGAGATAGAATGGGATAAATTATCTCCCATAAAAGAAGTACAAAGAAATTTTTTAATGGAGGAGAATATAGGGGAATAGTGGCAATGCTTAAACCTTACTCTAAGTGGAAATTGGCTGAAATAGAGACAAATATGCACATTCAGGTGGGAATAGAAATTTATCTTACCCTGTAGGAAATAGGAAGGGAGAAGAATAATAAAAAGAGGCTCAAAGAAGGGAAGTTAAAAGTAAAGTACTTTTGAGGAAGAGCAGGGGAAAAGAGAGACATATTTCTAAATAGGGGAAGTATAAGATAAAGTGTAATACACAATAATCATAACAGTTAAATTGAATGAGATAAACTCACCCATAAAGTGGAAGTAAATAAGCAGAGAGATACTCAGAGTTCCTCTCTGAGTAAAGTAAGGAGCATGAGCAAAATCTATTAGGTTTCAGCTAAAAAAAAAAAAAGATAAAAGGAAAGCAGGGGTAGCAATCATGATCTCAGACAAACCAAAACCAAAACTAGATTTAATTAAAAGAGATAGGCAAAAAAAATCTTGCTAAAAGTAACCAAAACCAATGAAATAATATATCCATATCAAACATATATGCATCATATGGTGTAGCATCCAAATTCTGTTTTTCAAACATTTTCTGTTTTTCATAAATTAATTTATTTTAGTTTTCAACATTCACCTCTATAAGCTTTAAATTTTTTCCACCTCTCTTGCCTGTTCCCTTCCCAACATGGTATGTAGTCCTATATAGGATCTACATATATTTTTTTATTAAACATATTTTCATATTAGTCATGTTGTATAGAAGAATTAGAACAAATGGGAGGAACCATGAGAAAGAACAAAATAAAACAAAACAAAAAAAGGGAACAAATAGTATGCTTCAATCTGCATTCAGACTCCATATTTCTTTCTCTGGATGTGGATGACATTTTCTACCATGAATCATTTGGAATTGTTTTATCTCCTTGCATTGCTGAGAAGAGCTAAGTTTATCAAAGTGAGTCATTGCACAATGTGGCTGTGTACAATATTCTTCTGGTTCTGCTCACTTCACTCAGCATCAGTTCATATAAACCTGTCCAAGTTTTTCTCAGGTCTACCTGCTCATCATTTCTTATAGCACAATCTTATTCCATTACATTCACACACCACAACTTATTCAGCCATTTCCTTATTGATGGGAATCTCCTCAGTCTCCAATTCTTGACCACCACAAAAAGAGCTGTTATAAATATTTTTGTACATGTGCATCTTTCCCCATTTCTATGATATCTTTAGGATATAGCCCTAGAAGTGGTATTACTGGGTCAAAGGGTATGCACTATTTGGACATATTCCAAATTGTTCTCCAGAATGGTTGGATCAGTTCACAATTCCACCAACAATGAATTAGTATTCCAACTTTCCCACATCTCCAGCATTTATAATTTTCCTGTTTGGTCATGTTAACCAATCTGATAAATATCACATGATACCTAAGAGAAAAAAGAATTTGAACAAGTTATCAATGACCTCTTTAAGAAAATATTCCCAGGACCATATTGATTTTTTTTAGTGAATTCTCTTATACATTAAAAAAAAATCAACTAATTCCAATCCTGTAAAAACTATTTGGAAAACTAGGCAAAGGAGTCATACCAAATTAATTTTATGACACAGAAATGGTGCTAATACCTAAACCACAAAGACCAAAAACAGAAAGAAAACTATTCACCAATTTTCCTAATGATATGTATGCAAACTAAAAAACATACTAACAAGGAGATTAAAGCAATATATTGCAAAGATCATACACTATGGGCAGATGGGATTTATAGCAAAAATTCAGGGCTAGTTTAATATTAGGAAAACCTATCAGCATAATTTACCATATCAGTAACAACAGCAACAACAATCATTTGATTTTCTTAAAGATGCAGAATTTTTGGCTTGCCAAATTCAACACCCATTACTATTAAAAACATTAGAAAGCATAGGAACAAATTGAACTTTCCTTAAAATGATGTGTAATGTCTACCTGAAACCACCAGCAAGCATAATTATTAGTGGGAATAAATTAGAAGCCTTCCCAATAATATTAGGGGGAAAAAGATGTCCATTATTAGTTTTTATTCCAAATTTAACAAATGCCTCCAAAATGCAAAGTACAACACAAAAAGTTAATATGTAAGCCCCCCAAAATCTATTCAAATTTGTTTTTAAAGTAATAATTAATTAAATTATAATTTTAAAGTTAAATTTAATCATATTATTATATTATTAAGTAATATAATAATTTCACCATGTTACTTTCAAGGGTGTCCTGACTCAGTTTTCTTCAGAAATTGCTTCATTTCTCTGAGTAATTAAAGAAAGTTTCTAACAATCAACTTTTTCTTCCTTTTTTACTTTTGTTTTTGGTAACACTATCCCTAGCTCTCTCCTCCTCCTCTGCAATATCAAAATGACATTTTAAGAAAGCAACCCCTCCTACTTTATTATTGTAAAACAAATCAATGCATTTTCCATGTCCTAAAATATTTGATTCATTTGGCAATTTAAACATATTACTCCTCTACTAGGAGGTAGGCAGCATATTTTATATATAGTTCATCAACATTACTAATTTTTCCAGGTTGTTTTACTTTATTTTAGGGCTATCATTGTAATTACAAAATTGTTCTAATTCTGTTCACTTTGCCTTGTTTCCACATCTTCCAATCTTAACCTAAAACCATTATTTTTTCAATTTTTTATATTAAAATTTTATCACATTTCATTAATAAACCAAAATTTATTCACCTATTTACCAATTAATGAGTATTCATTATATTTCTAGCCCTTTATTATGTAAAAAGAAGAATATATGTATATATTACTTATAATAGTAATTATATAAGTACATTTAGATCTTTTTCTTTGATTTATTTACTGTGTAAACCTTAGTAGGAGTGCATGACTGCATCAAAGAGTATGCACTTTTTATTAAGCTTTTAGGGATATGGTAACAAATTAGATAATCTCTGGACAAACTTGTCATCTTTGTGAATTTATGTATGAAGTAAAATCTCAAAACTCTTTAAATATATTTTACATGCCTATTAGGAATTTGAAATATGTATATCTTAAACTGAAGCTATTGATATCTTGGTTGCCTTACTGTGAGAAAATAATTGAGAAAAAAACTAAAAGCCTGAAGAAAATTTTAGAATAACTTCCAAAAAGATCTGTGGTAATTTTTAAATGGAAAAGAAAGGAGTGTGTGTGTGTGTGTGTGTGTGTGTGTATACATATACATACACCCATATATTTCTCAAATGTTTATTTTAATTTTATAAAATTTTTACACTGTAGTAGGACATAAAAAAAGTCACAAATGAATCTAAAAAAGCAGACTTCTGGCTTACATGGCTAACAAAATGTCCTGATTTTGTGATCCTCAGGATCTCTCAAAATTTTCTGAAGTAAAAATTATGTGCCAATGACAAAATAATTTCTGCTATTTTCTTGACCTAGGACACTAGGAACCCAAATGAAGTGGGAAACAACCCTTGAATTAACAACTCCCTTGAGCTCATTCAGCATTCTCTGCCCACCGCCACCTCCCATCACCCTGTGCAGTAGGGCTTCTGTAGCCCACTGAAGCTACCAACTTGAAACAAAATTCCACACTGAGTCACCCATGTCCTTATTGCAGTTCCTAGAGATATAAGCTCTAGTGAAGAAAGTTTGCTGAGGCAACAATAAACAGTGCCTCTGCAACAGGCAGCACAGAAATGATATGAAATGATTCTTTATAGGAGAGCAGATGAAGAGAAGTAAAGGGGCAGCAGACATGTCTGGTCTTGAAATAGAGCTCAGTTTCATAACCCAATTCCTCTTCTCCTAGATTAGCGGTTCTCAACCTGTGGGTCACGACCTCTTTGGGGGTAGAACGACCCTTTCACAGGGGTCACAGGGTCATCTAAGACCATCAGAAAACACATATTTCCAATGGACTTAGGAACTGAGACACCACTCCTCTATCAGTCTCCAGACAGGTCCGTCCACATGCAGATATGCCCACATATGAATATTAAAGGGTTGCAGCATTAGGAAGGTTGAGAACCACTGCTCTAGATACTCAAAGACCCAAGCTCCAAATTACAGAAATCAACCCTGGATATAATAGCAATAGTATTCTAACACTTTCAACTGTCATTCCAGGGAACAGATGGGGAGGGCAGTGTGTGTGTGTGTGTGTGTGTGTGTGTGTGTGTGTGTGTTTGATGCTGTGAGGAGTTTTGTAATACTTCACTAGCCTTAGGGAAAGAGCCCAGCATCATCTGCACTCAATTCTTTCCCCTCCTCCCCCAATCTCAGTTGGTGGAGATACTTAAGTTAGAGTTAGTGATCTCCGAATGTGGATGGAGCCTGAGACATTATCTGATCCAGCCTCCAGGGGCACTACTATCAGAGGGCAGGTAATCAGAAACTGAGCAACAGAGGAAAATAGGGGTGGGGAGGGAAGATACTGAAATTACCAAAGATCTCAGGAGAAAAAAAAACCCCTCAAAATCTGTAGCATAATCAGAAAATTGTACAGGGAAAATAGTAATAAAAGGCAATATGACTTCCAAATATAATAAATATGTTCTGGCTTCTATGAATGAATGTCATGAAACAAAGAAAAGTGACTTGACACTTGATGAGATAAAGTGGAATTTGAGAAGAATATGGAATCACAACATTCTCTTCTTGAGTAGATTAAAAGAGAAACGAGAACTATGAGGTCAAAATTGATAATCTGTACAGAATAATGAGTAGAATAGAAAAATTTGAATCTGTGATGGCAAATCTTACCAAATAAAAGATTGGAAATGTAAATACATAAAAGTAAAAGATAACATAGAGAAAAAAAGCAAAAAGAAAGCCATAATATTACAAGAAAATATGCTCTTGAATATAGTATATTATCTTGTATAGTATACTATATATATATAGAATATATATATATACATGTGCACATATAAGTATACGTATATGTATATATATATATATGTACTATAGTATTGTAAATAGTATACTGATCTTGAAGATAGTATGCTTGGAGAAAAGTGAAGGATTATAGGTCTATTAAAAAGAACTGATAAGTTTAAAAACCTAAACACCATAATGCAAGAATGATATAAGAAAACTGCCCAGATCTTCTGAACACAGAACAGGAAATATGAATTGAAAGAAGGCATAGGTCACCTCCACAACTCCATGAAATATAGTAGTTAAGTTTAACTGAACAATTCTGTAAGCAACTAGGAAAAAAAAAGACTTTGATTACAAAGTTAAAGAGATTTAAGTTACATGTTACCTCTTTGCCCACCAGAAAACATGGAAGGAAATCCAATAATGTATCTCAAGAACAATAGAGATCAGGATGCAGCCAAGCCTACACATAAATTTTAAAAGATGTACATTCAATAATAAAGAGGTGTTTAAAACATTCTTAGAAAAAAAAACGGACCTCAACAGATTATTTGCTTCCCCAACCTCCCAAACAACAGTAATGCACGATGGGTGGGTTATTGTAGCAGCCAATGATAACAACATCAACAGAGTGACCACAGATATGTAAAAGACTTGTCTCTAAATATACATATGCAAGGAGACAGGGTTGAAGGCAGAAATCAGGTGAAAGTAATGGTAGAGAGACAGGCCTGAAGCATTATGAATGGGATCTTGGAACACTTCACCTACAAGATAAACAATGGTTACAAAGAGATGATGGGTCAAATAAAAAGTTAACTATGAGGAGGTGAACATTAAGATCTCAAAGAAGAGCTACCCTACAGTGGATTGAAAGAGGGGAAGGTAGGATTGAAAAGGGTTGGAAAGAGGGTTCCCTTGTTTTGCTGGATGGAGTGGGTTTCATTGATGGGTGAATGAAGAGAAATGTTCTGTGAATGGAGATGAAGACCATGTGTTGAGTGTTGTCTGCAAAATGATGATGTTTAAAGTGATCACTTTGCTACCTAGATGCTAAAACTTCTGGGACAACTGATGAATGGACATAGTGGAAGGGAATGGATACAGGAAGATTTTGAGGCAAATGGTGAAGGAAGGTGACCAGGGAAAGAGTACAAACTAGAGATGAGCTGCATGATTAGGGAAATTGAGGCATAGTTTTCCCATGGAACAGTGCCCTCTCTGTTTCCTAAAGGAATTTTTTGGGGGGTGTCAAGCACAATGAAAAAGAGGAATCTGTGGGACAAGCAGGAACTTTTTACAAGGGAGAGCACAGAGTAGCCCAGAAGTCTGGGCGAATAGAGATAAGTTCAAACACTAAATGCACCACTGACTGACCACAATGCAATTAAAAATATGTTAGAAAAAAGTAGAGTTGAAGAAAGAATTATAACTGTTTAGAGGTATTTGGTCCTAAATAATTGGTATGTAAAATGTAGAAACCAAAAACATTGATCAAACCAATGAAAAAACTAAGAATTTATAAGAATTGTTTGGCTCTCACCAAAGCACTCCAGAGGGTTAAGTTTATGTCTCATAACACTTTTATCAACAAAAACAAAAAAGAGAAAGAAGAGACCAATGGGATGGACATTCAACTAAAAAAAATTATGTTTGTCTATGTTGGAGAATAATACATTGAGATTTCTTTCTATTAGAGCTTTTGACTTATTTGTACTTGTAAATCAATTAATTTTCCCTATAAATATTTTGATGCGATTCTATTTAGTAGTTATTTGGCAAGTATTGATATAAACTAAATGTTTCTTGAAGAATAATATACTTTCATGCTTCATTTCTTTTACTAAAATCTACTTTGTCTAAGATCATGATTGCTGTTCCTAATTTTTTGAGGTCAGCTGAAACTTATTTTTAAGAGTATTTCTTCTAAACAACATATTAAGATTCTACTTTCTGTTCTCTTCTGCTGCTTTTCTCTTTTCTGGGGGGGGTATTGAATTTAATTTTATAGTTAAGAGTGTTCATTATGTAATTCTATCTATTCTATCTTTTTATACTTCTATGTTTCTTTGTCCAAGCCCTAATCTTCCCCAAAATGAAGTGTCTTGAAAGGGAATGTGTAGTAACCTGTACTAATGACCTATATTTGAGAAATTCTGCTGTCTTTTCACCATCTTCCAATATTTATCTCCTTGACCACTCTACAGTTACAAATTCTTACTCTTCCTTTTTTATTCTGCATTCATTGTCCACCACTGAAAATTAAGCATATTTTGCTTATAACTAAACTGTCCTTTAATATACTTTCCTTTTAATTCTGGTCTCCTCTCTCTGTCTCTGCCAAATTCTGTGCCTAGTTTCATGCTAAATTTAACACATTTCTACACCAAATATTTCTATGCATGTATATTCAACCCTCTTTCTTTAATTCCTCCCATTTTGTATAATTTTTTTCTAGAATATCCTATTTATATTGACATATAGGGAACAATATTTCCCAGTGCTGTATTTCTTTATTTGTTGTGACTTTTCTCTTTCCATTTTTGTTGCTGGCAATCTGATTTTCCTCCACAGTTAAAAAAAAAAGTAGACTAAAAATGTTTTATCTTATTTATTGTTTTTAAATACAATTTTATCCTTATTTTTATGAATTCAATTTTTAAAAAATTTTTCTTTAATTTTCAGAATTCATTCTTTTTTCCCTATTTTTTGTACTTCTCTTTTATTTTTTCTTATGATAATAAATATAAATCTTTTTCCAGGTACTCTGTATTATTTACTGACTCTATGATACATGAACACATTAAGATTCTTGGGTGAGATTTGTTTTTCTTCCATCATTAAATTATAAACACATCACCATCATATAGTACCTCCCAAGTTATCAACTCTATGTACCTTTCTATGTTTCTATTTACCCCTAGGTTTGAATTTTGAATTTTCTGCTTAGCTCTAGCCTCTTCATCAAGAATATTTTTACAAGACCTCTATTTTATTTTAGGTCCCTTTCTACTCTGTAGAGTAGAATAATGTAATAATGTAATAATGCATAATGTATTTTATTTTAGGTCCCTTTCTACTCTGTAGGATTATATTAAGCTTGGTCAGATAAGCTATTCTAAGCATTTGGGTGTTAGAGGGGAGCCCGAAGGATCTGAGTTTAAATCTAGTCTCAGACACTTACTACCTGTGTGATTCTGTACAAGTCATTTAAACTTTGCCTCAATTTCCTGAGCTATAAGACAGGGGTGATAATCATACTTGCCTCCGCAGGCTTGTTATGAGGATCAATTAGAAAATACTTAAAAAGTGCTTGGCACATAGATATTTAATAAATGCTTTCTTTCCTCCCGCTCCTCCCTTTCTGGAGTCTAAGACTATTTATTTTTGCCCCTGGAATATTGTATTCTCTGTTATCTTCTCCTTTATAATGGAAGCTATCAAGTCTTGCGTGATCCTGACTCTGGTTCTTTTGTATTTCAACTCTTTCTTTTTATTTATTTGTATTACTTTTTTCTTCTTAAACCTGAGGGCTCAATATTGTATTTATACCATTCCTAGAAGCTGAGGTTTGTGTTTATTCATTGGATGGGGAGGGGTGTCCCCCTTTCAGGAGGCAACCAATCTTTTTCTTATCACTTTGAACTCTGGTTCTAATTAATCTTAGCAGTTATGTCATGATTCCTTGAAATATAAAATCTAGATTTTTTTTCCTTTTTTTTTCTTTTTTTGTCAAGATGTGTAGGTATGAATTCTCTCTTTTAAATGATCTCTCCTCAAAATATTTTCCAGGAGAATTGTTTTTGATAGGAAATAACTTGAATTTTCTGATTTGTTTTAGTTTTCCGACTTCATTCTAGTCTCATGGGACCAATATAATTTTTGTGGCATCTTTTATTTAAGCTAAGTTTTGGACTCCTTATACTAAATGTTTTATTTTTCCAACACTTTCCCCGGAGCTTTTCTCATTTTCTTTTACTTTTAAAAAGAGTTTTTATTTCATCCTCATTATAATGACTAATATCTGTGTGGCACTTACTATATGCCAGGCACTGTCCTAAGTATAACCATCATTCCATTTTGATCCTTACAATAACCCTGAGAGGCAGACGCTATTGGTATCTCAATTTTACAGATGAATAAGGTGAGACAGAGGTTAAGTAACTTGCCCAGGGTCTAGTCTGAAGCTAGATTTTATTTCAGATCTTCCTGACTCTAGCCCCAGTGCTCTATCCATTGTACTATCTCCAAGATTTTGAAACTTTTGCTTTTTCTTTAAAGAATCCTTGTAGCCTTTTCCCACAATTTGTGATTTTCTTTGAGACTTTTCTTGTAGATAATATGGTGAAACATGTCTGTTTCTGATCCAGCATACTGGGGAGCAATTTGATTCTGTGCCCAAAGGGCAATCAAACTGGATCAAACAGTATCCAGGAATACCAATACTAGGTCTGTATCCAAAAGAGATCATAAAAAAGGGGAAAGGACCTATATCTACAAATGTATTTATAGTAGTTCCTTTTGTGGTGGTGAAGAATTGGAAACTGAGGTGATGCCCATCAATTGGGGAATGGCTGAACAATTTGTAGTATACGAATGTAATAGAATTCTACTATGCTTTTAGAAATGGAAGATAACAGAAAAGCCTGGGAAGACTTATATGAAGTGATACAAAGTGAAGTGAGCAGAACCAGGAGAACATTGGACATAGTGAAAGCAACATCGTATGATAATTAACTATGAAAGATTTAGTTCTTCTCAACTATACAATTATCCAAGACAATTCTGAAGGACTCATGATGGAAAATTTTATTCATGTCTAGAGAAAGAACTGAAGGAATCTGAATGCAGATTGAAGCATACTATTTTCACATTATTTTTTCATGGTTTTTTACTTTTGTTTCTGTTTCTTTCACAATTTGACTAAGAAGGAAATATGTTTTATATAATTTCATTTATATAAACTACATTTAACTGTTTATCATTTTAGTGAGGGAAGATGGAAAGGAAGGAGGGTGAAAATTTGGAACTCTAAACTTGATAAAAGTGAATATAAAATTATCATTGAATGTAATTGGACAACATAAAATACTATTAAAAAAAGATTAGAACCAAACTAATTTCTTATCCCAGTTTTCTCATCTGTTATAGGAGGAGATTGAATGAAATGCTGTCCCAGTTTGCTTTTAATGTAAACTTTTTTATACAAAGGTAAAACAATTATTCTAAAAGCACCAAGCTTCTATGAATGAAAATTTGTGATATGAAACATAACCAGGGATGTAAGGGAAAGGTGAGGGGAAGTGACAATAAATTACCAGATTAGAGAAATGAGCATACAATAGAATCTCCAAAAGGGCAATATAGTTTCCCAATTCACTCAGTCAATGAGTCTTCCCCTTGTATATAATAGGCTTTAGGTCAACGAAGAGGAAGAAGAGAACTAATGACAAAGCAAGTGGAACTCTTTTGACTAGTGAACCAGGTATGCCTGTCATGGTATATTGGAAGTAATTCTTTAATGACTAAGCTCTAAATCCCATTTATTACCTGTATCATTTTAGGCAAGTTATTTAACTTTCCTGGGCTTCAATTTTATCATCTGTTAAATGAAAACTTTGAATTGTATGGTCCTTGAGTTATCTTTCAATTCTAGTACTAAGATTCTATGTTGATGGTAATGTCACTTTGAGCCACAGAAGAGGACTAGGAGTTTTGTAGAGAATACTAAATCTTTTTTTGGCTCTTCTGTTTGGTTTCCCATCTATGGTGTCAAGGGCAGAGAATTGTCAATTAGTGAGTATGGATGGGATATACCAAGATTTCATATGTGTTAAAAAAAAAAGGGGGGGGGAGGCTGAGCCAGTAAAATGAGTACCAAGAAGATTGCATGTTTAGAAGAAAAATAGTCTAATGAAAGAAAGAATAAGTGCAGAGAGCAGCAAGATTTCTTGGATGACCACAAATAGTATCAGTCTTAAATCCTGTATTCTAGTCAGACCATGTTGCTTTTTTATGATATATTTTCCTTTTATTTTAACTACCAAGTGTTACTAATAGCTTCTGATGGGGAGTTACATATTTACCCCAAAGATCTGTACATACCCCACTGTGGCAAAAGTGTTAAATAAGTATCATACTCTCGATAGTTAAAAAAAAATCTGAGACCTTCTCCCCCTCCACTCTAAGATTAGAACACTTATCTTTTAGAGGTGGGAGCTTATGTATTTGTCACATCAGAAGTTAATTATAAAACTTCAACCACTGGCTGATTCTAGCCACTTTTGAACTTTCCATACTTCAGTGAGCTCTAGTCATGTGACCCTGTTCTAATAGAGTTAATTCTCCAAGGAAGTAGATGTACATACTGGAATGTTAAATATGGTATTTTTTACTCAGCATGAAATCAATAAGTAAATAATACATAACAAAAAGGAGACAATGCATAATAATTATAATTAAAAATAAACTTCTCCAAAGCAGTTGCAACTCTGACATTCTATTAGATCCCAGAAGTCTTCCCTTACCCCCTACCCAGAAGATTGATCTGAACCTAGGAATTCAAGGCACCTTACATTTTGAGTCAATTTTCAAGGAGAGAAAAGAGTGCAACAGCACAATTCTCATGGGATGTTCAACTCACACATTTTCTTCTTGCCTTCATTCCTGATCATGGCACTTACTGATACTTTAAGCTCCCTGTGAGGGTTTAGCAGGAAGTGGGATATGATATTTAAAATTGCTAAAAATTATTCTTTATCTGTCTTTGCCTTTTATGTCCTTGTGTACCCTGCACAATCTATTTTGTATTCTTTGTGTGATATAGAGCTTGCAACTAATGCTTTCTTCCTCCAAAAATGAAATAAAATAAATGTAAATCTTTGATTTACATCAGTGCCTAATACAGTCATGGTGATCTTGATTCATCATTATGAACTTAATTCACCATTAATATTTAAATTTTTTGTTTCCAAGCTCCCTGTTTGCTGTGCAAATATTAATATTGAAACATATTGTCTATCTATCCCAGAATATACAGGAAACTTGGGAATGGATGAGTTACTTAAGAATAGATCAAGCCACGATCCCACAGAAAAAGAAGACTGAGCTATTAAAAAAACAACAACAAAGCAACAAACCTTTAACACTCATAAACCCATTTAATCATGTCAATGACTTTGATATTAAAAAATACCTTAGTAGTCAGTTACTGACTAATGAATACTACAGCAATAACAATTTAATTGGAAAAATTCTGACAACTGGTTGCTTTGATGAGAGCTGTTACCAAGGAATCCTAGTCTCATGCTGAGAACATCTCCAGCATGCTGATTTATAGCATCAGAGTAGAATTATTTAATGTCACCACCTCTCATTTTAAAGTAATAATAACCAGAAATGCTATGCTGTATTTTTCTGTATGACTTGTTCAAGCTCTGTATGGTAAGTACCCAATCAGTAGGAGATAATAACTGACATCCCCCTGGGAATTTTAACAGATGTTGAACTCTGTGTGTGTGTGTGTGTGTGTGTGTGTATTTGTGGTGTGCATCAGCAAGATTTGTATGTCATAATAACTGTAAAAGTGAATGGTTTGGGGATAGATTTTTTCTCTTAAAACAATAGCCTATATTTGTCCTATTCTATTCAACAAATATAATAATTATTGCTGAGAAAAAGAAAGTATCTTACTCTGAACTATTAATGCCAAATGATTATTTTACATTCTATATTAAACAGCAAATCTGAGAAGTAAGCAGACTTAATCTATACAGATATAGGCAATTGTCCACCAAGATTCATTCATTCTTTCAAAGTGTGATTTTTTTATGAATGTGAAAAATCTCAAAATTTTAGAAAATACAACCAAAAAAAGTGATAGCATTATTTTAGAAAACTAGATTGTGAAGGCAGTGCAGAGAAATATTAAAAGACAAAAATTGTTTTGTGACTTTCAATAAAGAAGCTCTTGAATTAATTTTAAATCTTTTTTATCTTGTTCCTCGTTGGTCCTATAACAACCAAATCTAATATGATTGCAGTGGATAAGATGGGGAAGCATATGCTCTGAAGTTGGATTATATTAGATGCAGGAAAAATTATAACTGTAGCGAACCTAGGAAATAAGTGCTAGTGATAGAGAGTTAATTTTAAGAATTTCAAAATAATAATAATAGTTTTTAGTTACATAGTTCTATATAGTTTACATGTCTACTTTATAACTTAAAAAAATGAAAGAGGTTAAATAACTTGGTTACTCTTACAATGGTAATAAATATCAAAGTGAGGACTAGAAAATAGTTTTTCTGATTCAAGTCCAAAGTTCTTTTAACTATACTTTGCTGTCTTTCAATGAAAAAAAATCAAAAGCTATGAAATGAAAAGGGATGGGAGAAAATCAGAAGATATAATAGGAAGAAATGGAAATGGCCAATCTCCTTCACAACTGGTCACCAGCTAGAAGGCTCAATGGATAGACAACTGTGCCTGAATACAAGAAGATCTGAGATCAAATCTTACCTCAGACATGTACTATTTGTGTGATTCTGGGCAAATTTCCCTATCATTGTCAAAGAAGGAAATGGAAATCTCCATTCTTTCCATATTGGAATAAAAAATAATTTTAATAGTATGAAAAGGAAAATGGTCAGCTGTAAATACATAGAGAATTAAGAGACAGATATGACCATACGCCTCTGTGGTTAAGAATTGGTCACAGAATATTTACATTACTCAAAAGAATAGCATGACATTAATAACCCTTTTAAAGAATACTCCTAATCACCAATAATAAGAGAAATTGCACTCCAAACTACACTGAGATTTCACCTTACAACAAACAAACAAGCAAAGATGTCAAAAGATAGGAATGATTAATGTTAGAGCATTTTTGGAGAGATAAAATCATGTTACCATATTGTTTGTAGAATTGTAAACTGATACAGTCATTCCAGAAAGTAACTTGGAATTTTACAAATACAATGGTTAAAATTTTCATGTCTTCTGATCCAGAGGTTCTGCTATTAGAATTGTACATTGACCAGGAAGAAAAAAGGCTATTTATACACCAAAATCTTACAACAACATTTTTTGTTATAGTAAACACACACACACACACACACACACACACACACAGAGGAAAAAACAATCTGGAAACAAAGTCGATGCCCATAGATTGTGGAATGATTAAACAAAACTGCAGACATGGATGCATTGGAATATTATTTTGCTGTAAGAAATAATACATTGGAACTAAAAATCTTGTGGAAATGAATGTTGAAAACTCAAAATAAATAAATAAATTCTGGGGGGAAAAGTCATCTAGTTCAATTCATACCTAAAAAGAAGACTCCTATATGACATCCCTTAAAAATGGTTATCTAGCTTCTTTATGTCTGACCATAAGGCAATTAAACAATTCTAATTCTTAGTGAGTCTTCCCTGAAACCATGACATTGCTAACCACTATTTTAGTCCCATTTGACAAGGAGAATCAGTTCCTAGATATCCAACCTCAGTTTCTAATCAATTATTAAATTTACTAAGTAAGAAGAGCTTACTTCAACAGCAGTATTGTATGCTGATCAGCTGAAAATGAATAACCCTTCTCAGCAAAGCAGTCATCTAAGACAATTCCAAAGGACTTATGATAAAAAATGCTATCCACCTCCAAAGAAAGAACTGATAAAGATCAAAGCATACTATTTTTCACTTAAGAAAAAAGAAAATACTACAATGAACAAAAGGAATCACAGAAAGACTTCCTGTAACTAATGCAAAATGAAGTAGAGCCTACAAAACAATATATATGATGATTAACTAATGTAAATTGAAAGAATATCTACCACTAAAAAGTGCAAAAAAATTAATATTGAGAATTTAAAACCAAGCTTGGAAAAGAGCAGTAACTTTTTCTTCTCCTTTGCAGTGATTCTATGGATTTAGAACCTAACATATAAGGTCAAATTTTTTGATGTGTAAATCAGATTACTTTTTCTATTTTTCTTTCCTTTTTTTACCCCCTAAAATCTGCCATAATAGAGACTCAATTCTGGACACCAATTCTTGGTTCTCTTGAATTTTCTATTAACTCAAAGTTCACAGGATCTTGATCTGTCTGCAATTCTCATGTATCTAAGATTGTGAAAGAAGAGCACAATGACAGCGTCAGTGCAACTATTGATGACAACAGGATATGTCTCATAGGGAGATAAGTGGCTATAAACAATGGGCTGCTGCCACCATTACTACTATTTCTTTCCCTATCTAGAGGCTTACAGTTGTTTTTTCCTCACTTGAAAGCTACCAGGGAAAACAGAGAGCTTTCTCTTGTCAATCTCTTCCAAATACAAACTCAGTTCTGACTCAGCAGCTGCTTAAAAGATTTTAAAATTACCAAGAAGTAACTTGATAGGAACTAGTTATAGAATATTTGTTAATGTTCTGAATTAGAATTGGGACCTATAAATTATGAACCATCGCAAGTTTATAGAATCAGGATCACCCCAAACTTCTACCTAGGTTGCTAAAGGTTGAGAATACTGAACAATGCTTGAGGACAAAGATCTTGTTTGTTAATCCTCTTTTTAGATAAGTTTTCATGTTCATATATCTTGTCTGAACACAATTTCAAGGTTTTTTTTTAAGTTGAGATGAGGATTGTATATTTCTTTAAATTTGATTCAGTGACTAGCAGAATGTCATTTCTCTGATTATAATGTAGCTAGAAAATGCTATAATCCAGAATCCATGCAAACATGCCATCATGAAACTGGTGTATAATACTGATGAATTTCTCCAGGCAATCAATTTTCATCCTATTCTTCCACAGACCTTCCCAACAGACAGTATCAAAGGCTTTGGTCAACTTGATGACATTATATACAGACGTCTGTTCTGCTTCTGGCATTTCTCCTGGAGTCGTTAGGCAGCAAACACCGTGTTGACTGTTCTGTAGCCCTTCCAGAAGCTATATTGACTGTTAGGTAGGTGACCATTTTTCAGGTGAAGGATCAACCTATTACAGAGAACTCTGATAAGAATCTTGCCAATAATGGCTAAGAGAAAGGACCAACTGCACCAGTGATTGTCATAGGACAACCAATTTGATTTTCCTTTATAGAGATGGACAAATGGAGGCATCCCTAACTTCCTAGGGGAAGTCTTGCTCTTGCTATATAATCCAGAAGATTTCAATCACCTTCTGTATGATCAATAAACCCCCTGACTTGTAGATTTGTGCTGGGATAGAATCAATTCCAGGCATTTTGCCACTCAAGAGGAATTTGATGTCATTAAGTACCTCTTCTTCAGTAGAGGTTTGGCTAGAGAGAAACTAATTAGAATCTTAATCAATGGATTCTGCATTGATTGATGATGGTCTGTTTTTTTTAAAATTTAATTAGTTTTCAACATTTGCTTTTATAAGATTTTTAGTGCTAAAATTTCCCCCTCCCTCACCTCCTCCTTCATGTGGAGAAATGCTCTAGCCTGTTGACTGAGTCTCCTGACAATCATCTTTCCTTCGGCTTGCCATTTTGGCTAAAAGTGAGTGTTTAAATCACTCCAGCACTCTGTACCACACAGTGTCACTCTCATAACCTGTCTGTCTGTTCTGACAATGACACATTCCAATAAATGCCAGTGTTTGCTATGAGGGTGCATCCATGATGTTTTATTGAGGTTAGATAAGTGGAAGACAATGCTGGGATAAGAAGATCATGAGATGCACAAGTCTATTCCTGTTGCTGTTTCTGACTCCATTCCTTTGAAGGATTGCCTGCCATATCTAATTGGTATGAGTCTACTCTTACAATAAAATTACTGAAAAATATAAGCTTGTCCTCTTTTAGTACATTGATAATAATAGTCTCCAGATCTTAACAGAACTTTTCCTTGATCTCATCAGGGTTCAGCATGGTGAAAGCAGGTATTGATGATGTTGGCATGGCACTTTCTTGCCAGTTGCAGTGTAAAAGCAAGCAAAGTAATACTTTGCTGCTTGTTTCAGGTATTCAAGTGCCTTTGAGACTTGCCTTTGATTATATCAAGTCTTTGTTGGAAACAGCATACATTGTGTTGCCCTTAGTAGTCCCAATGTCATCACATGGAGCCCATGGTAGGTGGAGTTTGACAAAAGAGTGGAACAGGAGGGGTGGAATAGGATGGAGCATAATAAAGGAAAGCTCAAACATAAGCTGGGACCAAGAAGAACTGAGAGGGAGAATGTTTGTGATGTCCAGCACTCTGTCTGTCTGTTCCATCTGTGTTGATATTACTTTGTCAGAAAGAAGCATTCTGTCTATTGTAAGAGGACTTACTGCTGAAACAGAAGCCCTGAAAGAGGGCTTTACTGCTGTTTACAGAAGTCCTGTGACTTCACTGTTGATTTGTGTTTGATTTCTCAGACAGAAACTTTGTCTGTTGGTTTTTCTTATTTTTTCAGACAGAAAATGAATTGAAATGATAATGCCAGCAATGAGTATAAATATTGTTGTGGCTCTGTACAGCTTAATGTGTGTATATACTGTTCTAGCTGTGTTAAGCTTCGTCTTCCTAGAAACAGAAACTGTGAAGGGCTTGGAGTGGAATAGAACTTGTGAGCTGAGATATAGAAGAGGAACAGAGAGCTACCTGTGTGTGAATCCAAGTAAGAGTTGGAAGCATGGAAGAGGAGTCATGGGGTTTGGAAGTCAGTCTTGAGTGAAGGAAGATGAAAGAGGATTTTACTTGGGTAGTCTACATTGACTGATGAGATTGTACTGTGTGGATGGTGTTTGTACTTTGTGCTACACCTTAAGGATGATTGGCTTAAAGATGATTACCCCTTAAGGATGATTGGAAGCCATCCTAGGATCAAGAGGAAAGAAGATGACTTGGGTACTTTGTATTGATTGAGGAGATTGTGATGTAATGAATGGTATGTTTTGTTTAAGATTATGTGTCCATCTTAGTAATAAGTTGTTATGTTATATTGTTATGAATGTTTTGCTTTAGTTTATTGCTGAATAGTGAGTTCGTTATACTATGTGATTAGATCCTTAAAGCTATTTACAGCAGTAGTCCTCAGGAGAGTTGCTAGTGACTGACTTTATCGGCAGTCACATTGACACAAGCCTATTTTTTTTTTTTTACTCCTTTTGGGAGCCATACAATCTTACTGACTAGATTAGATCTGATTGACAAGATTACGTTTGCTTTACGGCGCTGTTCATCAGGGTGGCCATGCCAGAAAAACATGTCTACAGAAAAGAATTGCTGGAGTCTGAACACAGATTGAAGCATACTTCCCCCTCCCCCTTACACTTTATTTTTTTTTGTTTTTGTTTTTGTTGGTCCGTGTTTTTTTCCACAACAATTTTATTTGGTCTTTCACAACATTTTTTACACAATCACAATGATTAATATAAAAATATGTTTTGCATTAGTGCACAGGTATAACATATACCAAATTGATGGCCTTCTCAATGAAGGGGGAAGGAGGGACAGAGGAGGAGAATTTGGAACTCACAGTTAAAAACACCTACTGTTCAAAATTGTTTTACATTGTAATTGGAGAAAAATGAAATTTTAAATAAATACAAAATTAAATGAGATATTTTCCACTATCCAGACTTTTATGCAAAAAAATATTGTATCAGATCATTGTTTTGCTGACAATAGCTGTTAACAGTTGATCATTATAAAATATTACTGTTACTGTGTACAATGTTCTCCTGATTCTTCTCACTTCACTTTGCATCAGTCCATGTAAGTCTTTCAAGTTTTTCTGAAAGTATCTTACTCATCTTTTCTTGTAGCGCAATACTATTTCATTATATTCATGTACCACAACTAGGTCAGCCGTTCCTCAACTGATGAGCATCCTCTCAATTTCTGATTATTTGCCACTACAAAAAGAGCTGCTATAAATATTTTTTTACATATAGGTCCTTTTCCTTTTTTTATTTCTTTGGGATAGAAACCTAATAAATGCTATTGCTGGGTCAAAGAACATGCACAGTTTTATAGTCCTTTGGGCATAGAATAGTTACAATCTCTAGAATGACTGTATCAGTTCAAAACTCCACAAACAGTTTATTAGTGTCCCAATTGTTCCAAACCCTTGAAACATTGTCATTTTCCTTTTCTAATCATATCGGCCAATATGATTGGTGTGATGTGGTACTTTAGACTTGTTTTAATTGCATTTCTCTGATCAATAGTGATTTAGAACCTTTTTCATAAGAGTATAGATAGCTTTGATTTTCTCATTTGAAAGCTGCCTGTTCATATCCTTTGATGATTCATAATTGGGGGAATAACTTGTATTTTATAAAAATGACTCCCTTCTTTATATACTTAAAAAATGAGGCCTTTTTAGACAATATTGCTCTTAAGTTTTTTCACAAATGACTTTCAGAGTTCCTGCTTGCTGAAATCTGTGACACTCTATAGTTAGGAACTAGGGGGAACTTTAAACTTGGACTATCACTTATAGAAACTGGGGGAAGACAAACAGTTCTAATGATAAATGATAGAATTCTGAGACAATTGAATGGGAATAGAAAGGAATACAATTTTTTTCACTAGTTCCTGCTACCATGAAAAATTGACCTTATATCTGGATGTAAAACTTTACAGCTAAATGCAAAAAATTAGAATTATTAAATGCTTCCTTTTCAGATCAAACTGCAATAAGAATATTTTCAATAAGGGGCCATGAAAATGCAGATTAAAAATAAATTGGAGACTAACACAATATTAAAGAGTGAGTGGGCTAAAGAACAAATTGTTGAAATAATCAAGGATGATAACAATGAGACATTTTAAAACCTATGGAATATAGCAAAAGTAGTAATTAGATGAAAATTTATATCTATAAATGCTTGTATCAGTAAAATAGAGAAATAATAGACCAATGAATAGAAGGTGAAATTTTTAAAAAAATCAGAAAAAGAACAAATTAAAACCCCACAAATTAACACCCAATTGGAAATTCTAAAAATTAAAGATGAGATTAAAAATAGATTGTAAGAAAACCAATGAATTAATAAATAAAACTAATATTTTTATGAAAAAATAGACAAAATATTATTCGATATGATTATAAAGAGGAAAAAACCAAATTATTAGTATCAAAAATAAAAATGTTAGGTATATTACCAATGAAGATGAAATCAAAGCAATTATAAGGAGTTATCTTATGCAATTATATGCCAAGAATTCAAACAATTTAAACTGTCAACATTAAGAGAAGAGCAAATAGAAAATCTATATGAGGATATTTTAGAAAAAGTTTATTTGCATTGCCTATACATGTTTGTAAAGGGGTTTTATTTTGCTTGTGTTCATAACTGGGGGAGAATTTGGGGTGAGAAAGTAGTAGTGTCTGATTAAAACAAATAAAACATTTGTGTATTGTGATAATGAGAGATTCACAAATCAATAAACAATGATTAAGTGGTTACTAGTGCCAGTCACTGTGCAAAGTGCTGGGGATGCAAAAAGAGGCAAAAGACCTCCTTGTTCTCAAGGAGCTTATAACATAAACATGAAAACAATGGTTTTACAAATTAAGCCATATATGGGATAAATAAGAGATAGTTAACAGTGGGAAGGGATTGCAATTTAGAGGATTTGGGAAAGGCTTCATGTAGAAGGTGGAATTTTAATCAGGACTTAAAGGAAGCCAGGGAGATGAGTTGGAGAGAATACCCAGAGCTGAGAGATAGAGTTTCTTTGTGGAACAGCCAAGGAGTCCGTGTCTCTAGGTCAAAGGGTCTGTATTGTGGAGTAAAGTGTAAGAAGACTGGAAAGGTAAAGGGGCTAGATTATGAAGAGCTTTGAAAGACAGACCACTTTGATCTTAGAGGCCTGTGAAGTTGAGGGAGAGACTGAGAAAGAGGGGGAGAGAGAGAGAGAGAGGGAGAGATAAAAAGAGAGAGAGAGTGAGAAAGAGAGAGAGAGAGTGAGCGCTCCCATGTGTGTGTGTGTGTGTGTGTGTGTGTGTGTGTATGTAAATGATTGGACCTGAGCTTTAGGAAAATCACTTTACTGGCTGAATGGAGAATGTTTTGCAGTAGGTAGAGACTTGAGGCAGGCAGACACTCTTCTTAACAGCAGGTTTTTTGCAATCATCCATTTGTGAAATGATGAAGATCTGTTTTAGAAAGGTTAGAAAAGATGGCATATTTGAGGTATGTTGCAAAGTTGAAATTTAGAAGTCTTAGCAACATTGGCAATCAAGGAATGTGAGAAATAGTGAAGAATCCAAGGTGATCCCTATGTTGCAAGTTTGAGGGACTGAGAAGATTGTGTTGCCCTCTACAGAAACAGGAAGGTAGGAGGAGGAGATGGCTTAGGGAGAAAGATAATAAATTCCAATTTAGATATATTAGTTTGATACATACTGTCTATTAGACATCTCAAAGGGCACCTAGATGTTCCAGCAAATAGATTGCCAGGCCTGGATTCAGAAAGATCTGAGTTCAAATCTGGCTTCAGAAGTCCTCATCTATAAAATGAATTAGAAAAAGAAATGGAAAACTACTCTAGTATCTTTGTCATGAAAATCCCAAATGGGATCATGAAGAGTCAGACATAATTGGAAAAAGTCTGAACAACAACAACATATTACTGTTATTGTATAAATTGTTCTTCTGTTTTTGCTCATTTCACTTTGCACCAGTTCATATAAATCTTCTCAAGTTTATGAAATCATTTTTATAATTTCTCATGGTGCCATCATATTTAATGTTTTAAAAGCTTCATACTATAACGATTCTATTCCCAGGACTTTTGTGTTATTTAAATCGTTTCACAAATACAGATTATATTAGGGTTCTGAAGAAGCCCTTTTAAAATCTCTCTCTACTAGAAGAAAATATCTCATCCTTTTATAGTTCCTTCTAATTGATCACAACTTGGTACCTCTTTGTTTTTTCTTATCCTCATGTTTTGATTTTAAAGTTTCTATCCAACTTTCGTTTCGTTAGGAATGCTAGGATATTATTTATTTTGTTAAAGAATAATTTTCCGTTTTTACTATTATATTTAGTTTTTCTGGGTAAATTATTTTTGATTGTAAGTCTAAATCTTTTGCTCTTTGGCATATTATATTAGTGGTTAGTGATTCACAATGTTTTTGTTCCCCAGAGATCTTTTAATAAGAGCCAAAAAGAAGTAAACTCCCAGAGTAATTTAATATATGAGTCATAGTGTTTGTTTAGATTTATTTGTATTTATAATGGTGATTATTTGTGTTTATAATGGTTATAATTTTTGCCTCTATATCTCCAAATTAAAATTTATATTTGCAATTATAAAATGAGAAATATTAGTCTACTTATAATTAAAAAATTCTAAATAAAAAGTTACAAAAAGGTATTTACAAAACAATTACAAATATTTATGTGAAAAATTCTTTAAGAATGAAAAGATATAATCTACCAAGACATTTTTCTCTTCAACTTTATATTAAAATTTTACAAATGTTATTGAATGTAAATAATTTTAATGAAATAAGTTACAACTTTGAAAGAATTTAATATAATTATCATATATAATTGACATATTGACATATATAATGCAATTTTTATATTGGAACTTATAATTTGAGCAATGTTTTACAATGTTTGACTAAAACAATCTTATAGCTGGTTAAGCATTCAGTTTATTTCTGTTTTTTCATTTAAAATAAGAATAGAGGGACAATGATCACTTAGAAATGTGCAGTGAAAATGATAGGAGAATTTTACAACTCTTATTAAGAGGTGGAAATTCATTTTAAAAAATTACTCACCTAATCAACAAAAATGAATTGGCGTGCTAAGTGATAGATCTAAAGTTTAGTTGCATGTTTTTATGTACTGCTTTGTTTTAATGCTTATATATAAATTGATATTTGTAAGGGAAAACATTCTTGGCATGTAATTTTCTTTTGTTCTGTCATTGGCACACTGGATGTAGTCTCACAGAAGCTCTAATAAATGACTGATCACTGTTGCCAACAAATTCATTGGAAAACTTATCAGATAGAAGACTAACATAAGGGGAGAATAGGTTTAATCTGGAAAACAGTCAATACAGCAATGAGAGGCAATATAGGTTTACTTCTGTAGAACATTTATGATTTTCAATGATAATTTCAAGGTGGCCTGTCAAGTACATGCTGAGTAATCATGGTTTTCAACTAGTTGGACATCTCTACTACAAGAACATGAATATTTGTGACATGATGATAGACTGATTAGAGAGCTGATATGGTGTTATTACAGTGTAAATAAAGGAATGAAGGTTCAGGGCATAGAATGCAAAGGTATAGATTGGATCATTCATTGGCAATCAGTAAACCTTCCAATTTCAAACCCTTCTGGCCATTTGGGTACAATTTGATGACAAAACATTAAAGGATTAGAGGTCATGTAACATGATATTCCAGGAGGTAAAGGAGCTAGGACTACAACAAGAGTCACTTACCCAGCAAAATTAAGCATAATACATCAAGGGGGAAAATGGTCGTTCAGTGAAATAGAAGAATTTCAAGCTTTCATAAGGAGACCAGAACTAAACCAAAAATCTGGCCTTCAATATCAAGACCCAAGAGAACCATTAAACAGGTAAAAAGGGAAAAGAAAACATAAGGGACTCTATAGAGCTAAACTATTTACATTTCTAAACAGGAAGATGATACTTCTAATTCTTTAAAATTGTATCACTAATAGTACAGCTAGAAGGAATATATATAGACAGAGGGTATGGGTATAAGGTGAATATGAGGGAATGACATAAAAAAATTAAGGTATAAGAAAGAGGAGTGCAATGGGTACAAAAGAAAGGGAGAAGTAGAATGGGGTAAATTATCTCACATGAAGAGGAGCCAAAGACCTATTACAGTGGAAGGGAAGACAGAAGACAAGCATCTCTTGAGCCTTACTCTCATCATTATTGGCTCAAAGAGGGAATCATATACACAATCAGCTGAATATAGAAATCTTTCTTACCTAACAGGGAAGTAGGAGGTGGGGACTGAGAGAAGGAAGGGCAGACTGGGGGAGGTGGTAGACAGAAGCAAAACACTGGTGAAGTGTGAAAGTGTGAAAGGAGAGAGAGGAGAGACAGGAGGAAGAATAAAGTGGAGAGAAATTCACAGGTGGTAATTATAACTGTGAATGTGAATGGGATGAACTCTTCTATAAAACAGAAGCAGATAGCAGAGAGAATCAAATCCTACAATATGTTATTGTATCAGGATCAAAATCCTACAATATGTTATTTAAAAAAACACCTTTGAAGCAGACACACACACACACAGAGTAAAGGTAAAGGACTAGAGCAGAATATTTTATGCTTTAGTTAAAGAAAAAAAGAGCAGGGGTAGCAATCCTGATCTCAGACAAAGTAAAAGCAAAAATAGATCTAATTAAAAGAGGAAGGAAAATACATGTTGCTAAAAGGTACCATAGATAATGAGGCAATATCAATACTAAACATATATAAATGGTATAGCATTCAAATTCTTAATGGAGAAGTTAAGTGATTTACAGAAAGAAATATCCAAACAATACTAGTAGGGGACCTCAACTGCCCCTCTCAGAACTCAATAAACCCTATCAAAAATAAAAGAAACTAAGGAGGTAAATAGAGTATTAGAAAATTTGGATATGACAAACCTTCGTATGATTTAGACATAGAGGGTAACATCACAAGGAATTTAGAAAAGCAAAAAATAGTCTACGTGTTAGGTCTATGGAGAGGGGAAGAATTCATGACCAAGCAAGCAACATAGAGCATTAAAAAATATAAGTGATTTTGATTATATTAAATTAAAAAAGTTTTGTACAAACAAAACCAATGCAACCAAGATTAGAAGGAAAGCAGAAAGCTGGGAAACAATTTTTATAGCAAATATTTATAGCAAAAATTTCTCAAATACACAGAGAACTGAGTCAAATTTATAAGAATATAAGTTATTTTCCACTTGACAAATGGTCAAAAGATATGACCAGGCTGTTTTCAGATGAAGAAATCAAAGCTCTCTATAGGTATATGAAAAATTATTGTAAAGCACTTTTGAGTAGAGAAATGCCCATTAAAATAACTCTGAGGTACCACTTCACACTTATAAGATTGGCTAATATAATAGAAAAAAAAGGAAAACAATAAATGTTGCAGAGGATGTGGGAAAACTGGGATATGAATATACTTTTGATGGAATTGTGAATGGATTTAACCATTCTGGAGGGCACTATGCCCAAAGAGCAACCAAATTGTGCAGACTCTTTGATCCAATAACACCATTACCAGGTCCATATTCCATAGAGATAATAAAAAAGAGATAAAGACCTACATGTGTAAAAATACAGCAGCTTTTTTCATGGTGAAAAAATATTGGAAAATGAGGAGATGTCCATTAACCATCAAATGGTTGAACAAGCTGTGGTATATGAATGTAATAGAGCACTATTTTGCAACAAGAAATGATGAACAGTTAGATTTCAGAAAAACCAGGAAAGATTTTTACAAATTGGTGCACAGCGAAAAGAGCAGATTCAGGAAAACATTGTACACAATATCAGCAACATTGTATGATGATCAACTATTAATGACTCAGCTCTTCTCAGCAATACAATGACCCTAGACAAGTACAAAGGACTCAAAGGAAAATGCTATCCATATCCAGATAAAAAAACTGTCAGACTCTGAATGTAGATTGAAGGATATATTTTTCAGTTATTTTATTCCTTCTTGTGTTTCTTTTTCCCTTTTGATCTGTTTCTTCTTTTGCAACTGTGACTAATATGGACACATTTTTACATGGTAGCACATATATAAACTATACCAAACTACCTTTCATTTTTAGAAGAGAGAAAGGAAGGGGACAGAGGCATGGAGAGAGGAAGAAGAATTTGGAACTCACTATCTTATAAAAACCAATGTGAAATTTTTAGTGTCATGTAACTAGGGAAAAAAATCTAAAAACTGAAATACTATTAATAAGTCCACTGTGCTATCTTTTTTCTTTTTTATTGTTACTGACTTTTACTGACTTGTGTGCTTAAATAATACTTGAATCACTTGATTTTTCTGAATCAAGAGTCATTCCTGTCTTAACTAATTTATGTTTTATTTTTAAGAATTTAGCTCTTGTACTCTTTGTTGCATATATGTCAAACTTATAAATTAATTGCCCATGGTACAACATTATGTGATTTCCCTGTTCATCTCTTTCATTAAATTTAATTTTTCTGTTTCCTTGTTTGACACCTATTTTTTTATTTAAAGTTAAGTGTAACAGACTTTGCTCCCAACTGCTATTTGAATATTTTATGAGTCTTTATTTTTCCAGTGTGTCTCTTATAAGCAATAGTTTGATTATAATTTCTAATAAATTATGAAATCCTTTTTCATTTTATGGGAGAATTAATCTCATTCACATTTATAGCTACTATGATTATTCATTATGTACTTCATTCCATCCTATTATCTCATTTTTTTTTCTCCTGTTGCCTATGCTTGATGTAATTTCCTAATATTCTTTGATTTTGGAATAGACAGCTCTTCATTCCCTTTGAATTCTCTCTGTTATAAAAACAATTCCTTTCTACTTCTCACTATCATTCTTCACTATCAATCTGTTTTTCTCCTGGATAAAATCTGGTAACAGTAGTATAAGAATCACTGTCTTGTCAAGAGTTACTCTTAATGTTTCATTACAAACAGTCAAGTTCCTTGCCCTTTCATTTCAGCATGATCCTTCCATCAACAAAGCTTGCTGATTACCTTATATCAAAGCAGATTGTATCCCTGATATCCTGGCTTTTGTGAATAATGGAAAGAATTCCCCTGAAGCCCTCATACTCATATTTCCATTAACTTGTTCCTGTGAAACACATATGAAGCATATACTCATTAGTACAGGAAATAATTTAAATGAAAATGTTTTCAAGTGGCCAACACAAAATAAACTTAGGGAATAAACATCATTACAGTTGTAAACAAGTTATGGTGTGCAGCTGAGTATGAAGATGATTATCAAGAGACATATCTTGTGGATTTAGGGCAAAGTAAACCAATCTACTATGAGATAATAACACAATTTTTTCATGTAGCAAGCAAAGTAATTTCTTCCTTAGCTTCAGATATTGTTAATTTCAACCTCAGTAATATCAACTATTTAGTACACACAATTCCTGTGCTTTTTCTATTTCTAACAACGTCTGTCAAGAGTGTATGGCATTTCTAGGTCATATGACCAATAAGATAGAGAAGTAGACTGATGTTTTCTCTGATTCTTATGTTCTCTTAAATCTCTTCCAAACAGAAAAGATTCAAGAAAGATGAAAGAACTTTATCTGTATCTATGGTCTAGGAAAAAAATAACCAAAAAGAAAGTTTAAAAAATGAACAATTACCTTGAGCTCTCTTAGCATCCACTCCCCTATGCACTACTCCTTCATGTTTTGTAACAAAATCCAACCCCATACCTGGTTCTTCCTCCTGTTCCAAGAACCTTGGAAACATGAACTTGAGATTGTGTAGGTTTGCTGGAGTTTTGGTGACCACAGCAATATTTTGTGCTATAAATGGCCTCTGCAGGAGCATAAAGGGAATGGGGGCAGAACTCTTGTCTAGGTTTAAAAACTAGCTCAATCCCACATTCTTATCTTCACCCATAGTTCCTCCTGAGTCTCTGAAATCCAAACTTCAAATTATAGAAATCATCTTAGTCTGCAATAGCAACAGTATGGCAGTGCTTTGAACTCCTGGGATACAGATCTGAGAATAAAAAGAGTATTCAGGAACAGGTCTTGATGTGTGAGGGTAGAAGGGGGTTGTGTAGCGCCCTACTAAGCTGGAGCCAATGAGCCCAGCATACAGCTATGGAAACTACTTTAATTTTCTATGAGACAATAACACAGCTTTATAAGGCAGCAAAGTTATTTCTTCCTAAGCTCAGATGTTGTTGACGTCAACCTCAATAATATCAACTAGCATACACAGTTCTTGATTCTTTCCTAGTACTGTCAAAGTCCAACAAAAGTGACAAGAGTGAACTGCCTTATGCAGGAGAGAGCTGAGACATCTGAGTTACAGCCTCCAGGGAAACCATCATCAGAGAGGTATAAGTCAGAAAATGAGCAATATGGGAAAATAAGATGGAGATAGATGGAAATAAAATCTCAAGACTCAGGAGGAAGAAAATTAAAAGACCTTGAAAATACACAGATAAATCAACAGGGAGAACATTAACAACAGAAGTAAATGTAGTCTCTATATCTAGTAAACAAGTTCAGGTCTCTATGGAAAAAAAAAGGTTGTTTAAAAAAAGGAAAAAATAACATTTGATGAGACAGAAGACACTATGAAATTTGAGAACATGGAGTCAAAAATCTATTTTTCTACCACGGATTAATAAAGAAATGAGAATTTCAAGAGCAGCATTTATGACCTGCAAAATAGCAATAATTGGTAGAATACAAAAAATTTAATCTGCAATGACATGCCTCACCAAAAATGCAAAAGGAGGAAAACTGAGTGAAACACAGAACTGAAGGGTAATTGAGAAGAAGAAAACAAAAAGGTAATAACGTTAAAAGAAAACATGCAAATCCAGGCAAAACATACTGATCATGAAGACAGTATGCAGAGAGAAAACCCAAGGGTTATAGATCTTCCAGAAGAACATGACAAGTCAAAAATCCTAAAAATTACGAGACAAGAAAAAAATATGAGAAAACTGACCAGAACTTCTAAAAGAATGCATAGTTTGATTCCATGAAAGATTCAACACTAAAAACTCCAAGACATGTAATACTTTAATATTTTGATTCAGAAACAAGTTCTGCAAACAACCAGGAGAGAGACTTTTCAAAACAAAGGAAAGAAAATTAAATAACGTGAGACTATTCTACACCCACCAGAAGGGAATGGAATAATGTTTTCTGAAAAGGATACCACTAAGGGTGATTACCTGGCAAATCTGAACTTAATCATAAATTTTAAAAATGAACATTCAATAATAAAGAGGTATCTGAAACATTCATAGAAAGAAAACTGGACCTAAAGAGATTATTTGCTCCTTGAATATCCAACGTATCAGAAATATAGTGTAAATGAATGCAACATTCAAGTACAGAAATAGCAACAGAGTGAAAGTAGAAGGAAAGTAAGAAATTTATTTCTAACTATACACAGAGATAAGGGAGAAGGGGGAAGTCAGGTTGGAGAAACAGTAGGCATGGAATATTATGGACAAAACCTTATGACACCTTGACCAGAAGAGAATGTCTTTTGTGGAAACACATTACAAAATGAGAGAGTGCATAGAAGAAATGGGAAGAAGAAGATAGAAAGGAGTATTTGATCCTGGATCAAATCAAGGACCAACAATGAGGGGAATGTGAATGCTGTGGTCTCCCTCCCAGGAAGAGTAGAAACTATAGGTAAGGTAAGGTGGAGAAGGGAATAATTAAAAAGGGAGGGGAAGAAAGAAGGCAACTTTCTTTCAGTAGCAGGAAGAAGTCCCACCAGTGAAAGTGTCTATGTGTGAATAGAGATGTTCTGTAAAAGGAAACAAGAATTATATACTGGATGTTATCAGTGAGGATTTATTGCTTTAAAAGACCACTCACCCTGCCCTAGGAATGGGAACTTCTGTTCCTCAGGACAACTTCCTCCTGGGGTCATAAGAGAGCACAAACTTAGGGAAGAGATTTTGAGACAAGAAGGCACAGGTCAGAGGTGGTCTACATAATCAAGGATAGTTATGGGAGCTTTCTGCAATGAGGAAGAAACTACTCTGTTGCCTGTAAGAATTAGTACTTTTCTGGGAGAAAGACAATGTAATGAAACAATGGAAAAGGGGAATTTATGTGGAAAGGTCTATAAAGCAGTGGAGAAACTCATGAGAGGGAATCTCAGACTGGATATCTTGGAAGGTTTGGCTCCATGAAGAATTTTGAGAATAGGGGTACTAGAAAAATATAGGGATCATGAATCAGAAGTGGAGAGTCTAAAGTAGACAGAGGATGTGTAATGAAGAGAATAAGTGAGAGAAACCATATCTAGAAAGGATCACAACAAAAATAAAAACTAATGAATAGGATTATGAGAAGGGGAGGACAGGAAGGAGAAATCTATTTGACTAGACTATAAGGGGAAAAGAGGGAAAGAAATAAATATATACAAGCAGGAAAAAACAGAGAACACATCTTCAAAGAGAAAGGGGCAACAAAACAGAGGTGAAGATTAAGGGCTAGGGGAAGAGAATTTTAGTGGGAATAGGGTCACCTGTAAAAAAGTTTAAACTAAAGCAACCAAAGAGACATAGAAGTCTTTGGTCTTTACATTTGTTCTTTTAAGTTCCATGTGTAGGGAGTGGAGATTCTAATCTAGCCTGGAGTCATGAGCCATGGGAATCCTAGAGTCCAAAAGTCCAGGATGAATATTGCAACCAGCCCAGCAGTGATTCAGCCAAATAACGTCCATCTGGCAATGCTAGCCAAGGAGAAGTTCACACTGTCAGCTTTGGATTTGAATTTCATAGGACTAATGCCATGTAGAAACAAGCTGTAATCATAGTTACTCTTTCTGCCCAGTGACTGAGGTGGTATATGATGGATTATGCTCCCATGGTGTTGGGGAAAATATTTTGTTGTTGTTTTTCTAACTGTATCTTTGAAGCAAATAATAAGAGTGGTAAAATGGAACTGGAGTGCTAGTCACTGGGTCCCTAAAATTATGAGGAACACAGTCAATGAGACCTTGAGCCAATTGGAGAGTAGAGAGACTCTCCATCATTTTTAGGGTTCCAGAGTATCTGATATAGGGTAAAATACAAGACTGGCCCTCAAAGAGTACAGTCAGTGTCATCAATATTATATAAGCATACATTGTGTTTATTTAAAGAAGACACTAAAAAACTAAATAAGTTACCCATGGGGAAACCTACCTATTGACTTGTGAATGCAAATGTCAGTCTTCGGGAAGTTCTTTTGTCTATTACCACATGACATAGTATTAAAATGAAAATTTTTACTATTTATGGGGAAACTGTGAAGCAGTGGATAGAGCTCTGAGCCTGCAGTCAGGAAGACTCGAGTTCAAAACTGGCCTCAGATGCTTACTAGCTATGTGACCTTAGGTAAGTCACTTAACCCTACTTCCCTCAGTTCCTCATCTGTAAAATGACTTGGCTAAGGAAATGTCAAACCATTCCAGTATCTCTGCCAAGAAAACCCCCCAAAAAGGGTCACAAAGAGTCACACACAACTGAAACTAAAAAACAATTATTTCATGACCAAGTTGGTAGTAAAATTCTGCACAGGTTATTTTCTATTCAATTACTTCATTACAACAAAGACCAGTAAAAGAATATGGAACAAATGTATTTGGAATTAGAAAAACAGGATTCAAATCCTAGTTCTTCTACTTACAATTAGTGTGATTTGGGCCAAGCAATTTATTCTCTCTGAGCCTCATTTTCCTTATATATAAAAGGAGGTAGTTGGACTAGATAACCCAGGCTGGGGAACCTGTAATTTTGAGGCCACATGTGGCCCTCTAGGTCCTCAAGTGTGGCCCTTTGACTGAATCCAAACTTCACAGAACAATTCCCCTTAATAAAAAGATTCAGTCAAATCCTTTTCAGTCAGTGATTTAATGGATTCAGTCGAAGGGTTGCCCTTGAGTATGGCCTCAAGATCATAGGTTCCAGGCCACTGAGATAACTTCAATGTCCCCTTCACTTTTCAGTCTATGATCTTATATTATATTTCTAGAACTAAGACAGGTCTTTGAAAACCAGCAGCTCAAAAAGCAGAGGAGACTCATAAAGAAAAATTTTGTGGTAATTAGTTAACATTCTCTTTTCTTTTTCTCTCCTTTTTCTCCTTCCTTACATTTTTTTTTCACTAGTAGGTAGTCCAGGAGGCCTCCTGATATCAGTTTTCACCAAAGACAAAGCTGAATTATAAATGATAATATTGTAAGGAGGTAGTCAACACAGGCTACTCACAAAGTGGAGGTATCTGTATAGAGACCATGAAGGAAAGTAAAGGTCTACTTGTCAGCTTTACACATAATTTTAATTTACCTCAAACACAAGGCAAGGAATAGTCTCCTTGGGTAGGAGTTAGCAGAACATAAATTTAATTTTAAGGAAGTAATGTATTTCCTCTAAGCCTGAAAGGGTTATGTTGTAGAGAGTACATGCACATATCCAGCACAAAACCTCACCAGGGATTTTGCAGAGGGAGTAATGCCTACTCTGTTTTAGATCATTAAGCAAGATTCACTACTACCAGAATTTGTACTTGTAAAATTAAAGAGAAAACCAGTGCTCCATTACAATGGGAATATTTGTATGCTTTGTTCTACATTCACTCTGATTGTGAAAAATGATTAGTGGAGTACATACACTATTGAAATGGATTCTGTGGTGTCTATCTTTGTAGTTCTGCTGTAACATATTGCATCATCTTTTCTTTTAAATGTAAGTCTGTAAGTCATGCACAATTCATAGACCAAAATGTCTTTTTTTTTTTTAGAAAATTGCATCAAAATTAACAAATAATTAATGTCAGATTTGTAAATGACACTGATGAAGTTTTGAGGGCCATGTTTGAGCTCAAACATTTACTGGCAGCTATCTCTTTATTAATGGTCCATATTTGTCAGCAATTTGTACTGGCTATTGTTTATAGGGGAAATGGGGTCTTTCCTAAATTTATGTCTGATGTTTTCTAGATTCACAGCCTTTAAGTCCGAGTCTTTACATTTAATCACTGTAGAGCAGGAAATGACTAAGCAATCTTTTAGTACAGTTTAAAAAAAACTTTAGGGAATACATCTAAGTATGAGAAACTATTTCCATTTTCCCATAAATTCGTAGTCTTTTGAAACAGTCCAAAGAAATTAACTGCATTCATGTTCTGGTGTGATGTCAACTTCTGTCTAATAGAAAGAAGGAATAAAACAATATTTAGTTCCTACTATCTGCCAAACTCTGTACCAAGTGCTTTGTAAATATTATCCTCAGAACAACATAATGCAGTAAGTACTATCATTATCATCATTTTATAGTTGAGAAAACAGAGGCAGTCAGGATAAATGACTTGTTTAAAGATGAATTCAAACTCAGATCTTCCTTACTCCAGGTCTAGTACCTCCAGAAAGGTCAGATGAAAATGACTTTGAACTGCTTAGAGTCACATCTAGATTTCAGGACTGAAAGTAGTGAAAATACTACTTCTTAATTACTCATTTTATTACACATCTATGATCTCACTGGGTGGCAAGCATTTCGAATACCTCTAAGCTAAATTATTAGTGATTTAAAATTTGTCTTTTTGTTTACTATGTTTTGCAAAAGGATTCTTTTTTTCTTTCTTTTTCTTTCAAGAAATACATTTTCAAAACGCTAATTTTACTACAAGAATTATCTTTCAATTTTATGGATGATATCTTCAAATTATTATTAAACATTTCTGTTACTTATATCACCTATTTTCAAAAATATCATAAAGCGATTACCAGTTTTGCAAAGCTTTTTACTGTCTCCCTTTCTAGAAATATTGGTTGACTTTACTCATCATGGCAAGGGGGGGTGAAATATATCATTGAAAGTTTAATTTGGTTCATTATATTATTGTTTCAGTTTGTGCTAGTTTAAAAATGTTATTTGAGCTGGAAGATCATTATGTAACCTTCAGATTACTGCTGGGTTGCTTTTGAAGAAAGGAATTACCATGCATTAAATTTGAATTAGCAATGAGAAATCATGCAGATGTATGCTCAGAACATTATAGCAATATTGTCTCCAAGGCATAGCAAAATTGCTTTTATGCAGTATTAGAGAATTACTTGAGCAACCCTTAAACTGCACACACTATGAAGCTGAGCCAGCATCTTCCCTTATTTTGAAAAAGAAAAAGACAGGGGGTGAAAAACCAAGTTTAAATGTAAAATTCAGATTTGTCTTTCAAGGAAACTCTCATCACAAAATGCACATTCCCAGAATGAAATCTCACCTTTGGCTGTCGAGAGACCTGTTTGGGCTGAGTCTGGTTGTATTAAAAAGTCTTGGCACACAGATTGCAGAAATCAGTTACACTAATCATTATGAATTATGCAGAGGGTTGCATATGCTTAGTTACAAGTCATTTACATGCTTTCCCTCAGGACTGCCTAGCCTAGTTCCATTGTTTTGTTTTATGGGGCTTTTTTCTTCTAGTAAATAACTCCTTGCTCAAATTTGAATTTATTGATATTCTCTTGTAACAATGACAACTGCTGCTGGGTCCATAGTTTCTAGGCACTTTGCTCTCTCTGCTAGGGGGATTTTCTCAAGTGTGGGCCGATGCACACAGACTGGGTTCAAACCTGGAAGATCCTGACCCTAAAGAGATGGCATCAGTTTGGTTTTTTTTTTGTGTGTCCCATTGTTCTGCCCCATTAACATCCATAACCCTAAAACCTCAGGGAGAATTATTTGAAGCTTAGATTTGGTTGTTGACCTGTGTCTCACCAAAAGGGGCTTGTAGAAATGTACTTGATGTACATTGTAAATGTGAATCACCTCACACACGGTCTGCTGCAGTAGCCAGCTAGATGGTTTGCCCTCCTTAAGTCTCTCTCCACTCTGATTCATCCTCGACTCAGTCACAAAAGAATATTTTTAAAACGCTGCTTTAATCACATCACCCCCTGCCCCCAACTCAACAAACCCCCATCATCTTCAGGATCAAATATAAAAACTTGTGTTTGGTATTCAAAGCCCTTCATAACCTCACCCCCTCCTACTTTTCCAGCCTTCTTACACTTTACACCCTGCCATATACTCTTCCATCCAGTAACATTGACATCCTGCTTATTCTATGAACAAGATACTCTATCTCTTGGCTTCTGGCTGTTCCCCATATCTCAGTGAGGCTTTTCTCAACCTACAAATAAATGGAAAAAAAAAGAGGCAAAGACAACTGGATTCTGTCTCTGATGGAAGCCTGGTCCACACTGAGCTTTCTCAACCATATTGTGCTCTCCCCACAAGAATCTGCAACTTGGAGCAAACTAGGTGTCTCCCCTCTTTCAGATTAAAGACTGTCCTAGATGGAAAGTCTTTCATAAGGCAAAATTGTCCATTTCTACGCAGTGTCAAAATTCTCTAGAGCTCCCTGTACCATAGATGAGCCCCAGTGAGGTCAAGGCAAATTTACTGTGGGGACATACAAAGAACATTTGAATGTCACTCACCTTCACTCAGCCCCACATATCCCAACCCCCACTGATCTTTGCTACTGCAAGAGTAATCAATGTGGAATTGCAAACTAACCTAACAAAGCAAGTAGATAAGTAGGCTCAGAAAAAATAGCAGAGGAAGTCAATTATTTATGGATTCCAGGCACAGGCATCCTTACTCTAAGAAGCTGTGGAGTGTGTTGCTTTCACAATAAGGAAACAACAGTAGGTTTGTTTAACTGTAAAAACAAATGAATGTCTACTAGGTAAAAACATTCCAGTAATGTAAACCATATTTCATATATTAAATTTGGTATCAATACTTATACTGATTCAATAATACAGAGATTTCAATATTTAAACAGCCCAGGAATCAGGAAGTACAATTTTTGCAAAATTACCCTAATAGAACTGATTTAAAAGGAAGCAGACACTGGGGGTAAAATGGACTACACAATTTCAGCCTTCTATTTATTTATTTGTTTATTTGCTTGTTTATTTGTTGTTTAGTCCATTTCTATAGGTTATCAAAATTTAGAGTATGAAAAATTTAAAATCCTGGGCAGTAGTTCCAAAAGTTTTCATACATGTGAAAAACCTGATTTACCTCAGAAAAGGCCTACAATATAACACTGGTTCATGTCCATAAAGCAAATATAAAATTCTGTGGGTGGAACAGTAGTTAGGAAATGGCGCAGGCTTATACCCCAGTTAACAAAACGAGACTTTCAGAAAAAGTTATTTCCTTGTATGGCTCCTGTTGAAGTAGAGTGGTTGAGGTCCATAGGTACATACATAGAACAAGTAGGCTGTAGGATGTGAGATATGAGATAAGATACAGGATGTAACCAGCCAGAAAAGTGATCTAAGAAGATTGTGTTGAAGCTCCCCACCATGGACTTACCTGTGTGCTTTCACAAAGCACCCCCAATTACCTGACATTCCAGAACAACTTGTCCCCTCCCCTTTCTGGTTCTCCTTGCTTATTTGTATGACAAAGGCACCTTTAGGCTCCCAGATATCCCAGGCTTTCCAGATCCATGCATGCCCCTCCCCCCCTTTCTTCTGTTAAACTGTATTTAAGACTAGACAACTAACCTGGCCAATTGCTCTACCCCCTACCAGAAGAAGGGCCTGCTTATTCTGCCTCCCTGAGGAGAGCAGGGCCTGCTTGCGTGTGTTGTCCTAATAGATGTCTTTCTTTAAGTTGGACAACTGTCCGAGTGAATTTTTTTCAGTACATGAGAACCTATATACCTTTACTCCATCATTTCTGGTGGCACCAATATTCTTGAGATGCACCCTGAACTCATCATTTCCTGTTGTGTCTTCACATTGTAGCAAATAAAGGGGCACCAGACAACATAAGGAGAAGAACAACAACAGGTATATATGAGAAATAAAATCTGACAAAAATAGTGAAGGCGGGTTTGGTGTAGAGTCCCTTTCAGTTAACTTGTTTCTCTCAGGTTCCTACTACTGGAAGGCAAAATAGACATAAAACATATATTCATGTGCTTCCTCTCTTGTCCTTTTAGATGCCATCTCTCATGGGATTAAGGAAGAAAACTGCAAACACAAGATGCTGCATTGATTGTGCAGCTGCCATGGGATGTCAAACACTATTCCTTTCTTCCCTCTTCATTCTCCTGGAGCGTTCTCCAAATTCCATGTCATAGTACTTCTGAGAAAATTACTGTCACCTCTCAAGGCTGATCTGGCATTAGTTTCTTCTCTTCCCAAACTGGGAAAAAGCTACAAATTTCAGATGTGTGTGTGTGTGTGTGTGTGTGTGTGTGTGTGTGAGAGAGAGAGAGAGAGAGAGAGAGAGAGAGAGAAAGAGAAAGAGAGAGAGAGAACAGCTAATCCCTTGTCATAGGTTGCTATACAAAGATTTTTTTTTAATTTCCTTGCCCTCAATGTGTATATATTCTAATATTCTAGTAGGAGTAGATAGGTGTACAGAAATAATGATAATGCAGATGCATAAAAAAGATAAAAATCAATTGAGAGACTTAAGACGGTGGTGGTAATTCCAAGGAAGTGGTTGTTATGGGGGAGTGAGTACAGAGGCAGGGAGGCAGGAAAGTTGTGATGTTCAAATGAGATAATAGATATAAAGCACTTTGCAAACCTTGAAGTTCTATATAAATAGAAGTTTTTATTATTATCAGTCTAAAGTAACTATGCTCCATTCTGATTGTAATTTCGTTCCCTCAGTATTGAACTGCACTCTTCCTGACTTTAGGCAACGTTTATAGAGCAATACAAGGATGGGTTGATAAATGTTTAACGTTCTGACTGGAGGGGAGAGGGGAAATGTATTGCCTATACTTTTAAGTTAAGTCTACATTATTGACATTTTAAAAATATAAATTAAAAAAAAATTGAGCCCTGATTTGTAATGATTTCAGAGCAGTAAATGTTTATGGTGAAGACTGTAAAAACACACTCTCTCTAGTGAGAGTTGCCTAAAGAGCACTCTTCTGGTCAGCCAGTCAATCAATAAACATTTAAATATCTATTACATATCAGGCACTGTGCTAAATTCTGGGGATGCAAAAAAAAAAAGGCAAAAGAAAGTCCTTACCTTTAAAGGGTTCACAATCTAATGGGAGAGACAACATGGACATATATACAAGCAAGCTGTAAACCAACGATGGCACATATGCTAAGGATGAATAGGAAATGTAAGAAAGGCACTAGACCACTTTTCTCTTGCTGTGGTGAGGATAACAGTGAAGTTCACAGGCTACCACTAAGTATCCCTCACTCTGTCTAACAAGCAATATTTTTTTAAAAACATTTTTAATCTTTAAAAAAAAATCTGACATCGTCTTTTATGATACTCCTGAGCATTTTACGGTGCACTAGTCTCCTGCCACTGAGATAAAGGGTGAAAATACTAATCCATTGAACAGAGGTCTCCTGTGTAGTGCCTAGCCTTTCTTGGAAATAGAAGAAAAATATTCTATTGTACAACAGTGTCCTGTCTTTAAGGTTAGAGCAGTGGTTCTCAACCTGTGGGTTATGTTCAATTTGTAACAATGAAAATACATCCTGCATATAAGATATTTACATTACAATTCATAACAGTAGCAAAATTACAGTTATGAAGTAGCAATGAAAATAATTTTATGGTTGGGGGTCACCACAGCATGAGGAACTGTATTAAAGGGTCATGGTATTAGGAAGGTTGAGAACAACTGGGTTAGAGGGAAAAAAATGCCATTCTATCATATACTAGATCCTCTTCCTTGTCTTTTACCTCCCATAAGATAAGAGAAATCAAATTCCATTGCAGCCGTTTCACACCTTGTGGTAAAGGAAGAAGGGGTAATTTCATCTTGCCATGTATCCTGAATGACATGTTGACCCCTGCTAGAAGAGGAGAAACCATTCCATTGAACTTTGACTTTCCAGGGAAGAGGAAAATGGCATTTCATTGTTTTCAAGCTGGACTATTGCCTTATTAGGGGAATGGAAGCAGTACCATTCATGTCCAAGTTCTTGTTTCCTAGCCTTAAATGCATATGGCCCTGAGAGGTCTTAAGGCCAAATCCCAAAAGATAATAAAAATCTACCTGAACTCATTCTTACCCTGTCTGACCCGTTCCATACATGGGAATAATCTGGTCCAGGATTTCTCCCAAGCCAGCTCCCCGTGAAGACTATATTATGTCTTAAGATTGGCTCACCATCTCTTCCTGACTTGCGTGAGTTTGGGATGTGATAACCAAACAGTGACCCAGACATAGATGCATGCAAAGGAACAAACACATTAAAACATACGGATGTATGTAAGTGAACAAGGACATTAAACATTTTCTCATGGGAATCTAAAAGATAATTGCTTTACATTCATTATATAAACCCTGCTCTCTGATCAATAAATGGGAACTGCTATGACAGATCCTGCCTGGCTCATGTCCAATCATTCCACACTTCTTGATTCTGCCCATGCCCATTTTGTTGCAGGCATCAGTGGTGCCATAAACAGGGACTTAAGAAAAGTACCTGGTAGAGGAGTGGCCTCCTGAAACTCTGGACAACATAACTAAAGGTAGGGGGTGAAAGCGAGATTTTCTCTTAAGTTAAGAATTTACAGAGAGTAACTCACTGGGTTTACATGAGTATGTGATAAGGCTGAGCAGAAAATACCAACAAGCAAAGATTAGCCTGGTCTTGGGGGGAAAAAAAAGCTTTCTGGAGAAAATGGAACTGGTACAAAAAAGAAAGTAGAGACTGAGAATGTTATCTAAGACTTTTAAAAAGAATAGTAAAAGAAGGAGGATTACTTATCACCAATAGTCTGCTACAAGAATTCTTGGAATGTGTAAAGCAGAAGGGGATGGTAGATTTGGTAATGGCGGATATAGCAGAGAGACAGAGGAGTCAGAATTTCCCTGTTTCTGCCTTTTTTCTATGGAATGTATTAATGATATGTTTAACATCAGAAATGAAAGTGCCAGCCAGGGGTGACTGGAGCCATTCACTGGGATACAGCCGTTTTTGTTGGAAACAGATAGAAAGAAAATGATCAAGTAAGTTTTACCTAAGACAAAGCATAATGTCTGATTTCTGCAAATGATTTTTAACAATTTGTGAGGGCTCTCTTCCTGTTGTTCTTTGTCTGTTTTGTTTATGTGTCTCTGTGTAAAATGAATGTGAGTGAGTAGTCTAACACCCTGTAAGGTTTAATAAGCAGCTGGACTGCTGGAATGCTCTTGTCTCTTTCCCTCTTCCTCTTTTGCAGGCAGAGGGTGAGAGAGAGAGAAAGGGAAAAAGCATTTTATTTTATAGATTGTATGATGGTAATATTAAGTCATGGAGTATAGAAAGAAGTATCAGGCATAAACTATTTGCATTGAAAAGTGTGAACAGAAGTTTTAAGATTTTTAAAGGTTTGAAATCTCATCTCATCTCAACTCTGGCCAAGTTGAGAGAGAAGAAGGTGATAAGGGAATTATTTTCCCCCTCAGATCAAAGAGGCAAATGAATAAGCATTTAACCATTTCCTGCCTCACTTATTAGATAAAAAAATTTTGTGCCTCAGAATGCAGCTGTAAGTTAATTGAATTCATGTGAAAAGTAAAAAGTGTCACTCCTAATTTGATGCTAAAGTTAAATCAGAATGTATTATACTATTTGGCATTTAGGCAAATTGGGACGTTTTCTAAGATCTGATAAAAAAAACATGAGGTTTTTGGGTTCTCTAGTATGGGAGAGAAGGGAGACCGTGCCACTCCTACCTCATTTTTGCTGGAAGAGTCAAAGCTATCACTTTCAAAGAAGTTTTTAAGGAGTGGACACATAAAGACAGCTTACTGGAGTAAAAGTTTAATCAGCTGAAAACATTTTACACAAATTTATTAAAGTCTCTTGCCCTAGATCTGATTAAAACAGAGAACGCTGAATTATAATAGGGAATTTAAGTTACCCTCCCAATCTGACTAAAGGGAGAAAGCGTAATAAATTTGTCAAGGACCATACTAGCAAGAGCCCTGAGGCCCCTTGAAGCCCAAACCTTTAAGCAAACTGATGAACCTCTCCATTCAATACCCCTAGATACACAATCAGGCTCTACATCTGTGAGGAGAGGAGAAAAATCTCTGCACTCAGTAAGTCCAATTTTCTATCAATAATTTTTGCAAGTGATGATTTGGAAATACAATTAATGTCATGATGTCATTGTGTTGTTGTGGTCCTTTTAAATTGTAAAATCCTCTCATTCAACATTGAGGGATCATTGTAAACCAGAAATAGTGTTAGATAAGCAAATTTTTTAAAATTTGAATTTTGTTGAAACTAAAAGATAGAGGAAAGAATTTGTGTAAAAACAGTTATGTCACGTAAGGTCTCATAATGTTTATATATGCTATATAGGAAACCTTTACCTATAATTAAAAAGGAGGTTACAGCTAAAACAATTTGGCTATTATTTGTGGAAATTATTACCTAAGTTACTTTGCTGTTTAAATGCTAAAACCTAAAATTGCTAATTGATTACTGTATGTGGAAAGGAGGAGACTGGGTGAAAACTTTATTCAAAAACTTTATTCAGATAAATTCTGCTCATTCAGCATGTATGAAATTTGATGAAGCAGGAGTATCACCCCCAGTCCCTCCCTAAAGTCCATCTCAGTAATTCTTATTTTGTAAAACTGCCAAGGAAACTATCTCTAGAGACAAGGTCATTCAGCTTGAGAAAGGCACTTGTTTTAGTTATGTAACTCCTAAATAATGAATCTAACTTGCTAAGAAAGTTGCAAAATATTGAAAAGGATTTCTAACAATTGACTTTTGCACCAGGACATGTTAAAATCTGAGAAATAAAAACATTAAATAAAATTCTTTATGAAGGAGAAGCCTAGTAAATTTATTGTTTATTACATCTCCATGGGAATAAAATTAACATGTAATTGGATATAACTTGTGATTGCTGAAAAATTGCTACTTAAGGGGCAGCTAGGTGGTGCAGCGAATAGAGCATTGGCCCTGGAGTCAGGAGTACTTGAGTTCAAATCTGGCCTCAGATACTTAACACACCAAAAAAACAAACAAAAAAAAAACTAGCTATGTGACCTTGGGCAAGTCACTTAACCCCAACTGCCCTCCAAAAAACAAAAGCAGAAAAAAAATTGCTACTTAAAAAGCATTTAAGACTATATTTAATTCACATGTTCTTATTTTTCTTTTTATAGCAAAATTTCTATGATCAGAATAATTAGTAAGAGATATGAACTCTTTTGTGTTAGCTTTATGGGAAATCCAATATTATTTTTCAGCTAGAATTAGAACATATCCAGAAACTTACACAAACTACTTAGGCTCACTTTATAATATTCCCATTGTTTAGAAGGATTCTACTACTAATAGCTTACATAAGTGCTGTGATCAGCTTCTTAATTGTCGCCAATATAAAGATTCAAGTACTATACCTGTTTTGATTTAAAAACTTTGTGATATCTAAGAGTTCTTCAATAGTTGTTAATAAATACCTTGAGAATTTATGTTACACCAATTTGGTTTAAATGAACCTCAATCTTAAAAGTTGTGTTTTTGCTTTAAGATAAAACAGAGTTATCATTTTAAAACTTTTCAATTAATTTTCTTCATAAAAGGTTAGTGATCATTCTTAAAACTCTTTTGAATAAAGGGGATATACTTTTAAAGTTTCTTTTCAATCCCTAGTATGATTTAAAAAAAAACTTACTAAAACTTTAATTTCAAAGACACTTTATAGCTAAGTTAAAGTAAAGTAGAACACATTTTGCCATTTCGATCTCAATGTATAGTCATTCCATGACCTAAGCAAAAGTTAAGTAGTGTCTGAACTTATTGTAGGTAAAAGATTCAATCTCTGAAATATCTCGTTCTTCCAAAATGAATATAATCAGAGGATAAACAAGCTTTGTGAAACAAGGATGTAGATCTACAATTCAGTTGTAAAGTTCTGGTCAGGAGCTTCTTTTGTCTATCAGCTTCTTGGAAATGCAAGCTACTACATTAATTCTAATAATGATAAAGTTATTAATATTTACTTCAGCCCACTAGACATAGCTTTCTGATATGATATTATTGTTAAATATTTTTTCCCCTTAATATTTTGTCAGATAGCAAATATTCAGTGTACATGTGGCCACATATTAATACTGCTAAACTTAAACACACATAGTATATAGATCCTTTTAACTTTTTTCTAAGATTACAAACTCTCATAAGACAGAGGTCATAACCTATTTAATCCATATTAAAGCTCATTCTTCACTTCCTCTTTATCAAAATAATGCAACTATTAAACAAAATAATAACAACTATTAAACAAAAAGTTCAAGTTTTTCCAACTCTTTTTTTTTCTGAAATATTCATAGACTGTGTTATGTCTTATTTTCATCAAAATACACATGCTCTATGTAAACAATTCCATATTACTAGGGTAGAGTATTTAAAACTGCCCTCAGTGTGTTATATATTACTCCTCCAGCTTCCCTTTACACTGGGGAAGCAGTAAAAACATGTAATTAACCATATGTTACAGTCTTTTGCTTCAATGGGCATTCCAAAATGATTGAAAACTGATAATGCCCCCACCTTCACTAGCAAATTATTTCACTCTTTCTATGATGACTTTCAAATGATATTAATTATAGGCACAACCCATATAATCTTGACAAACAGAATAAAGATATTAAAACCTACTTACAAATAAAATAAAAGGGGACTTGGTCCACTATATCATAAAGGCAATTAGCTGCTCCTTTATACACCCTAAACTTTTTTTTACATGGCTAATAATGAGTATACACCAGTAGTAAAAGTAATCTGAAAAGGCACATACTTCCCAAATGAAGGTCATCCAAATACAGATTCTGTTTTCCAGAAACCATGGAAAGACAAGTGTGAGCGCCCAAAAGAAATATCAGGGCGTATACTCCAGCTCACCCAGAAGATGACAAGAGCTCTGGCAGCAGCAGAAGAAATCATGGAGACAGAACATGGGAATAGAGAAGAAGTCTCCTAATGCAGCCACTACACAAAAAACTATGCCCACATGGGGGCAAACTGAACATTTGTCATATCAAGCCAAAGAACTGAAACCTGTTACCCCAATATTTGTGTTTCTTGCTATGATCACTCTGATTTTAATACAAACAAAACTGCTTACATCCTGATTTAAGTCCTGAGAAATATACCCTTATCACGTCAATTGTTTCATATATAACCTATAACTGCATGTATTTGACCCCATCAAGCCTTCTTTACTTCTACTAATGTGAATAATTTACAGGTGACATAAGTCAATACTATATTTTATTGGAATATAATCTGCTCGTAGAACCACCCTTTTTTGGTTTCAGACTTTGGGGGAACCTGCACTTTTAATGGTATTTTTTGATTTCTCTAGCTACAAAAAGAACTTCTTATCGTAGGACTAATTGCCATAGCCTCCTTCTTCTTCTTCTTTTTTTTTTTTGTTTAACAGTGTCACTTTATTTTTATTTTTTTTCATTCTTTTCTTTTAATTTTAATTTATTTTCTTGATTACATCATTCATTTCCACAAGGTTTTGAGTTACACATTTTCTCCCCTTCTTTCCCCTACTCCCAAGCCCAGAACGGTGATCTCACCGTAAAGACCCTCCCACAATCTGTTCTCTTTCATGTCCTCCTCCAACACCCCTCTAACTTTCTAGTAGGGCAGGGAAGGTCTCC
>CM053599.1:168224281-168238620 GCA_028646575.1 Pseudocheirus occidentalis | reverse complement strand
TTGTGACTATAGGAACATTTCCATGTATACAACAGAACATAAGGAGGATTCAGTATTGTAATGGTAATGGTAATTTGAAGATAGGAACATTTCCATGTATACAACAGAACATAAGGAGGATTCAGTATTGTAATAGTAATGGTAATTTGAAGATCTTCTCTGCACCTTAATAAGCCTAAGGGAATTTGAAGACCCTCACTGCTTTGAAAAGATACTTTGCTCCTAACAGGCTGAATGTAATTACATGGAGTCTGTGGTGGGAGGAGTTTGATGAAGGGTGGACCACATCCCACAGGAAGCTGGAATTTAGAGCAAGCTAGATGGTTGGGAGGAGAGGATGCTTCAGAGGGAGACAGATAGGTTTGTGAATAAATATTGATCTTATGTTGGTTTGTGGGAAGGCTAGAGCATACTGTGGCTCTCTGTGCTATTAAGCTTATTAACTTCTCTGCCACTATGACGGACTTGGCTTACTGGTTTGGGGATTTGGTTTTCTGGTGTCTGAATAAATATTTTGCTTCTGTCTTCTATATGCAGAGTCTGTTATATTTTGAAATCAAGCACTATGTAGGTCTATTTATTGTGACTGTTGGTGCTGCGAATATTGCGTTGATGCTACAATTATGAAACCATGAACTTCCATTTCAGACTGTTCATTTAAAAAAAACCACACTATATAATAAATATTACACATTTTTTTCAAAGGTACCCTACTTTTCTATGCTTCCTTATAAGTTTTCTTCTGTTCTCTGTTGTGCGGTTTTTATTTTTTTCTGCTTCCCTCTTCACCCCATCCCAGAGAAGGCTTTAATTAAACTATACATTGCCCCTCATATACATATGTGTGTAAAACTTTGCTATACACACTTCTATTTATCAGAATTAGTCATTCAACATTGTTCTAAAGATAATATTTCTTTTACTATGTACAACATTCTATTGGTACTACTCATTTAACTTTTTATTATTTCACGCAAGTCTTTCCATGTTTTTCTAAAACTGACCAAACAACTCATTATTTCTTATTTCATAGTGGTATTCCATCACAATCATATACCACAACTCATTTAGCCATTCCTCAATTGAAGGGTATCTATCATTTTTGGCCAATCTGTAAGGATAAGGTGATATTTCAAAGTTGTTTCAATGGGCATTTCTCTAATCATTAATGATTTAGTTCATTCTATTCACATTCAAAATTATAATTACAAGTCGTGCATTTCTCTATATCCTATTTTACTCACTATTTGTCCTTCCCCTTTTTACCCTATTCTCAGAGATAGCAAATTTACTAATTGCTACTTTTCCTTTTTATTTTTTAATCCATACATTACTCTAACCATGCCTCCCTTGTCCCCCCCATCCTTTTAAAAAATAAATTCAGAAGACCTTTATGTCTTTCTAGATTTAAGTGTTTTTCCCTCCTTAACCCAGTAAACACTTAAGACTCCAATGCCACCAGCCCTCCACCCTCAACCTGTTTCTATTGTAACAGTTTAATTCATATCTCATTTGTATAATTACTTCATTTTACCTCTCCCTACCAAATTTTACTGAGAATCATCCCATTATATTCAACTCAACCCCAAGGCTTTTTGTCAATGTATGATCTTTCAAATTATTTAAGTAATGATAAAAATCTTAAGAGTTACAGATAGCATTTTCCCATTTAAGAAGTAAACAGTTTAACTTATTGAGTCCCTTATAATTGGTCTTTAATGTTTCCCTTATGTTTCTCATGGATCTCATATCTCAAATTTTCCTTTGAGTTCTGTCTTTTTGTTACAAATATTTGAATGTCTTTTAATTCATTAAATATCTATTAAAATACAGGATTATACTCAGTTTTTCTGGGTAAGTTATTTTTGATTGCAAACCTAGCTCCTTTGCTCTTTGAAATATAATGTGCCAGGTCTTTTAATGTAGAAGCTGCTAGATCTTGTGTTATCCTGACTGTAGCTCCACAGTATTTAAGTTGATTTTTCTTTTTTGCTTGCATTATTTTCTCCTTACCCTGGGAGCCTTGAAATCTGGCTATAACATTATTGTAAGTTTTCATCTTGGGATCTCTTTCTGGTGGTGATCCATGAATTTTTTTCTATTTCAATTTTACCCTCTTCTAATACTTCAGGACAATTTTCTTTAATAATTTCCTATATCTAGATTCTTTTCTAAATCATAACTTCCAGTTAGTCCATCAATTCTTCATCTGTTCTCTAGATCAGTTGTTTTTCTAATCAGATGTGTCACTTTCTCTTCAATTTTTTCATTCTTTTGATTTTGTTATATTATTTCTTGGTGTCTTTTATCATAGGCTTCTCCTTGTCCAATTCTAGTTTTTAAGGAATTATTTTCTTCCTTAAATTTTTGGAACCCTTTTTTTAATTGGTCAACTTTCTTTTCATACTATTTTTAGATTGCTTTTAATTTTTTTCCTAATTTTTCTTCAACCTCTATCATTTGATTTTAAAAGTCCTTTTTAAGGTCTTCTGAGAAGTCTTTTTTTGGCTTGTGATCATTTGATATTATTCTTTGAAGTAGGAGTGATTCTTTTTTTTTTTTAGTTTCACTATTTTCTTTTGACTATGAACCCATATCATCTTTCTCCATGGCAGCTTTCTCCTAGGTTCTTTCTCCTCTGTTTACTTATTGTTATGATTATTATTTTTTAGAGGCTTATAATCAAGTTCTAGTCCTGAGGTATGGGGAATGATGCCTTTAGCCTTCAGGTTTTAGATTTTATGTACCATTATTTTTTTCTGTCTGGGAACCTGATATTAACTTCTGGCATTCCTCTCCTCTCCTGAGCCATTACTAGGGCCTCTAGCCACACAGTTACTGCAAACATTGTTGCTCCCTGCAATTCCTCTCCTGTTTGCAAATTTCAACTCACTCCTCAGCCCTGGAGCCAAAACTAAAACCAGGGATTCTGCCTTCTTATCAGTGCCCACAGCCAACAGGGTCTTTGTCCCTTTGCTACAACACTCACCTGGTATGTGCTCACTCCTCCTTACCCACTGCTGCAGCCTAGGACCTTGTCTGGTCAACACTCCTGTGCTTGGTGTCCAGCTACTATGGAGGGTCCTTCAATATTCCTCTTTTCAGCAGTCTGACTCCACACTGTCCCTGAGGTGAAAGTTTCTGCTGCCCAGGTTCTTGGAGAATTCTCAGTGTAAGATCAAATAAGACAAAAACTTACAGCTTAGAGATTAATAATTATATTAAAAATAGGGAGAATGCCTTCAAAATTGGTAAAAATAACAAAAGTGAAATTATTGATATTTAATTTAATTTTACAATAAACAACTCTGAAATAAAATGAGTACTTTACATACACACACACACACCACAGAGAATTAGAAAAAGAGGATGTACATGAAATAATTTCTGTTACTGCTTGATTTTCATTGTGAGATATTACAAACTCTATATCACACTTTTAGATCTGACCAGATTCCTTCTGGCCTTTTTCCTATTCTTTTTAGTGAGTATTAAAAATACTTAACAATACCCTTCTTTTCCTTTTTTTTTGGTCGGGGGGAAGGCCATCCTATTCCTAGACTACCTCAAAAATGCCAACTTTTCCAACAAAAAATTGATGAAAGTAAAATATTTGAAACAAAAGCACATAGTCAAACAAAATTCACTTTGACCACATCTCCACATATACCCTAAATTCAGCCTCTTGAATCCATCCCTTGACCAAAAGATCAGAGACAGGATACCATATATCTTCTTTAGAATATAAACTCCTCAAGGGAAGAGACTGTCTCTGTTTTGGTTTATTTTGTATTCCCAGAATTTAACACTTGGCATATAGGACATGCTTCATAAATGATTGTTTTCTTTCTTCTAATTCATGCCTCTTCTTACTATGTAGCTGGAGTTAAAATCATTACATGTTATTTTTATCATTTAGCAATGTTATTTTTTTAAATTAAATTGGTTTATTTACTTTTAGTTTACAACATTCAGTTCCACAGTCCCTTGAGTTTCAGATTTTCTCCCCCTCTTCCCCATCATGGCAGCATGCACTCTGATACAGGATCTACAAATATTTTCCCATTAATCGTTAGTCAGGTTGTAAAAAAGGATTGTAACTTATGGAATGATCAGTGGGAAAGAGCAAACAAAACAAAACGAGAAAAAGAAAGAGAGCAAGTAGTTTGTTTCAATCTGCACTCAGGCTCCACACCTCTTTCTCTGGATGTGGGTATCTCCTTCAATCATGAGTCTTTTGGAGTTGTCCTATAACCTTATATTGCTGAGAGGAGCCCAGTCTATTGAAGTTAGTCATCACATATTCATTGTGTCTGTGATTGTGTACAAATTTCTCCTGGTTCTGCTCTTCTCACTCAGCATCAGTTCGTATAAGTCTGTCCAGGTTATTATGAAGTCCATCTGCTCCTCATTTCTTATAGCACAGTAGTATTCCATTACATTCATATACCACCGTTCCCCAATTAATGGGCATCCCCTTGTTTTCCAATTTTTTGCTACCACAAAAAGAGCTAGCAATGTTATTTTTTATATTTTGAAATAGCTAGGTGGCACAGTGGCCAAAGTGTTGGGCCTGGAGTTGGATGATTCAAGTGTAAATTCAGCCTTAGACTCTAGTTTTGTGATTCTGAGTAAGCCACTTAAAACTGTTTGCCTCAGTTTCTTCAACTGCAAAAGAGGAATAATTATAGCACCTAACTAACAGAGTTGTTGTGAGGATCAAATAAGATACTATTTGTAAAAAAAAAAAAAACAATTAACAGTACCTGGAACATTGTAGGCACTGTATAAATGCTTATTTATTTCTCCTTTTTTGAGAGGCCATGTGGTATACTGGATGAAGAGCTGACCCTGAAGCTTTAAGTCTGGACTCTAACATACGGTTAGAGGGACTTTGTACAAGTCTTCTGAGTGATCCAGGACTCTAAGGTAATGAACTGGAGATGGGCTGCTGACAATGGGTTGGTAGACAAAGTGCACTGACCCAGAAATTCTTTATACCAGTGAAATCACACAGTTTGTCTGTTTTTACTTTTCTTTATTGAATATAAAGGTATTTGAACTCTCCATATGTATCTTTGTGCATGGGATCAAATTGATTTTTATGAAATTATAATTAATGATGAAAAGGTCAAACAACAAGAAGTATAATTTTTCAAAGCAAAGTGCAAAGTGGTATAATTGCAATATCGTTTATCATAGAATTAAGAGCACTAAGGAATATCTGAGGTCACTTAGACTAACTCCCTTATTTCGCAGGTTAGCAAACTATGTCCCAGAAAAAAAAATGATTTGCCCAAGATCACACAGATTGTCAGTAGCAGAGAGCGACTTTAATTCCAAAGACTGATTATTATTCCCTTATACAAAACTACCTCAATATAGGAAGGGGTGGAATAAGGCCTCCAAATGTCTGAACAGTGCAATAAAACTATCTGCAGAACTACACAATAACAACTGAAACTGAAAGCAGAAATTGAAAAGCAACAAAACACTAAGGAATTCAAAGGAAAAAAATTGCTCTACCTTAAAAACAGCACTCCCTACAGTACACACAAAGATTTTTTCACTATGCATTGCTACTAGCTGCCATTTTCCTAGTTGTGTGTGATACTGGCCAGGTCACTAAATGGGATATGATTGTATCACGTCCTCCGGTGTGACTATGAGGCTCTCTGAGCCTCAGTTTGGACCTCTATAAAATCAGATTTATATTCACACTACTTTCATGTGGCTACCGTGAGAAAAGTTTTTAAGGAACTAGAGTGTTATATAAATGTGAGATTATGTGAATAATAAATAAGGTCGGTGCTATAAATATGCAATGCAAGATAAAACTGTGGGATCCAGAGTTTCTGACCATTTCATTTTTTTTGTACCATGTTTTTCCTCATCTACATAACATTTTTCATCTTAATAACATCATTACATTGTCTTTTTCCATACTCAGTTTTTATTAAGAACAATAATTTCAACTGTGGATGAATCTATGGAAATAACTGAATGGAAAATTAAATGACATAAAATATTTTAGAAGAGCAACTCAATTCTAAATGTATTTGTGATTAAAATGAGACAACCGTGATTCCAAAGGGCCAAAGAGATTTTATAGGAAGATGTATTCAGTGCTTTCAAGTACTTTTGATTGAAAAATTGACTTAAGACAACTCAAGAGACTAATCAGAACAGAAAACACAACCCTTGGATGAGAGAAAATTGAATGCTTTGTAAAACAATTCCAATCAAAGGACTAGACAGTGTATAAAATACTGAAGGCCAGGGATATAGAAGCCAAATACTGTTTATTTAGCAAATGACTGATTTTCACCTACAATGTGCTGAATATTGTTAAGTGCTGCAGGAGATAGGAACTCTGGCTAAGACAAAATCCTTGCCCTTACGGAGGTCACCATTAGAAAACTATGAAATACAATACAAATTGTATTGGGTCTCTGGCTCATGTGTTCAATAAGTCAGCTTGTTTGACTGATGCAACTTCTCTAAGTATATGGAACGAGATACCTGCTTCTGAGATAAACCATGGAGCATTTGTCGACATTCTGGTTTTTCATTTACTAACCACATAGTTACGGAAAACATTTTTACTTAGCTGTGTAGCCACAACTACAGGCATCTTCAGAAATCTTGTGTCAGCTTAAGTCTAGTTTCTTTGCATCATCTGTTCCAGGGTAATTTTGTTTATTCCTTTACTCATGGTATCTAACGAGAGACAATGCTGTAAGTGAAAGGTCTTGGGGCCTTCTCCTCTCTGAAGACCTGGCCTCAGCATTTATTTTGTTTTAGTCTAGGTGAAGGGATTGGAGACTTCAAAACTGGGAATTTCAAAAGGTCAGGTAAGCACACTGTTATCCTGGTGTTGTAGAAGCTGGTACTGAAGCCAGCATCATTAACCAGAGGTGAAAGTTTTGATTTTTGCAGTTGCAGGTACCTTTATAACACAGCTCAAGGTAAGTGAAAAGACAACTCATTTGCTGTCCTGTCACATTTGTGAGATAAAGAGTCTAGCAGTGTATGAAGTCCTGCTTCCACAGATAGTGCCATATAAGGAGTTTGCTAAGCAGTACAACCTTAGCAGATACCTACACTCTGCCTTGCAAAAACTGTGTTCAGGGCACCTATTTCTAGGAAACCAGGAGGCTTGAAACCTTGAAAAGTACAAATTTGAGAGTTTATCCAGCTCACTGATTCTCAATTACTTCACATGCCTAATAACCTTCATGCATACTAATTTATATGCCCATGCATTGATTATCCCTTCATTTTCTGAACATGGAATCCATGTAGATCTGTGTTTTGGAGGTAGAAACACGTTTTAAGGAGCTACATGTAATAGTGGGTTACACAGAATGTAAGCCTGAAGAGCTTCGACCAATCCCATGTCTGAAAGGAGGACTAACCCATAAAAGGCTCACTTTTGCTTCTGTACAGTGCATTGGCGTTTACCTACAGGTACCACATGCCCCCTTCTTGCAAGAATCCTACCTTTCCTTCACTCACTTTAGCTTTGTCTTTACTAAGGGACCAGGATACTACTTGGTTTGCTATGAAGGCAGCAGTGGGCTTTGCTGGATCTCCCTGGGCTAACCTTCTCACCCCACCTGGTGCCCCCAAACCCTGTTTCTCACACTTGTTTATGAACTTAGTGGAACAAATGCTATGTAGGAAGAGTAACCCCAGAAATCAAGATGGTTTTCTAAGCATATGTTCCATGTTCATTATGGTGATATTCTTGAAAATGTTGATAATAATATAAAAAAAAACCAAAAGTTTTATCAAGGCCTTTTAAAAAACCAACATAATAAAGTAATAGTGCACAGAGAGATAATTTTTCACAAGGACCTCCCCTTCCCCCTTTCTCCGCCCCCTCCCATTAGGGCCGTGGCCTCCAGGACAAAGAACTCCAAGAAGTGGGTGGCCAAGAGCACCACCCGGCCGGCTCCAGGCCAGGGCGGCCAGCAGGCCCAGCCAGAGGAGAGGGCCCGGGTAGCAGAGCCGGAAGTTCAGGCGGCTGAGGAGGCGCCACTGGGGGCGAAGCGGCTGGGCCTGAGAGAAGGGGCCGGTTCCCAGGAGGCGCAGGGAGGCCGGCTGGCGTGGGAGTCGGGGAGATGGGGCGGGTGTCGTTGGGCCTGCCAGCCGGGCCCTCCCTGTCACCTCCCTCTTGCCCTGACCTCGAAGCCACGCTGGTGACCGCCCGCTGGGGCAGGCTGCACAGCCACACGAGCCCCTGGCCGGCCCCTCCACCACAAGGGCACGCTTCTGCGGTCGTGCCATCTGGCAAGGCCACCTCCTGGCCTGCCTGGGGCGGGGGCAGCAGGGAGAGTTTGGCCTTCGGTCAGTTCCCCAGCCCTAACCAGGACGAGCCGCCCATCCGGGCCCAGCATAGACGGCGAGCCCAGGCCGGCCGCGGCCTCACCGCCCTTGGACAGGCGGTCAGCCCCCGACGGCGGGAGCTAGGCGGCCACTGCGTCTCTAGTAGCGTAGATTTGATGGGGCTCGGCGGGGGAGCCTTCCCTCTCCCGCTAAACCTTCTATTACAACAAAGAAAACCAGGTAAGTTTTAAACAGAACGGTAAAGCTGCTATCTGATAATTTGTAACAATCTGCATCCTCAGCCCACCTCCTTTCCCTGGCAGGAGAGAAGTATTTTATCATCAGCTGCCTGAAGAGGTAGCATAGGGTAGTGTTAGCAAGTTTGGAAGACAGGAAGCTCTGAGTTCAACTCCTGGGTCTGATATGTACCATCCATGAGACCCCATGTAAGTCGTTTACATTTCTGTGTTATAAGCAGCTCTCCAAGACTAAGCATCAGCCTGCATTTGTAGGGGAAGTTTCCTTATCAAGGAGTTTCTTTACTCAATAATATTACATGTCCCGTTCAAGAAGAAAGAGAATTCAACTTGGAGTGTGGAAGACCTCAGTTCCACTCCTATCTCAGAGACATTGTCCCGGTGACTGCAGGCAAGTCCTTTAACTCCTTGAGGTCTCAGTTTCCTCAACTTTAAAAGGAGGGGCTTAGATTGAATTTCATATAAGGTCCTTCCATTTAAAATCTATGATCCCATGTTTTCTTTTAGGCTTTACCGTATAGGTATTATATAATGTTCTATGGGTTCCGCTTCATTTTGCATCAGTTCAGTTTTCCCGTGTTTCTCTTAATTCCCCATATCCATAATTTCTTAGGATTCAGTGAGATAAGGTCAGGTTTATATACCACAATTTGTTCAACCATTTCCTGATCAATGAGCACTTTTTTTGCTTCTAGTTTTTATTTTCTCCTACCATTAAAAAAAAATGTATCTCAGGATTAAAAAAATTGGAGATCTTTCTCTCTGTAGAAGCCAGGCCTTTTGCTACATGTGCCAGTAGCAACCCCACAGGTGATGAGTGAAGAGGGATTGTTAACAGCTCCTAGGTGTTCTCAAAGACAAACTACTGACTCATTACTATGCTAATTATGTCTCCCACTGGGTTCAAAGTCAGTCAAGGCTTTTCTTTGAAATTTTTCCATAAGTTGTTAAAATGCAAAATTTTTAATTAATTTATTAGCTTCTCCCTTCGCCCCCTCCTTTCAGGTTTATATTAACTAGAGGCAGTTAAACTTCTTTTCCCCTAAGTTTTCTCTTCTCAGTTTCAAATTTTGATCTCATAGGATTGATTATACACAGTGGTGTACTAGGAAACGTTTAACAATCATCTCTCCAAAAAGAAAATGTGCGCATAACATACTTTTAAATTTAATCTGCAGTACTGATAGTCTCCATCACTTTCTTAAGCTTAAAACATCAAGGAAAGAATAAATCAAACCTTGATTTTTTTTTTACATTAGCTGATTTCTGAGATGTAAATGCTAACACTGTGAATTTAACAATTAACTGTTGTGAATGAGTTGAATCAAGCTGGCTCCATATCATCCTTGTTTAGACAAATATCCATACTACTGACTGTACATCTTATTAATAATAACAGAGAATACAGAAACGTAAATGAATGTTTCGATTATGAAAAATGTCAGCCTGTAACTTGTTTGAAACTTTTACCCCTGAAAAATCTTGGAACCACAATCCCACCAGTTAGTTCTCTCATACTGGTGGTTTAAGTATCTTGGGAATTCTTATGATGACTTCTCTGTGGAATAAGAGTTAAGTTCATGTCTCTTAGAATGTCTCTTTAGACTCTTTTGAAGATAACTGTTAGCCTTATTTCCTCAGGAAATAAATTGTGTTATTCCTTTCTCAAAGCCTCACATAAACTCCATCAAAGAAATCTCTTACAAACTTTTTTCTTGCCCATGTCACTTAACTTGGTTTTTCAGAAAAATATTTCTTTCTGTAATGACAGTAATGAACCCATGCAATTTCTTATAGACTTTCTTTGAAATATGATAATTAACGGATATTTCCAAGATTTTATATCCTCTACCTTGAGTACAATAAAGGTTTACAAAGTCTCTCATAGCTGGAGTTGTACTGCCATTTACCTCTTTAGGACTATGTCCAATAGTGGGATTGCTAGGTAAAAGATTAGGGATGGTTTTGTGAACCTATATATTAATGTGCTTGATATATTACTACCCCCCTCCAACATTAGCTTTAATTATAATAATAATATTTGTAAACATATGTAAAGTTATACATAAACTTATTCAAATATAGGCTTATAAACCTAAATATGGAAGGAATCTCAGGGACTGGTTCCCCTCATTTTACTGATGAGAAATTTGAGGTCTATATAGATTGACTTTCTCAAACTCATGAACTCTTTTGATGCTGAAATCAGCCTTAAGAAATATGTAAAGCAGTTACTGTAGTTACTCTTACCTTGATTTTATGTTGTTGTTCAATCATTTCACTTGTGTTTGCTATTTCCTTCTCCAGTTCATTTTTACAGATGAGGAAACTGAGATAAACAAAGTTAAGTGACTTGCTCACTAGGTGTGACCACAAAGCTGGTAAGTGTCTGTGGCCATATTCGAATTCAGGATGACTTCAGGCCCAGTCACTGTGCCACCTAGTTGTTCACATATTGATTTTATAGATAAGGAAATTGAGCATCAAAGGTAAGTGACTTGTCAAAATTCCTATGGGACCTTCTTTTTACTATACCAGACTACCTTTGTAATTTAAGTCCTTCATACCCTGCCAACCCCATACTCCAGCTAAGAAGGGTAGGGACTTATGAAAGGAGTTAAGATGGAAACAATTGAGGAAAGTGCTTTTCAAGAAATAAAGGGGATTGTGTTGGTGGCTCTATTCATATTTTAATGAAAAACACTTTTTAAGTACAAGACTTAGCCCTCTTCTCAGTTCCCTTCCCCTTCTTTAAAATTATAAGCAGGTTCCTGCCCTGAAAATTTGTGCTTAAGGAGAGATTATATACAAGAAGATTGGGTTCATAATAAATAAGGTTTTTTTCAGCCAAGCAAGTGGAATTACAATGAATAATGTAGCGGAAAAAAAACAAGCAAATAATGTAGAAACTAGTTGTTCACCCTTCACTATAAGAACAATTCCAGAAATTCACATCACTCTGTTATTGATAGAATGTACTAGTCTATGGGCCAAGTGGTTATTTTAGGCTTCTTTGTTAAATTCAGAATTCATCTGAAAATCTCAAGAGAGCAGCATTTTTTGGAAGTAATTCTATTGTTCTTTCTGTTTGTTGTGGAAAAATAATGAAAACAGCTTTCTTGTGAAATGCAAAAAATTAGCTTTTCTTCCTATTTCTCCAACAGTGGAATGAAATAAGGAAAGGCTTGGGGAGGGATATCAATGAAATGCTTATTATGTTGTTCTAAAGGTACAGTTAAGATTTAAACAAGTTTTGGAGCCATTTTTTCAAATAATCCCAAACCATCTTATGTTTCCTTGTTTGTTATATTATCTGAAAGATTGGGAAAATTATTAATACAAATAGCCTAAAAAGATGTACCACATTCCTTAAAATTGGAGTTTCCTTCCTCTGTCACTATTCCAGATAAATGTGTAAGAACTCAAGTAGTAGAAACTATAAGAATGTAAAAACTTAAGGGGACTAGAGGGTGCTATGTAAAGATAAAGGATATTCTAAATAGATAATTGCTTCATAAATTTCATTGAAAGTGGCCAACTGTGTGGAACTGTGTGGGGTGGCTGGCTAGGTGGTGCAGTGAATAGACCAAAAGCCCTGGAGTCAGGAGGACCTGAGTTCAAATTTGGCCTCAGACACTTAACACCAAAACTCACCGTGTGACTTTGGGCAAGTCAACCCCAACTGCCCTCCAAAAAGCAAGAAAAAAAAAAAAGAATCTGTTAAACTTGTCAAAAATATTAAACAACAAAAAAGAAAGTGGGTAACTGTGATTCCCACTGAGATTTTATAGACACAATTTTTATTTTTATTTTTAAATTTTATTTTGTTTTTGCTTTTTGGAGCGGGGGAGGCAGAGCAACTGGGGTTAAGTGACTTGCCCAACCAAGGTCGCACAGCTAGTAAGTGCTAAGTGTCTGAGGCCGGATTTGAACTCAGGTCCGCTCTACTCCAGGGCTAATACTCTATTCACTGTGCCACCTAGTCACCCACACTCTTCAGTTTTTAAAAATAATTACATATTTATAATTTTCAGTTTGCTGAGTCTATCACCTCTTCTAGGAAGTAGGGTAATACTTTTCATCAAGTCTTCTGCAGTGGTAGTTGTTTATTTTCTTATCAATTAAAAAGTCTTTTTAATTATGTTGTTACTATAATTTTTTTCTCCTGTTTCTTATTCATTCTACATCAGTTCATACAAATCTTCCCAAGATTCTCCAAAACTGTTCCTTTCATTATTTTTTCATAATTCACTGGTTTTCCATCATATTTCTACAGCATAGCTTGTTTAGCTATTTTCCCCAATCAATGAGTACCACATCAATTTTCTCTTCTTTGCCATCACAAAAAGAAGTAATGTAAATTTTTTGTACATTTTTTTGTTATATAATTATCTCCTTGGAGCATATCTTTTGTAATAGTGGGTTGAAAGTTATGTAGTTATAACTTTTTGTGCAAACTTGAAAATTGCTTTCTAGAATATCTGTGACAGTTCACAATTCCACCAGAAAGTGCATTAAGGCTTCTCTTTCTCAATAATCTCTCCAGCATTTGTTACTTTCCTATTTTGTTAACTTTGCATATTATGAGGTGGACTTATATTGGACTATATATTTTACACAGCAAGTTTTCCATCTCTTCCTACTGGTTTTTTTGGGCGGTAATGTGTAGAAATGCTGATGTTTTCATATGCATTTATTTTACATCCTACAGCTTTGCTCAAGTTGTTACATATTTTAGCTAGTTTTTTGGTTGACTCTCTAGGGTTAAGCAAGCCATCATATCATCTGTAAAAACTGATTTTTTTTTTTTTACCTTTTCTTTATTACCTTAGTTTCTGTTTATTGCTTTGTTCAAGCTAGCATTTTAAAACTGTATTAAATAAAAATGGTGATAATGGAAATTCTTGATTTACCCTTAATTAAAAATTGTTTTTGTTACTCATCTATGATACAGTTGTGTGATTTTGGTTGTTTTTGTTATTATTATGCCCAGTTATGTTTATAGTTTTAATAATATTGATCCAGCCCTAGATTCTAGGTATGAAAGCATTCAGATTATAATGTATATATATATATATATATATTGCTATTGTTTTTGATAAATTTTTATTTACAATTTTTGCATCTATGTTTGTTAGAGATATTGGCCTATTTTATTTCTCTTTTACTCAAAAGACTAAATTTTGTCTCTGATTTTTTATATTCAGAACCATATTTGTATCATAAGACGAATTTGGCTGGACTTCCTTTTCTTTTTTTTCAAGCACCTTTTGAGGAAGTAAAATTAATTGTTCTTAAATATTTGATAGAATTCTTTGGTAAATCCAGCTGATCTGTCCAAAGGTTTTTCTCACCTCTCCCCCACCCATTTGAGGGCTAATTTAGAGGTTGCTTTATTTCTTTTTATTTTTTAAAGATTAGAATATATAAGTCATCTTTTCTTCTGGTCATTTTATAGTTTATTTTACTTAGTTTGTCAGTTTTACCTGCAAATAATTTGATGAAATTGTTTCTAATAATTTCTTTAATTTTATTTGTTATGAATCTACTAATTTCATTTTTGATCCTAGTAAATTTGTTTACTTCTTTCTTTTAAAAAATCAGATTAACCAATGGCCTCTATTTAGATAGTCTGTCTAATTCATTGATTTTCTTTTTTTTTCTTTTTTTTTTTATTAACTTGTTTGTTCACTTTTAGGTTACAAGATTCTGTTCCATAGTCACTTCAGTTATAGATTTTTCTCCCCTTCC
>CM053599.1:168170251-168223781 GCA_028646575.1 Pseudocheirus occidentalis | reverse complement strand
TTGAAACTGTGAACATTGTACTGAATAAAGATTTGTAATGGAATAAACAGAGTGTTCACTAATACTATGTAATCCAAATCTTAAAAGCTCCTCACAGTAGCATTCTCTCAGAAATCTACTGCTGATTGGCTTTACAGGGAGGCACTACAAGGCATATCATACTGATGTAAGAAACAGAAATAAATAAAAACTTGTTTAAAATGAAATTGGAAATTTTGAGAGTAGAACTCAGATTTCTTTGTAAATTGTGATGCAATTCATAATTTACTTCATTGGATCACCTGCATTATCAACATTATCCATTTTTCATTATTGTTTATAAAATATATTCAAAATCTTAAAGTGTTATTATTATTAGCCAATTTATATAAATTTAAGCTTATTGTTTTGGACTCCAAGAGCTAGAGTGGTGAGTAGAAGGAAAGTATTTCCATTTAACAGACTTATTCCTTCAATCCTCAGAGCATTTGAGTCTAATTGTATTGTGGTACTTTATTGTCAGTTTGAAAGTAGATTGGAGTGAACAAGTCCAGAATCTAAGTAAGTGTCTACCTTGCCCTATGTAATTAATAATCTGGAGGTTGTGAAGTTGCCAAGGTAGTATGAATGACAAATTACATGTGTAGCTTTATAGTTTTCAAAGTGCATATGCTTCTCATAACAACCCATGAATATTGTTCAATATGGTCCACACACTCATGCTACCACAGAAAAAAAGGTATTAAAGTCGCCCATCATTCCAGGTATCAGAGGGGAATCTGACAAAAGCGATCAAAGGCCACCAATCCAGAGTGTAAATATTCTGCTAACAGCCCAAAGAACTAAGTTTAAAAATATAGAGGAAGACCTGCTATGTTTTATTTAAATATCCAAGGAAGGACAATAAAATTCTAAAATATTTTCTTAAGATGAAATATATTTCTTTTCATTCTTCACCTAAGTTTAGCAGAATTGGCAAGTTATTTTTTATTTGTGGTACTAACATCATCATTGTCTTCAATGTCATCATCACTGTCATTGGGTTTTGGTTGGTAAAAACTAAAATATCCTGATTGGTAAAGTCTCCAAGCCACATTTAGCTAGAGTTATAAAGTTGGTTCCTTTTCAGTAATTTAGGAAATGAAAAACACTAAATCTAAGATTTTTGTCCTCTGGAACCTAATCCAGTCCAATTTAGAAGTTTAGAATTTATAAAGGCTTTTCTAAGAGAAATGAGAAATTGTCAATGACAATTTCTTGCTAGACTTGCACTGAATCTATTAACCTTGCCCAGAAAATGTAATGTTACATATATCTTATTTACAATGTTATTGTATATGACTTTTGGAAACAATATTAAACTTCAAGCTAAGCTTTATAGTTGTAACTTAAATTAACATTTATATAATACAAATCAGTATATTTCAGTTTCAGATAAATAAAATGCTTTTAAAAGTAATTTATATTATAATATAGTCGAACAGATCACTGAAGGGAGTAAATGCTAGTAAGATAAATATTATGATGCCTGCTTCCTTTACATTTTTCCATTAATCCCTTAGGTATTCTTGGCCTTTTGCCCTTCTAAATGAATTTTGCTATTATTTTTCTAGCTCAACAAAATAATTTTTGGTAATTTGATTGGGATGGTGCTAAGTAGATTAGTTTAAGTAGAATTCTGTCTTACTATCTCTTTTTGTTTAACTAATTTTAAGTTGCATCTCTAGAATTTTCCAAGCAGATGCTTCTTATCATTTTAAGGAAAAGTGAATTTATACCTACATTTTCAAAGGTTTTCAATAGGAATGTGTTCCATTTTGTCAAAATCTTTTTCTTCATCTATTAATATAAAGACTTTTTGTTGATTTTGTTACTGATATGTTAATCTTTTACTATGCTGATAGTTTTCCTCATATTGAATCATCTCTACACTCCTGGTATAAATACCACTTAGTCATAATGTATTTTCTTTGTGAAATATTGCTGTACTCACCTCCCTAGTATTTTATTTAAAATTGCTATATACATATTCCTTAATGAAATTGGTCTATAATTTTCTTTCTCTCTTTTTCCCCTTCCTGGTTTAGGTATCAGTACCATATATGTTTCATAAAAGGATTTTAGTAGATTCCTTCCTTGCCTTTTATTCCTAATAATTTTTTAATTCTGGATTTAGTTGACCTTTAAAGATCAGGTAGAATTCACTTGTAAATTTCTCTGGTCTTCTTTTATTCCTTAATAATTTCACTTATGGCCTGTTCAAGTTCTTTTTCTAAAATAGATTTAGATATTATATTTAGGTATTTGTTCTGTTAATACAAGAATTTTCTATTTCTGTAAGTATTCTTCTGTTTCAATTTAACTGTTACATATCACCTAATTGGAAAAATAATTCCTAATAATCGCATTAATTTTATCTTCATTGATGATGTTCTCACCCTGTTCTTTGACACTAGTGATTTGGTGTTCTTCTCTTTTGTGATCATATTAACCAATGGCATATCAATTTTTTAAATAAAATTTTATTTTTCCTCAGTTACACGTAAAAACAAATTTTTAATCATTTTAATTTTCTTTTAGTTCTAAATCCTGTTTTTTCCCTCTCTCATCTCCACCTTCCCTGAGAGAATAAGGAATTTGATATAGGTTACATATATTCAATCATGCAAAATATATTGTCACATTAGACATTTAATGAAAGAAGACACAGACTCAAGGGGATAAATATTGGAGATGTGGGAAAATTAGAAGACTTTCACGTGGTTGATGGAGTTGGTAACTGATACAACCATTCTGGAGAGCAATTTTGAGCTATGCCCAAAGGGCAACCGAACTATACCAACTCTTTGATCCAGAAATACCACTACTAGGTCTTTACCCCAAAAATATCACAAAAAATGGGAAAGGATCTACATTTACAAAAATATTTATAGCAGTCCTTTTCATGGTGGCAAAATATTGGAAATGGAGGGGAAGCTCATCAATCAAGGAATGGGAACAACCTGTAGTATGTGAACATAATGGAATACTATTGTGCAGTAAGAAATGATGAACAGGCAGATTTCAGCAAATCCTAGAAGGACTTGCACAAACTAATGCAAAGTGAAATGAGCAGAACCAGGAAAACTTGTACACAGTATCAGTCACATTGTGAAATGATAAACTATGAATGATTACACTCTTCTAAGCAACACAATGATCCAACACAAGCACAAAGGACTTATGAAGAAAAATATACTTCATATCTAGATAAAGAACTGATGATCTCTGAATGCAGATCAGAGCATATTTTTTCTTCTTTTATGAATAATTTCCTCTTTTACAACTGTGACACATTTGGAAATATTTTTTACATGACAGCACAGGTATAAACTAGGTCAAACTGCCTACCATTTTCAGAACAGGGGAGGGGAAGGAGGCAGGAAGAAAAATTTGGAACTCAAAAATCTTATTAAAAAGGTATGCTAAAAATTTTCTTGACATGCAACTGGGGAAAAAATAAAATGCTATATATAAAAAAGAAAGAATGGGCTTGATGATTTTAGAGAAACATGGACAGACCTTCACAAAATAATGGAGAGAGAAATGAGCAGAACCAAGAGAACATTGTATACAATAGGAATAATAATGTTTGAAAACAACTTTAAGTGATTAAGTCATTTTGACTATTATAAATTTCCAAATTTACCAGAAAGGGCACAAAGGAAAATGCTATCTGCATCCAGAGAAAGAACTGATAAATATAAGTATGTATAGATTGGTGTTTGTGTGTGTGTGTGTGTGTGTGTGCACGCGTGCGTGCACATGCTCTCTTGCACTTATTGGTAGCCATCTCTAAAGTGGGGAAGAGAAGGAAGAAAAAAGGGGACAAAAGTTAGTTACATGGTAACTAAAATGAAGAATGAGTTTTAATAATAGATTTGCAATTTTATTTATAATAATCTTTTTCTATATTCTACTATGCCATGGAAATGCATGTTTTATTTCTTAAATTCAAAATAAAATATTTTTTAAATGTTGTTATGGAAACAGAAAAGAACCCATGTATACAAAAATATCGCAACTTTTTGTGGTGACAAAGGACTGGGAAATTGAGGGGATGAATGTCCACAAAGTTGGGGTATATAATTATGAAGGAATACCAATGTGCCATAAGAAATGACAAGTAGGATGCTTTAAAAAAAAACAGAAAGACTTATGGGAACTGATGAGTAGAACCTGAAGAGGTTGTACACAGTAACAGTAATATTGTAAGATGATTAACTGTGAATGGTTTAAATGTTGGCAACAATACAATCCTATACATTGTATCCAATACAATACCATCCATTTTCAGAGAAAAATCTAATAAAGTCTGCATGCATATTGAAGTACAATTTTTTAAATTTTATCTTTCTTGGGGATTTTTTGAGGGGTCTGTGTTCTCTTTCACAACATGACTAATATGGAAATATGTTTTGCAAGACTTCATATGTATAACCTATGTCAAATTGCTTGCCATCTCAGGGAGGGAGGAGGGAGAGACAGAGGAGGAGAGTTTGGAACTTAAATTTTTTTCTAAGTCAAAGTAAAAAAATTATTTTACATGAATTTTTTTAATAAAATATTTTTAAATACTTTATATAATACTAGAATAAATTGTTTGTAAGTGTTGTAAATATTCACTCATTTCACTTAGATTTTCAGATTTCCTGGCATATAATCGGGCAAAATAACTTATAATTATACTTTAAGAAGTCCTGTAGTATAAACAACATAGTTTAGGAGTCTGGTTTTTAATCCGCCTATTTCCCTCCTGTTTATATACTTTTCTCACCCTTTCCTTTCACCCTGTCCCTCCATACCAATGTTCTGATCACTGCCTCCCTTAATCTGTACATCACCTTCTATCTGCCCTCCATTTTCTTGTCCTCCTCTCCTCCTACTTCTCTACTCAGTAAGATAGATTTCTATATCCAACTGAATGTGTATGTTATTTCCCCTTCAAGCTAATTCCTTTGAGAGTAAGGTTCAAACATTGACCCCCATCACCTCCTTCCTCCCCTTCACTATATCTTTTGCTCCTCTTCATCTGATGTAATTTATCTTATTCTCTCTCTCTTTTCCATCTTCTCCCAGCACAATCCTTTTTCTCACCCCCTTGATCCCACCTAAGTCAATATATAGCTGTACTTTCTGTCAATATCTACTCCTTTCTAACTACCCTAATAGAGATATAGTTCTTAAAGTTATAAGTATCATTTTCCCATGTAGAGATATAAACAATCTAACCTTATTGAATAAGTTATGGGGTTTTTGTCCTGTTTACTTTTTTGTGCTTAAGGCTCATATTCAAAAGTTTTTTTAAAAAAATGTTTATTCAGCTCTGGTCTTTTAACTAGGAATGCTTGAAAATTTTGTGTTTCATTAAATATCCCTTTTCCCCCCTGTAACAGCAATCAATTTAGCAGATGCATAGCACTTAGTAACTTAGGGCTAAGTATGGAAGATGTGAGCTCTGTATGGAAGGTGTGAGCCCTGTCCACTGTTGAGAAGGAATGAATTCTCCTGGTGACATGGAACATGGAAGAATGGTATTGGCTGAGACAGGAGGCCAGTGTGTGTATATAAGCAAGAATTCCAGAGACAGAGAGAAAGAATTGGAATTTTCCTGTTAGAGGAGGCAGGATTGTCTCAGCATCTGGGAGCTGGGCTGCTGGACTGAAGAAGTGAATTAGAGTTTTCTTGAGAGAGAGAGAGAGAGAGAGAGAGAAAGAGAGAGAGAGAGAGAGAGAGAGAGAGAGAGAGAGAGAGAGAGAGAGAGAGAGAGAGAGTTTCTCTCCCAGCATCTGGAAGCTCATTGAGAAATGAGATGGAGCTTTCCTGAGACCAGAATCTGGTGAAGGCCACCCAGAAGTCCAATATTCCTTCTCAGTCCTATAGCCAGCTGAACTTCTGAAGGTTTGAAGAAGCATGACCAGGATAAGACTTTGTTGCTTCATGGCCCGGCTGATTCTTGAGTTCCAGGCAAGAGAAGTGGTGAAGGGTTTGAAATGTGCTGGACCCTGTGAACATCAGTATGTGCCAGGGACTGCCCTGAGGACTGGACAAGGCCCTGAGAGCTGTCTGAGGACTGGACAAAGACCTGGGAGCTGTCCGCTACTGAATCCAGGTGACTGTTTGGTGGATTCAGGAGGGAGCTGGGACCATGGAAAGGGATCCAGGGAATCAGAAAGACAACCCTGAGTCAAGATGAAGAAAAGGTCTCCCCTTGGATGAAACTGAGGTATGCTGGACACCAAGGGGGGGGGGGGTAGGGTTTGTGTAGTTTTCTAATGACTGTATTTGTGATTAATGTTATTTAGTAATTGTGAATCTAGATTAGTGACTGATTAAGTTCATGGTTGCCCCATGAATGGAAGATTGATATATTGTGAATTGATTGAACGATTAAATGAGGAGGGTTTCCACCTTAGGGAAACCAGATGATTATTCTTTTGTTCCTTGTTCTCAATATTGTGACCACTGTAGCAAAAATTGTGTGGCCATTCTAATGTTAAGCTGTTATGGACACTATATTGTGACTTTCTGTGATAAGATGTAATGTTGTGAATATCATATTGTGATATGTTGTGAATATTTGCCTTGATTTGTAATGGAATAAACAGAGTGTCCACTCTTACTGTGTAATCTGAACCTTAAAAGCTATTCACAGTAACATTCTTTTGGGAATCTGCTGGTGCATAGCACCCCAAAAGATTATACTGAGTTTTGTTTGGCATGTGAATACTTGTTTGTAATTCTAGCTCCTTTGCCTCCCAGAATATTATATTCCAAGCTCTCCTACCCTTCATGCAAAAGCTGCTAAAGACCGTGTAACCCCAACTGTGGCTCCTCATTTTTTTTTATTGTTTCTCTCTGGTTGCTTGCAGCATTTTCATATTGACCTGAGAGTTCCTGAATTTGACTATAATGTTCCTGGGAGTTTTTATTTGGGGATCTCTTTCAAAAGGGGATTGATGGCATTTTTTTCAGTTTCTACTTTGCACCCTGATTGTAGAATATTAGGGTAATTTTCCTTGATAATTCCTTGAAAGATGCTATGCAGGCCCCATTTTTTTTTAGTATGACTTTCAGGTAGTTCGATAATTCTTAAATTATCTCTCCTCCATCCAATTTCCAAGTCAGTTATTTTTCAAGGAGACACTTTAAATTTTCTTCTATCATTCCATTATTTTTATTTTGTTTTATTGCTTCTTGATGTCTCATGGTGTCATTAGCTTTCAGTTTCTCAATTCTAATTATTAAGGATTTTTTTTCTTCAGTTAGCTTTTGTACCTTCTTTTCTATTTGGCCAATTCTACTTTTTAGGGAGCTGTTTTCCTCAGTGGACTTTTGTACTCCCTTTTCCATTTGGTCAATTCTACTTTTTAAGGAATTGACTTTTTCAGTGAAGTTTTGTACATTTCTTTCCAATTTTTATGCTTCTTTTGCCAAGCTATTGACATTTTTTCATGATTCTCTGTAATTCTCATTTCTTTCTCCAATTTTATTCTATTCTTTCATTTTATTTCTCAGAGGCTTTCTGAGTTCTTCTAGAAGTTCTTTTTGGGCTTGAGACAAATTCATATTTCTTTTTGAGGCTTCACATGGAAGTGTTTTGTCATTATTATTATTATCATCTGAGCTTGTGTTTTGATCTTCTTTGTCACCAGGTAGCTTTCTATGGTCAAACCTCTTTTTTCTCTCTTATTTTTTCTTATTTTCCTCACATATACAACAATATTTATAGCAGCTCTTTTAGTGGTGACAAAAAATTAGAAATTGAGAAGGTGCCCATCAATAAAGAAATGGCTGAACAACCTATTTTGTCACTTTTAAAGCTAAATTCTGCTGCTGGAGTGGAAGGGACACTCTCCAAGGCTTCTTGCACCAGAGACCAAGCATCTGGCCACTGACTTGCTGCACCAGGGCCTCAAGGGCTGGCAAGTCACCTGCTACGCTGGGGCCTTAGAGATAGTTTCTCCTGTACTTTTTAGGGTCTCTATGCCTGTTGGGGTTGGAGGCCTCACAGCTGCCCTCCTATGCTACTGGCCCACTGAGCCAGGGCCACAAGGTCTCAGCTGCCAATCTGTGCTGTGGTGGGGAGCCTCTTGTTGACTTGCCTACACATTCCCTACACTAGGCCCATTTACCCAAGTAACACAGACCTTTCCTTCAGTCCTTCTAAGTTATCTGCAGCTAGAAAATTGTTTTACCCTGTCTTTTTGGAGGGTTCTGTCACTCCAGAATTTATTTTGAAGCATAATTTAAAGTTCTTTTTAACTGGAATGGGGGAAATGTCCAGCAGTTTCCTCTGGAAATGTCCTCTCTTTTCCCCACCATTTTGGCTCTGCCTGACAGTTTATAAATTTTATTGTTTGTTTTCATAAAACCAGCTTATAGTTTTATTTATTATTTCAATTATTTTCTTACACTTAATTTTATTAATCTCACCTTTAATTTTAATAATTTGCTAATTGGTTTTTAATTAGGGAATTTTAACTTGTTCCTTTTCTAGTTTTTATAACTGCATACTCAATTCATTGATCTGTTCTTTCTCTATTTTGCTGATGTAAGTATTTAAAATATACATTTTAAAATTAAAATGTGAAAGAGGAATATATTGGGAGAAGTAGAAAGGGAGAGATAGAATAGGGTAAATTATCTCACATAAAAGAGGCAAGAGAAAAGTGGTACAATGGAGAAGAGCAGGAAGATGAAAGGGAAAAAAATAAAAATATTTAAAAAGTGGTTACCACTTTTGCTTTATCCCATAAGTTTTAATATGTTGTCTCATTATTGTCATTCTCTTTAATGAAATTATTAACTGTTCCTTTGATTTATTCTTTGATTTGCTTATTTCTTTTTATGGGGTTTTTGCTTTTATTGTTTTTTTACTTTTATATTTTGGCTTATTTTATTTTTATTTAATATTTTTTCCTTAATGACACGTAAAAACAATTTTTAGCATTCACTTTTTTAAATTTTGGGTTCCACTAATGCATTGTTGATGGAGTTGTGAACTGATCCAACCATTTTGGAAAGACCAAGGGCTATAAAAATGTGCATACCCTTTGACCCAGCAATACCACTTCTAGGGCTGTATGCCAAAGAGATCATACAAATAAGAAAATTATTTTTTCTTATTTTTCCCACATATGCAACAATATTTATAGCAGCTCTTTTAGTGGTAACAAAGAATTAGAAATTGAGGAGATGCCCATCAATAGAGGAATGGCTGAACAAGTTTGTGGTATATGAATGTAATGGAATACTATAAGAAATAGCCCTTTGTGCTATAAGAAATGATGAGCAGGCAAACTTTGGAGAAACCTGGAAAGACTTGCTTAAACTGATGCTGACTGAGGGGAGCAGAATCAGTAAAAACATTTTTCATAGTTGCAGCCACATTGTGTGATGACTTTGAGAGACCGGGCTCTTCTCAGCAATGCAAGGTTCTAGGACAACTCCAAGAGGCTCATGATGAAAAGTGTTATCCACATCCAGAAAAAGAACTACAGAGTCTGAATGCAGATCAAAGAATATACTATTTGCTCTCTCTCTCTCTTTTGCTTTGTTTTGTTTCATTTTGTTTTTTCTTTCACATGGTACATTCCATTGGCTAAAATTCTTCTTTACAACATGACTAATGCGAAAGCATGTTTAATATGAATGTATATGTGGGCCTATATTAGATTGCATGTTATCATGGGGAAAGAGAAGGGAAGATGAAGGGGAAGAAAATTTAAAACTCAAAAGCTTGTGGAACTAAATGTTGGAAACTAAAAATAAATACTTTTTTTAATAAAAATTTTGTGTTCCAAATTCCCTCTTCTCCTCTTTCATTGAGAAGGCAAGCATTTGATATAGATTGCACATGTACAGTCATGCAAAACATGTTTTCATATTAGTCCTGTTGTTAAAGAAAACAGACAAAAAAACAACAATAAAGAAAAATAAAAGTATGCTTTAATTCATATTTGGACTCTATCAATTCTTTGTCTAGAGATGGGTAGCCTTTTCATTGTAAGTACTTTGGAATTATCTTGGATCTTTGTATTACTGAAAATAGTTAAGTCATTCACAGTAGATCCTTGTACTAGATTGCTATCACTGTGTACAATATTCTCCTGGCTCTGCTCATTAAACTTTGCATCAGTTTATGTAAATCTTTCCAGGTTTTTCTGAGAGCCTTTTGCTCATCATTTTTTATAACAGAATTCCATCAAAATCATATATCACAACTTGATCAGCCAATTCCCATTTGTTGGGCATCTCCTCAATTTCCAATTCTAAAAGAGGTGCTATAAATATACTTGTACATACCGGTCTTTTTCATTTTTTGCTTTTTTCTCTTTGGGATACAGACCTAGTAGTGACGTTGCTGGATCAAAGGGTATACATGATTTTATAGCCCTTTAAGCATAGATTGCTTAAATTGCTCCCTACAATGGCTGAATCAGTCCACAACCACGCCAACAATGCTTTAGTGTCTCAATTTTCCCACAATCCTTTGAACATTTTTTTAAGTAATCATTGAGACAAGGATATAAAACAGCCACATAGTAAAAGTGGTTTTTATGTGTCTAAAGTTCCTCTATTTTATCAATTTTTCTCTGATAGAACACTGTGCTGATAAATGTGTTCATGGCTGCCACATCGCTCCAATCACCAGTCAGTGTGAGCCTTGGGTGGAACCAACTGCTCCAGTGTTAAGCTTCCACCTGCTGCTTTCTGTCTTGGAACTCTTTTTACAATATGGACTTCTTTGTTTGGGAATTAGTGGAATTTTTTTTCTTTTTAGGCTGGTTTATTTTGTATTAATTTTATTTCAAAGATAGCATGGGATCTATCTCTCAAATAATGACACCTTAAATCAGTGGTTCTCAACCTTCCTAATGCAGTGACCCTTTAATACAGTTCCTCATGTTGTGGTGACCCCCAACCATAAAATTATTTTCATTGCTACTTCATAACTGTAATTTTGCTACTGTTGTGAATTTTAATATAAGTATCTGATATGCAAGATGTATTTAAAATGAACATAACCCACAGGTTAAGAACCACTGCCTTAAATCTTATAGTTTATTCTGCAGAGAACTGTGGCTTTAATGCAAAAGTCTACATATGTAATCTTTTTATTATAGAGTTTATGCCAAACTGTAGTATCCTTTTCTTATCTCAGTAAGGTAATTGAGGTGACTTCTCCATTCTGTTTTGAATCCTCATTTCTTTGGCTAATTCTTTTTTTTTTTAAGATTTTTCTTTTTGCTTTTTGGAGGGGGGAAGGTAGGGCAATTGGGGTTAAGTGACTTGCCCATGGTCACATGGCTAGTTTTGTGTTAAGTGTCTGAGGCTGGATTTGAACTCAGGTCCTTCTGACTCCAGGGCCTATTCACTGTGCCACCTAGCAACCCCTGGCTTATTCTTTTTTTTTAAGATAATATCTTTTCAAAATTACATATAAAAACATTTTAACATTCTTTTTTTTAAGTTTTGAGTTCTAAATTCTCTCCCTCTCCTACCTTGTTCAGTCTGTATTCAGATGCCATCAGTTCTTTCTCTGAAGGCAGATAGAATTTTTCATCATGAGTACTTTGGGATTGTCTTGGATCATTGTATTGCTAAGAATATCTAAGTTCCACAGATGTTCATTGTACAGTATTGCTGTTACTGTGTACAACATTTTCCTAATTCTGCTCACTTCACTTTGCATGTCCATGTGAGTCTTTCCAGGTGTTTCTGAAATCATCCTGCCCTTTTCTTATAGCATCCCCTCAATTTCCAATTCTTGGCCACCAAAAAAGGGCTGCTATAAATATTTTTGTACATGTGGATCCATTTCCTATTTGTATTATCTCTTTGAGATACAGACCTAGTAATGGTATTGCTGGAACAAAGGGTATGTACAGTTTCATGTCCCTTTGGGCATAGTTCCAAATTGCTCTCCAGAATGGCTGGATCAATTCACAACTCCACCAACAAATTCATTAGTGTTCCAGTTTTCCCACATCTTCTCCAACATTTATCATTTTCTTCTATTGTCATGTTAACCAGTCTGATAGGTGTGATATTGTATCTCAGAGTTGTTTTAATTTGCAGTTCTCTAATCAATAGCATTTTAGAGCATTTACTATGGATAGCTTTCATTTCTTCCTCTGAAAACTACCTGTTCATATCCTTTGACCATTTATCAATCAGGGAATAACTTCTATTCCTATACATTTTACTCATTTCTACATATTTGTTTTTGGAGGGCAATTGGGGTTAAGTGACTTGCCCAAAGTCACATGACTAGTAAGTGTGTCAAGTGTCTGAGGCCAGTTTTGAACTCAAGTACTCCTGACTCCAGGGCCAGTGCTCTATTCACTGCTCTACCTAGCTACTCCTTCTACATATATTTTAGACATGAGTACTTTATTAGAGACAGTAACTACAAAAATTTTTCCCAGCTTTCTGTTTTCCTTCTAATCTTGTTTGCATTGGCTTTGTTTGTACAAAACTTTTTATAATTGAATGTAGACAAAATTACCCATATTGCATTTCATAATGTTCTCTATCTCCCATTTGGTCATAAATTCCCTTTTCCACAGATCTGACAGGTAAACCTTAATAATTTCTTGAGGTATAACATCTAACCTCATTTATTGATCATTACTTACATGTAAGTTTTTTTAATGATATTACATATTCTGTTTGGATTTTAATCTTTTGATTTTTTTTTATTATTTCTTGCTGCTTTATAAAATCATTAGCTTCTCCTTGCCCAATTCTAATATTTAGGGAAATTTTTTTCCAGCAAGTTTTTGTACCTCTTTTTCCAATTGTTCATTTTTCCTTACATTACTCTTCATTTCTTTTTCTAATTTTTCTTCAATAACTTATCTGATTTTTTTAAATAGTTTCAATATCTTCCAAAAACTTTTGAAGGCAGCATATGATGATTTGACCTTTTTCTTGCAAACTTTACAAGTTGAAGTTTTGACTTTATTGTTTTTCTCTGAATTTCACTTCTCAGTCACTGAATGTTAAGTTTGACATGACTGAATGCCTGAACAACAGCAAAAGGTTTAAAAAAAAATACTGTTCTTTTCATTACCAGCAGCACAGGCATCCAGTCTTACAACCTATTTCTTGATAGATTTGTATTGATTTTTTGCTTATAAATTACCATTTTTAAAAACCAAAGACTTACACCCATAACAGATATGATTAATGGGAATCAGGCTGAATCTCTGGAGAAGGACAGATTTATTTTTCCTGTTAAAGCAACCAAAGAAATTTCTTCCTCTTGGTGGAAACCAGGATGGAGGCATATGATCTAGAACAAAAATGAAAGTATGGGGGCGGCTAGGTGGCGCAGTGAATAGAGTATCGGCCCTGGAGTCAGGAGTACCTGAGTTCAAATTCAGCCTCAGACACTTAACACAAAAAACTAGCCGTGTGACTTTGGGCAAGTCACTTAACCCCAACTGCCCTCCAAAAAGCAAAAAAAAAAAAAAAAACGAAAGTATGCATGGATTTGGATTATACCTTTGACCCAAAGACATAGTAATATTTTTTTCATTCCATTCTGGCATCTCTTTGGAATTTTATGAAAATTTTATTTTATTTTATTAAATTATTTTATTTATTAAATAAATTTATTTATTTAAATAAATGTATTTATTAAATTATTTTATTTTATTAAATTTATTTTATTTTAAAAAATCATTTTGCCAATATCTTTTGTTTTTACATCATTTACATTTCTCAGCATAGCCCTCTTTCCCCAACCCCTCTAGTCCTTTCTCATAATAATGACTAGAAAGGAAAGAGGAAACTTGACAAAACCAGCTAAAACATTAAAAAATCATTCATTATTCCATATTCATAATCAGACAACTCTGCAAAAGAATCAGAGATTCTTCATATCTCTTCTTTGGGGCAAAGCTTGGTTATAACCATTTTTCAGCATTCATTTTCTGTTGCTTTGTTGTTTTTCTTTCATTAACACTGTTGGAATCATTTTTATACCTATACTTATACCTGTATATATGTATCCTTATCCTCTCTGCTCTAGGCAATTGCTTAAGAATATAAATTGCAGTGAACATGTTTGCCTTCATCAATAAAAAGAATTCCCCCTCATAACTAATGAAAATATTCCCATATTTCTGCTAATTGGCTGCATGTCCTTGATATCAGATCTGCAGAGACACTTGATATAAAAGATCCCCCTCACAACATCCTTCCCATCAATGGCATACTTTCTAATCCTTTTTGAATTAATATTGTTCAAGTAAAAGCTTTTCATTTTTCTGTGATTAAAGTTAACTATTTTCTCTCAAAATTGCCTCTGTCTCTTGTTCTGCTAATAAACTACAAATAAGTCATAAGCTGTGAAAGGTATCTGAAATGATTCTTTTGTTTATTTTATTATGGTAAGAACTTACCACTTATTATGGTATGTTACATATCTATTTGGAGTTTATTGTGACATATTGCATGCTACAAAATGCTGCTCGACATGTAATCTCAGCCAGACTGCTTTGCACTTTTCTCCTAGTAATGCTTGTCAAATAGGAAAGCCTTTCTTAGGGAATTCATGTTTTCAGGTTTATCATGTACAAGATGATTGAGCTGAATCATTTCTGCTTCATAGTCTATTTTAGATTTTTAAATGTGGACCAGATCAATTTTGATATTTGTTTTCTTGTGTACTCAATCAACAACAATAAAATTCCATGTTTACAACAGAATAGGATGCCAAAAAATGACCAAATATGAAAGTATGGATATCTCATTCTTACAACTTACTTTATTTTTTCTCTCTGATGTATTTATTTTTAACATTTTGAGTATCGAATTTTTTTCCTCCATCCTACTCCTCCTTCATGTCCTAAGAAGGCAAGCAATATTATATCATGTTATAAGAGAAGTCATGCAGTAAATTTCCATATAACCATGTTACAGAAAAGAAAAAAAATTAACAAAAAGCAAAAAAAAAAACATGAAGGGTTTAAAATAAGGGACTTCAATCTGTACTCCAAGATCATCATATTTCTCTCTCAGGGAGTAGATAGTACTTTTCATCATGGATTCTTTGACATTGTTTTGGATCATTATATTAATTACAGCAGTTAAGTCCTTCACATTTGTTCATCCTTTTAATATCACTATTCTTGTGTACAATGTTCTCCTGGTCTCACTAAGTTCACTTTGAATCGGTTCACATAATGAATCATTTCCCATAGCTTTCTGAAGCCATCATGCTGATCAGTTCTTATAGCACAATAGCACTCCATCACAGTCATATACTCTACCTTGTACTGGCATTCCCTAATTCATGAGCATTCCCTCAATTTCCAATTTTTTATTACTATGAAAATAGCTGCCATAAATATTTTTGTACATACGGGTCCTTTTCCTTTTTGTTTTTTATCTCTTTGGGATACAGAATTAGTATTAGCATTGTTAAGTCAAAAGGGATAGACAATTTTATAGCCCTTTGGACATAGTTCCAAAGAGTTTTCCAGAAAGGTTGAACCAGTTCACAACTCTAGTAATAAAACATTAGTGTCTCTATATTTCCACATCCCCTCCTGCATTTATAATTTTACTATTATGTTAGCTATGATAGGTGTGAGGTGGTACCTTGAAATTCTGTTAATTAATATTTCTTTAATCAATGAATATAGAGCAATTTTTATATGGCTATTGATAGCTTTGATCACTTCTTCTAAAACTTTCCTGTTCATATCCTCTGAGCAATGATCAATTGGGGAAAGTCTCTTATTTTTATAAATTTGCCTCAGTTCCATATGTATTTCAGAAATGAGACCTTTGTCACAGAAATTTACTATTAAAATGTTTTATGAGTTTTCTTCTTTTTAAATTTTGGCTGCATTACAGTTTTGTGCAAAATTTTTTTTAATTTCATGCAATTAAAATTATCCATTTACTCTCCATGATTATCTGCACCTCTTCTTTGACCATAAATTCTTCTCTTACACATAGATCTTACAAACAAGTTTCTCCATGCTCTCCTAATTTGCTTATGACATCATCAATTATATTCAAATTATTTACCCATTTTTACCTATCTTGGTTTATAGTGTGAGATGTTGGTTTATGCCTCGTTTCTGCCAAACTGCTCTATGATTTTCCCAACAACCTTCATCAAATAATGAATTCTTTCCTGAAAAGTTGAAAAAACGAGATTACTATTGCCATTTACCATCGTGTATTAATTACCTAATCTAGTCCACTAATTCACAGTTCTATTTCCTAAGCATTACCAGATTGTTTTCATGATTACTGCTTTGTAATATAGTTTGAAATGTGGATATGCTAGGCCACATTGCTTCACATTCATTAACATATGTTTTATTGATTCCTCATATTCTCAAACTTTTGCTTTTCCAGATGAATTTTCTTCTTATTTTTTCTAGTTCTATAAAATAATTTTTGGTAGTTTGAGTGGTATGGTGCTGAGTAAATAAATAGATTTAGGTAGAATTGCCATTTTCCTTACATTTACTTGGCCTACCCATGAGCAGTTAGTGTTTCTCCAATTATTTGGATTTGTCTTTATTTATTTAATTTGTAAAAGGAAAGAAAATGTAAAATTGGGTGGCATACAAATGGAAACATTTTCTTTGTTTTACAAGCACAAAATATATTTATATTCAAATGAAATAAATTACTGCATTGGCCATTTCCCAAAATTTATGTTAGTCTACATTTAAAGCTTATCACCTGTCTCACAAAAAATGGGTAGCCTGTTTCATCTTCAGTCCTCTAAATTCACACTTTGTAATTGTATTGAACAATTCTAAAATCTTTCAAAGTCTTTTCTCTTTTTAATGTTGTCATTGTATAATTAGTCCTGGAATTTGTAAAAGGAAAGAAAATGTAAAAATTGTGTTTATAAAATCCCTGGATTTTTATTGAAAGTTACACTTTCCTACAAATCAGATTAGCTACTTCAGAGACTGACTGTCTTTAGTCATTTAGTCTAACCTTCCAGTGTCTTTCATGTTCTATCTCCTGTCTCCTTATAATTCAGCTTTTACAAGATGATTCTTATGCCAGTTTCCTTGGTCATTTTTTCTGCGTCTTAGCAATTTGACTACCCAGGTACTTGTGATCTTCTGACATGGCTACCAATGCTTCCAATAAAGGCCTCTTCCTGTGTAATGATGCACCTCTATCTTTGGTTGAAAGACTGAAAATCCACATTTTTGTCAAATAATGTACAATATTACATATTTCTATAGTCTTTTAGCGTTTTGATTCAGATTTCCCAGAAATAAACTTGTGAGTCTGAAAAACGGTATTTGTAAAAAAAAAAAAAAAAAAAGCCATAAAGAAATGTAATGGCAAGCAAAGAAGTATTTAGCACCTTGTTTCAGTTCAAGTTTCTTTTGAGCCTTGTCCATGATTATATCAAGTCTTTGTTAAGAAGCAGAATTTGTGAAACCCACAGTGGGAGAAACTTGCTGATGCAACAGGAAGGGGTAGAATAGGGAGGAGCTAATGACCATATATAAAGAGAAGTCCAAGCTAGGAGAGAGCAGAACTGAGAAGGGAGTTGTGAAGGCCAGCAATCTGTCTGTTCTAAGTTGTGGAGTAAGATTTCAGAGGTTCTGTGACCATACTGATGTTGAGTTCTCAGACCTTGTTGGTGGGTCTGTGTTGATTTCACAGGCCAATAGTGAATTGACGATGGGACTGGCAATGTATAAGAATGTTATTGTGGCTCTGCTAAACTTTGTCTTCCCAGAAACAGAAACTGTGAAGGACATGAGGTAGACTGGATGCTGTGAGCTTCAATATGGAACTGGACAAGGAACTGGATGAGGAACTGAAAGCTGCCTACCTTTGAATCCAAGTGACAGTTGGGTAGATTCAGGCAGGATTTGGAACCATGGAATCTGAGAGCCAGCCTTGAGTCAAGATGAAAAGACTTCTTCTTGGGCACTTAATGCTGACTGAGAAGATCGTGATTTACTGTGACATAGGGGTAGATAACTTTGACCTTTGTACTTTTTGTCCCTTAAGGAAGTTTGGTCCTTAAGAATGATTGAGTTAAGGACTTACTGATTGATTGTACTTTGGGTCCCTTAAGAACGCTTGCTTCTTAAGAAATATTGAATTAAGGACTTACAAAATAATATATTTTGCTTAAAACTATGTGGCCACTTTGGTGAAAACTATGTGGCCACTTTAGTGATAAGTTGATATATTGAGAATGCTGTACTTTGGTTTCTGTGAACGTTTTGCTTTAATTTACTGCTGAATAAATAGAGAGTTCAACATACCATGTGATCACAACCTGAGAGCAGTCCTCTGGAAAGCTGCTCATGCTTGGTTTTACAAGAAACAATGTACTTCAGCAAACTTATTTGATACACTTACTTCTGAGGTGTTATTTTTTTTTCTTCTGTTTCTCTCATAACTGTCTTTACCTATCCACAGCCACTTTTATCTGTGAAACAGCATTTTTTTTTCAGGTCTTTCCATACTATCTGCTTCTTCTTAGTTTCATACAAAATATCTTTTTTTCCCCACACATAAGAAGGTGACATTACCTTACATCTGTAATTCCAATGCCTGGCAGAATGCTTTAATAAATATTTGTAAACTGAGCTAAACTAGCATTCTACCTTTAGAGTTTTTAAACTTACCAAATTATGAATGTGTCTTTTGAATTAGATATAATTTGCCTAAATGTTGGGGGGTGGGGGTTTCTGCTCTTGTAGTGAATAAATCTGAAAATAACAGTGCAAGACTGACAGAGCAGATTATACTCAAATTACATACTATAACATTTCCTCTACCTTGAATGGAAAAGAAATATGCTATTTGAATCATCTTTTTTTAATACCAGCAAGATTTGAAGTTTATTTTTCTTTTAATTTTGTTTTTTTATGATTAAAATTTATTTTCTCTTGCTCCTACTCTTTCTATCAATGGGACAATAAAAAAGCAAACCCACATACAAAATACACAAACTCAAATGAAACAAATTACTGCATTGGCCATTTCCCAAAATGTATGTTAGTCTACATTTAAAGCTTATCACCTGTCTCACAAAAAATGGGTAGCCTGTTTCATCTTCAGTCCTCTAAATTCACACTTTGTAATTGTATCGAACAATTCTAAAATCTTTCAAAGTCGTTTCTCTTTTTAATGTTGTCATTGTATAATTAGTCCTGGAATTTGTAAAAGGAAAGAAAATGTAAAATTGGGTGGCATACAAATGGAAACATTTTCTTTGTTTTACAAGCACAAAAAAAAGGAATTTCACACAATGATCCACCACTGTCTTCCCAAGTGGAAATAACACAATTATGAATCCTCAGTGTTTCTACCCTTAATTGCAAGAAGAGTTCATTATCAGCTGCCTAAAGAACAATATATCAACATAGAAAAGCTGAGTTACCAAAGACTTTCACACATGTGATGAGCTGCTATGCTAAATACATCTTAATTTGCAATGCATGTGTTTTTTTATTCGTTTTCCAAAGTGTGAATGCCACAGACACAGTTAAAGGGGCAGCTCCTGTATATCATGCCATGTGACATATTGTGCATGTATGATATAGATGTATGATATTTCATATCATACATCAAATGTGTATATTTATGCTTCTCTCCCACAAATGCACTTACTCTTCAGGGAAAAAAAATGTCAGCGTTCCATCATAGTTTCCTTTCCTCTTTGGAATGATGGAAGCTCAGTCAATCAATAGACAGTTAACCAATAAGCATTTATCATTTGTCAAGCATTGTGTTAAATACTGGGGTTAAAAAGAAAGGCAAAAATACCTAGTGTCTGCTCTCAATGATTATTTATTATAAAGGGGCAATCAACATGCACAAAATTCTACATACAAGACACATAGTATAAAGGGAAGGTAATTTCAGAAGAAAGGCACTGATGAGAAAAGGGTGACGGGGAGGGAAGGGGAAGTCTTCCACAAAAGATAGCATTTAAACTGAATCTTGAAAGAAGCCAGGAAATCCAGGATGTGAAAGTAAATGGGAGAGCACTTCTATATATGCATGAAGTAGAATGCATCTGTATTACTTGATGCATAGGAATGCATGTAGTCAATCAGTCAATAAGAATTTATGAGGCACCTAAAATGTGCCAGGTACTATGAAGAGAGTCAGTCCCTGCCCTTGAGGAGCTCATAGCCTAATGGAAACATGCAAAGGGCTATGTACAAACAACCAATACAAAGGATAAAGTGGAGCCAGTCTTAGACGGAAAGTATTAGGATACTTGAAAAAAAATGATAATATAGAAAATACACAAAAAGAGCATTGTAAATAGTAACAGCAATATTGTTTTTAGAATGACTCTGAATGAATAAGTTATTGTGACTACTATAAATAGCCAAATTAACTATAAAGGACATATGAGGAAAGATGCTCTCTGCATCCAGAGAATGAACCGATAAACAGAAATGTGCACAGAATAATTTTACATTTGTGTTTGTATATATGTGTGTGTGTATACCTATTTGTGTCTAATGGTAGCCATCTCTAGGGCAATGGAGAGGGGAAAAAGGAATTTACACAATAATTTCACTGTATATTTAAAAAGAATAGCAAGTTATGAATAATAGATTTACAATTGCCTATGCAATCATCTTTTCATTATACTATGTTATGGAAATGCCTGTTTTAGTCCATAAATTAAAAGTAAAATAAAACAAAACCAAAAAAATACACATTAACTTGAATTTGTTTCTTTATGTTGACTTTTTTTTAAAAAGCTATATAAAGAAGTTTGCAAAGGAAGTAAAAGCAAAAGAAAAAACATGAGTTAAAAAGCAGGTCAGTAACATGCAAGATTTGTTGATGTTTTCCTCATTAATGCCTCTCTCTTATTTTGGCAAAAATAGTACTTCGTTCATAGTGGATGAAATTCCATGCATAAACAATAAAAAAAATTCTTTGTTTCTTCATGAGACAGAAATCTGTGCAGCTGGAATGTAAATTATTTCTTCCTCTTTTTGCATACACTCTCTCCCTCTCTCAACTAGTGACATGGAGCTCTATTTACATAATGCCAATCAATTTTCCATTGCAAGGTCTCATAAGAACATTCTTAAGTTATTACTAAGGCCAACTTTATGACTGACTGAAGTCACAACCGAATCAGCTGTACTATAAACGTGTATGTTTAATCAATAAACACACTGCTCCCATGGAGGTGGGAGGAGGGGAAGGAAGGATTCATAAAGTATTTATAAAGCATTTGTAAAGGTTAATCAATTCAGCTGATTGTAAATGTTCTCAATTGTCAGTCCCTAAACAACTCCTTCTCTTTGTAGTGAGTAATTTACTGTGGGAAGTAGCAACACTAAACTGGGATTGAGAGAAGTGGAAAGAAGTCACGTTTGTCCTTATTCTTTTTCAAGTTTTGCTTGCTTTTTTGTTTTCTTTAAATGTCAATGTACTTAGCACCAGGAAATAGTGTGGGTTTTTTTTTTTTACCAACTCCACCATCATTATCAATGAAATAAAGCAAAGAACCTAATTACCATGAACTAGGCAAATGAAGGGAAAAAATAAGATGTTGATCTTTTGATCAGCATCCTAAGGTATGTTGGTAAGGTACCATTGATCCTAAGGAAATCATTGATTAGATAGCAACAGAGAAGGAGAGAGAGATGCCACATGTAATACATAAGTGTAGATAAACATGCACATATATGTATTTGTAACTAATGTTAGGCACTTATTTGAGTATAGAGAAAAATCACTTAAGAGAATAAGAAAATAGATTCTTTCTGAATGTCTTTCAAATTTATTTCTTTGTTTTCAAAAAAAGTTTATCTTTTTTCTAGTAATTTTAATGAAGAATCATGAAAGAATATAAAAAGTACACCAGAATATATAAACTACAGTTTATATAAAATAAACTATAAAATCTGAACACAACTAAGGTTATTGAACAATTGCAACAACCTTCAGTAAAATCAATCCTATGTGAACCAATACTAAATGCTTCCAGTCCACCAATGATCATTCTTATGCTGTCTGCATACTGAACAAAAGCAGTGTCTGGGAAAGTTCATGCTATCTAATTCTAAAGGCAAACAAAATTTTATTTCCTACCAAATATTTGTATCCATTTCTAGAAAAATGCTGCTACATTTTTAAAAGATATCTCTCCTGAATTATTAAAAGTATTATTTTAAAATATTGAAGTATTTTGCACCTAGATACAGCTGGTGGCACAGGACATAGACATCTGGATTTACAGTTAAGAAAATCTAAAGTCAAACACAGCTTCAGCCACTTAATAGATGTGTGGTCTTGGGTAAATCATTTAACCTCTATCTGCCTCATTTTCTCCATCTGAAACATAGGGACAAATATAGCACCTATTGCCTAGTATATTTGTGATGATAAAGTGAAATTAAGGGGACTTTTATAATCCTTATCATAACTATATAAATGTTGATAATATAAAAGGATGAGAATTCCAAGTTCACCCTAATTAACTTAATCACAGAAGTCCCAGACAACATAATTGAATCAGTCAATCAATCAAAATGAATAATGAAGTTTAAAATGTGTAAACAAGATGGCTTATGCCATGTAATTCCTTTATGAGGGATGGGTGAACACTTCAGCAGATCAAAAACAGAACAGAGGAGATTGACTAACCCAAACAAACTAAACATGCTTCTTTGGGCTTTAAATAGATGGAAAAATTTCAATATTGAATTATTCAAAAAGTGAACTTCAATTCAGAAGCAGAGAATTGCAGGTTCTAGAGTTAAGGATTTCAGAGTTGGAGCCAGGCCTCTGAGAAGGAACTGCTGTTAGGGGGAAGAGAGAATTCTCCTTTCACTCACTCCCCACCATTTGCTATGTCATTAGACATCAGAAAAACTGGATCAATGGGAAACAAAACATCCATCTCTGAATAAAGTAATATACTGAAGGAAAAAAACAAATGTGACATTGGCAGAAGTAATTGTTTTTCTATTATGTTAATAACCAAGTATTAAGTTAGCATTAAGACTTTTTTTCTTTATTTCCTCACTCAGATTCCAGTCCTTGTAGTTAGCCAGTCAGTCTCTGAAGAATATTGCTGATAGATAAGATTGCCAAAAACCCCTGGGAACATCTTCTGTAACCTTGGATAGGACCCCACCCAACTAGAATACCTTACTTCTGTCTAGAGTATAAACAGAATCTAATCTAGATGGATTTCAGCCCTAAAGAATTAAGCCTTTGCCCTTACACCCCTCTATTAGAGTTCAGGTTAACCCGGATCATGAAGGAGATGTCCAGCCAGAGTGGTCTAGGTAGAGATGGATTCTTCTGTCCAGATTGCTGGAGGTGGCTGAGTCTCCTGATCAAGCCACATACTCTGCAGGAAGAGCTGAAGACTTTTAGTCCACCTTTCCATTTAAGTGCCTACCTCCTCATTAGTTGTTCACCAATCAAGGTTAATTTCTGCTGTCAGAGGCATTTCCCTTCAAAAAAATATTTAAAGCATTCCGTGTCTCCATTGGGTGTCTTTGGTTATGGAGAGAAGTCACTGACCATCAATTTATTATCAGCTAGCCTAATTAATAAATTGATAATTAATTACCCAGAAACTCTGTCTCTCTTACTTTTTCATTCATCTCAGCTTCAAGGAGTATGACACCTTAGCACCTGACAAAAATGCTAGCCATGGACTCAAGAGAAGACTTTTAGGCTCTAAAATACCAGAAATTATGAGGTACCCTTTTACTTTATATGTTTGCTACATGTATGCATCATTAGTAATATAATTGTAAGTTTAGCCCATTCTTCCCATATGTACATATGTACAGCAGCAGACAGTACAACCAAGAATACTTGGAATATCTTCAGACCCAGCTGTATCACTACTGGGCCTATAATGAACAAAGCATTTAGTTAACATTAACTACTACGCAAAGCACTGTGTAAACAATGATTATACAAATCAAAAAGTGAGACAGTCTCTGCTCACAAGGAGCTTGAATTTTAACGGAGGAGGCAACAAACATGGAAGGTTTTAGCTGGAAGTGAGATGGAAAAGTCCCTTTGTCCTTATTATACAGTGGCAAAGAAGATAAAAATATCTCTCCTTTAATATCACAGCTTATTTTTCTTTTTTTTTTTTAGTTTTACTAATGGATTTTATTTTTTCATTACAAATTATTCCTACTTTGTAAGAGTTCTTTTGTAGCAAAATAAAACAATTTAGCAAAACCAATATAGTAGCCTAACATCTGAAAGTACATGAAACATTTTACAACTATAGCATTCCCCCTTCTTATTTTTTAAGTTAACAGAATTAGGCTTTCTCTGTGTCCTACACCAGTTCACTGAAAGAAAAGAAGAACAATTTCTTGTAACAAATATTCCCAGCAAAACAAAATAAATTCTTCAAGAGCTGCATACAAAAAAATGCATATATGCCTCATTCTGCATCCTAAACCCATCGCTTCTGTGTAGCATTTCATGTTTCATCATTCTCCATCTAGAATAATGAACGGCCACTGTAATGATCACAATTCTTATAGCATTACAAGTTGTTTGCTTTTAATTTTTTGCTGTTGTATAAATTGTTCTCTTGTTCTGCTCATTTCATTCTTCATTAGTTTGTCTTCAAAATTGTTGATTATTATAATAATATTGTAGTACAAAGAGTTCTGATTCTCCTCACTTCATTCTATATCAGTTAATATAAACATATCATAACTTTTTAAAAATCATATATTTCATCAGCTACAGTGGATAGAGTCATATGCCTAGACTAGAAAGATCTGAGTTCAAATCTGCCCTTAAACACTTGCTAGATGTGTGACAGAGGGTAATTCATTTAAACTCTGTTTCTCTTGGTTTCTATAACTATAAGACAGGGATAATAATACTACCTGCTTCCCAGAGTTATTGTGAGGGTAAAATGAGGTAATAACTAATACCCTTAGCACAGCACCTACAACAAAATAGTTGGTACAGAAGTGCTAATTATTATTTCTAACAGAACTCCATTATATTCATATACCACAGCTTATTCAATTATTATCAGAATTTCAACTTTTTACCCCCCAAAAAAATCAGCTGTTATAAATATTTTTATAAACAAGCAACCTTTTCCTATTTCTTTGATTTCTTTCAGGTACAGGCATAGCTACAGTATAGTTAGGTCAAAGTGTACACACTGGTTAATGACTTCATGCATATAATTCCAAATTACTTTCCAGAATAGGTATACTCATTAACAGGTCCACCAAAAGACCATCAAAGTGCCTGCTTTCCCACAGCTCTATCAACAATTATCACTTTCCTTATTTGTTATCTTTGTCACTTTACAGTATACGAAGTAGAATCACAAAAGGACTTTAATTTGTATTTCTCTCATTAGTGGAAGTTTCAAGCATTTTTTCATATAGCTGTAAATGACTGGGGTTTGTTTTACTTGAGAAGAAGCCTCCTGTCCATATCCTTAGACCATTTATTAAATGTGAAATGGTTCCTTTCCCTATAAATTTAAATTAATTCCTTATGTATCTAAATGAGGACTTTATTAGATAAACTTGTTGCAAAGATTTTTCCTCATTGACGATTTCCCTTTTCAATACTATCTTAGATTTGTTTGTGAAAATTTTAAAATTTTAATTAATCAAATTTATCTATTTTATATTCCCTATCCTCTCTAATTCTTATTTGGCCATGAACTTTTCTCCTTTCCAAATCTCTGATAGATATTTTTTCCATATTTTTTAACTTGTTTATGATGTGACCTTTTATATCTGGGTCATGTACACATTTGGAGTTTTTCTTTGCATGAAGTATGCCACATTAGTCTAACTAATCACATCCAGACTGTTGTCCAATTTTCCCAACAGTTTTAGTCAAATGGTGAGTCCTTATCCCAGTACTTGATATTTTTATGTTTATTGAATACTGGTGTATTGGATACATTTACTTTTGAATGCTTTGTATGGTTTCTGTTCCACTGATTGATCTCTCTATTTTTTAGAGATTTTAAAACCAAATTGTTTTAAGATTTACTACATTACAGTAAAATTTGAGATTGTGAAGTTGAAAATTGATACATCACTTTATTCTGTATCACTTATTAATGATTGATTGAGAATTATATCTAATCACTGGAATCACTACTTATGGATTAGAGTGATATAGGTCTTAGTATCACAGTTTACAAGAATTTAACTCCCATTTCTCTGGAATGCAGCCTAGACTCAAACTGTATTTACCCAAAAGTGAGGAGGATGCGTTAACATGGCCATAAGATGTTCTTCTAGATCATAATCCTACACTGGACTACTCTGATGTAGGCAGTTGAGTAACATAGAACCTTTCAAAGAATGTTGGACAACCCTGTACTTTCCCCATTGCCATGGATCTTGGAGATCCCCTTGTGGAAGCAACTCTTTCCCTCTGATATAAGCAATTATAGCCTTAGTTGAGTTTTTACTACAGAACTATTTTTAGCACCTCATGAATTTTCTACTGTATTGAAAAAAAAAAGGCTGCTCTAACTGTCAAAAAAATCTATCCCTGGCCCCTGAGGTGGTTGGCAATTGCTAGACTTGTTAATGAAATGATGATGATCAGAAGATTGTTCCTCATAATCATTTGCTACAAGCTCTAACATTGCTAGGTCCCCTTAGTTCCTATTTCTTTTCACTATTTCTTGAGACTCAAATTTTTTTCCTTCATATGAATTTCTTTAATAATTTTCTAGATACATAAAGTTTTCCCTTGGTAGTTTAATTGGCATGGAATTGAATAATCAAATTAATTTATGGAATATTATAATTTTATTTAGACTTCCATGTGTTTTATAAATTTTATAGTAATTTTTATTTTATTTTTAACTTTTTTTTTTTTGGAGGGCAGTTGGGGTTAAGTGACTTGCCCAAGGTAACACGGCTAGGTTTTTACGTATGTGTGTGTTAAGTGTCTGAGGCCGGATTTGAACTCAGGTACTCCTGACTCCAGGGCCGGTGCTCTATCCACTGCGCCACCTAGCCGCCCCATTTTATAGTAATTTTGAAAAGGATTTTCTTTCTACTTCTTCCTAGCAGGTTTTCTTGGTATTATACTATTACTGGTGTTTGCTATGGTTTCATTGTATATCTTGTACATATATTGAAGTTATTATTTCAATTAATTTTTGGTTGACTCTTCAGGGTTCTTTAAATACACTATTATGTCATCTGCAAAAAAGTGACCATTTTGTTCCTTTCTTTCTTTTAAACTGTGGTTATTCCCTCAATTTCTTTGATCACTTTATTTGATCTTTATGACCTATTCTTTAACCTTTTTCCAATATTTTATTCAAATATTTATGTACCTATATTCACTAGGGAGATTGAGCAATAATTTCCTTTTTTCTCTTTTGATTCTCCCTAGTTTATATACCAAGATCATTTCTGTGTCTTAGAAGGAATTTGTTAAGCAATCTTGTTTAGTTGTATTTGCAAAGAATTTATGGAATTGCTTTTGAATATTTGATAAGAATTCTCCTGTAAATTCATCACATGTTGGAGGGCTTTTTTTATGTTTTTGACTTTTTCAATTCTTTTTTTGAAATTCGGTTGGGTTTTTCTTTATATTTTTGTTAGCAAACATTTATTTCCTTTAAGTGGTTGATTTAACAATATATAGTTGGGCAAAATAGTTACCAAGAACATCCTTTTTTGCTTCATCATTTATTGTGAATCCTCCTTTTTTCTTTTTTTATATTGATGATTTGATTTTACACTTTTTTTTTAGTTAAAATAGTTGCTGACATTTTTTAGGGTGGTTCTTGTAAAAAAAAACGATTAACTCTTAGTTTCATTTATAAATTCAGAGAGCTTTTTGTTTTCAGTTTTGTTGATTACTTCTCTAATTTTCAAGATTTCTGTTTTGGTGGTAAATTGATTTTTTAATTAGGTTTTTTTCATATTCCTTGCTGTATACCAATTATCTATTCATGCTTTCCATTTTTTATTACTACAAGTGTTCAGAAATACAAATTTTCAATTAGAACTACTGTGACTGTATAACAAAAGTTTGGAGTGCTTTCTCACTGTGATTATTACCATTGATATTTCATTTCTATAATTTTTGTCATTAATTCAATTCTTTGCCATTGATTTTCAATACATTTTCAATGACCCTTTTTGTCTTTATTCTTTAAATAAATATTTAATATTTTATTTTCCCCAATTACATGTGAAAATAATTTCAAGCTTTGTTTTTAAAAATTTTAAGTTTCAAATTCTCTCCCACAATACTTCCCGAGCAAATCATGTGCAGTTATACAAAAACATAATTACTTATTAGTCATGTGGTGAAAGAAACAGAGACAGAAGAAAAACACAGAAAAATAAAGTTTAAAAGGTATGTTTTGATTTACATCCAGACTACATAAGTTCTTTCTTTGTAGATGGATAGCATTTTGCATCATAAGTCCTTTGGAACTGTCATAGATCCAGGTATTGATAAGAATAACTAAAGTCATTCACAGTTGACCATCATAAAATAGGCCATGAGTTCTTTTTGGACTTGAGATTACTTCCTATTTTTCTTTGAGGTTTTGCCCATGGGTATTTTGACATTATTTCCTTCTGAGTTTGTGCCTTGGTCTTCCTTGTCATCATAATAACTCTCAGATTCTTTTTTGTTGTTTTCATTCAACTTTTTCTTCGCCCTTTTTCCTTTCTTTTATATTTGAACTCTACACTCAAGGTGAAAGAAGCACTGTCTCAGCTACACTGAAGCACATAGAGGTCCAGCTGTTAGAAGATGTCTGCCCACCCTGGGCTGTGCCAGAACATGTGAAGGTCTGGCCACTGAAGGACCCCTGTCTGCCTGGAGCTATACTGAAGCATATGGTGGTTCTTGAAGCTGGAGTCTGCCAGTTCCCCTGGCTATGCTAAGGCATGTGGGATGCCCTAGTGTTGGTGTTTGCCTGGTCTACCACACTGAGGCTCAAGATCTCCCACTGGTTTGTTGAGGTGGTGCCTGCTGCTGGCCCACTGGGACTCCTCTTGTCCTAAAATGTGCTACCCAAGTGAGAAAGATTCCTCTTGCTGTTCTTCCAAGTCTCTTAGGTTAAAAGATTGTTTCACCCCATCTTTTTGCTGGTTCTGCTGTCCCAGAACTTGCCCTGATGCTCTGTTTTATGGTTGTTTGGAGGTAAATATCAGAGAATTACAGTAATTTACTGCTTATTCTGCCATCTTGGTTCCTCTTGAAGTCTCCAACTTTAGTTCAATAGTTTTTAAACTATCTCTTTAAATTATCTCTTTCACTTATCTTTCCTTGATCTATTTTCCAGGTTAGTTGTTTTACCAATGAAAAATTTCACATTTTCTTCTGGGTTTTTTTTTATTCTTTTGATGTTGTTTTATTGTTTCTTGATGTCTCATGGAAGCATCAGCTTCAAGTAGCCCAATTTTGAAGGTATTTTCTTCAGTGCTTTTTCATACTTGCTTTTCTCCCAAGCTTGGTGTCAGGTTGTGCTGCTTCACTTGCATTTCTGAAACAAGATGATGAAGGTAAGAGTCAACAGATTTGGCCATATTGGGCAACTGGTAACCAGGGCTGCATTCACCTCAGGTGGTGTAGACATCATGGCTATCAGTGACCCCTTTATTGACCTCAAATGCATGGTTTATATGTTTCAACATGACTCCACCCATGACAATTTCAAGGGAACTGTCAAGGCTGAAAATAGTAAGCTGGTGATCAGTGGAAAAGCCATTATCATCTTCCAGGAGCAGGATCCAACCAATATTAGATGGGGAGATGTTGAAGCAGAGTATGTTGCAGAGTCCACTGGAGTCTTTACCACCATGGAAAAGGCTGAGGCTCACTTGAGAGGAACCAAGCAGGTCATCATCTCTATCCTCCTGCTAATGCCCCAATGTTCATGATGGGAGTGAATCATGAGAAATATGATAATTTCTTTAAGATGGTCAGTAACATTTGCTGTGCTACCAACTCCTTGGCCCCCTTGGCCAAGGCCATTCATAACAACTCTGGCATTGTGGAAGAACTCATGACTACAATCCATGCCATTACTGCTACCCAGAAGACAGTAGATGGCCCCTCTGGTAAGCTGTGATGAGACAGGTGTGGTGAAAGCCATTTAATGAACCGATATGTCAAACAGTTCTATTCCAATTGACTAAGAGATTTCATAATATCCTACATGAAATCATTGAGCTAGCTAGAACTGAAGAAATAAGAAACTAGAACACTTCTTGCTCTAACTAAACACTTTGATCAATAATCACTTGGCAGAGAGGAAGAGAAAGAGAAGTATTGCATCAAATCTTGTCATCGGTCTCCTTTCTCACCTTTCAAATGAAACAGCATGATTTTTCACTAAAGAGTGAGAAGATAACTTCCAGTTTACCCCAAATGGGAATCCCAGTGGGGAGAATATTGAATGAACTGGGATTTAGCTTTTCCCTTTAGGTGGGATTTATGTGTAAAGGAATTTGGCTTTCCATTATTATGTAGGAAGCTTGTTTTTTTTTAAAGATGGTCAATGATTAAACCTGGTCTTTCTATTTGGGTGCAGAACTATTTTAGTGCAAATAGGTGAGGGAGAAGTACCTAAGTTCCCACTGTACCCAGTATCAGGGGATTTTTTTTTCATGTCTAACTTTGATATATAAAGGCAAGTTATGTTAAGTTGATGCTGAAGGTGAAGGTTTTAATAATCGCATGAAAAAGACTCATCTGACCTCATTTAATAAACTACTATATATTCTGTAGAGATATGGAGTTCACTCAGACTTATAAAATATTGACATTGCAAAGCTTATAAATGTCATGTTTTTGTACAGTAATTTTTTTCACCAATGTCATTTACATGATTTACTATAACCAATCTGAGCATTATACATGAGCATGTCACAAGTTCCACAATGTTGACCATTCTATAACATATTATTTGATATATTAAAATAAAGAATTTCAAAAATGTAAAAAGAAATTCACTCCATAAATCAGGGTTGCACTGTCTCACAAATATGCATAGTAAGAGTGAGAAGAGGGGACACATAGACAGGGTGAACTAAGAGAGACACACATCAGGAGCACACATGACCAACATAACTCATACCTCTAGCGCATCAGGTCACTCTATTGGGCTCCCTACACCAGTTCCTCTTTGCTGATCAACTCAGTTCTGTGGTTGGACTCTATCTGGACCTTCTCTTGTGGGTATAAAATCTCCTATTAGGTGAATTGTTCTTCTGCAAGACCCTCTGTGATGGAGAGAGTATGTAAGAAAAATAATCTATCCCCATCCCCTATTGCACTCTAATAAAAGTGAAAAAGAGCAGACAAGGAAAAATTCCATCTCAAAAGCTGAATTCTTCCTTAGCTGGTTCTCTTCTTAACTGCCAGTGGTGATACTGAACCATCACAGATCTATTCCTAAAAGTGTTGATTTATGTAGATCTAGCTAACTTTATTTGATATTTCAGCCAGTCATGCTAGATGTACTATAATTTCAGCAAGTTCATTTCATGCCTCTTAAAGGAATACAGAAGGGTAATTATTCCTTCTGCTTTTCTTTTAAAGGTGTGAAAAGATCACTCCAAGTCTTCAAATCTTTACAACCCATGATTAGGCAATTCAGGGTATGACCCACTCAAAGGTTCATACCTTTTACAAAATGAATAGAGCACCAGTCCTGGAGTCAGAAGAACCTGAGTTCAAATCCTGACTCAGACACTTAACACTTACTGTGTGACCTTGGGCAAGTCACTTACCCCAATTGCCCTGTCTTCCCCCCTCCGAAAAATTTTTTTGACTCAAAATAAAGAAGGGGCATGATATTTGTCAAGTGAAAATTGACTACCCTAGTTGTGAAATAAGGAAGATCTTAATACCAACTTGATCATTCTTTCTGCCAATCAATAAGCATTTTTTAAATGATTTTAAAGTTTTTCTTGATTCACTATACTCTTCACCTATCTCATCACATGAGCTGAAGAGAAATTCAAACAATCAATCACAGACCTTACCACTCCCCCATTACTTGTACAAGTATCAGATGTTCTCTCTCCCTATAGAATGCAAACTCTCCATGTCAGGAACCATTTCATTCTTAATTTTGTCTCTCGATTATTTAGTACAATACCAGAGGCACATAGCAGAGAACTTAATAAAATCTGGTTAATTGATTGTTTGATTACTTGTTTGATTAGCTTTCCTCCTCTGGTAAATTATAATGTTGTCTAGGAATCTGCTTTAGAAGATGATATTGTTCACCACAATTTATAACTGCTTAAAGAATATTTGAACTGTTATTGATGGAAATATAAGCGAGAATTTTCCCCAATATCTGACCTGTTAAAAAATCTGAATGTAATGTGTAGTTTTATTTTTTGGCATATTCTTATTATACATAGGCAAATATTATTTTTTCTTTTCCAAGCTATAGCATTGTAAGGGTAAAGAGTCTATTTTGGGGTGGCTTATATTCAGATTACTAGGAATAGGAATGGGTATTGTGATTTCAGTGTTATAGGGAACTTTCAGATGAAAAATTCCCTCTTCTTATTCAAGTAAGCATCTTCCCTGAAATTTATATTCTCAGAGAAGTGCCTAGAGTTGTGACAGATTGAGGACTTTCCCATGGTCACTTCTGATGCAGGTAGAATCAAAGGTAGGACTTAAACCCAGGGTTTCCAGGTTTAGAGGCCAGTTTTCCATTCACTAGGCCATTTTGCTTGGTTATTCCTTACATGGGTATATGTTAGTTGTCTGTATAGTTCCCAGATAAATCACTTGACTCTAATTACAAAATAAGCCTAAGAAAAATGTTTCAAAGGCTGTTTTTTCTTTCTCACTAACAACCAATCTGAGTATTTTCTATGAAACCCTGGAATTTCAACAACTCTGCCTCTCATATCAAGCAGGGAGCATTGAGTAATCAGTTTCCACAATGAGCAGAGTCTTATGAAAATATACTTTGAAACAAAGGGGTATCACATAGACAAGTAAAAAGAAGTAGATCACTGTTTAAGGAATTAACTAGCGATAAAGAGTATAAGTCTTTCTCCTGTTTTTGACTGAGTGCCAGAGTTTGTTAGTCATATGTCAGGAATATAATAAATAATAAAAGAATTCTGTGGTACACTAAGATTCATACCACTTAACTGAATTGACCTGGCAGGTCAATTTTTTTTTAATGAGATAATTTAGTCAGAAGAAGAAATTGATTATAGACTTGGATAAATCTAAAGGCGAATTTTAGTTTTGTCCATTAGAACAAATAAGAAAGATAGCATGGTGTAGATGAAAGAATATCAGACTTGTGGCAAAGAGCCTTGGATCTAAATCTTGCTAGTAGCAAAGCTTGGTTTTGGAAAACTAACTTTACTTACCTCTTTATCCCTTTGTCATTCTGCCCTTCCTCGTGTGTAAAAGAAGAATGTTGTACTGGAAAAGGTATTCTTGTTCTTTTTTATGTCTGTCTTGGAAACCTCAGAATACTATCTTTATAATTAAAATAAGTAGTAAATTTATCTTAGAAGTTAGTAAAAAAAAATTAATTATGTGATTTTTCCCATCCAAGTTCTTTGGACCCCACAAATCAGGGGTCTTTGACATTCAATGTGCTTGGACTAGTTGATCTCTAAGATTCTGTATAGCTTTAAAACTGTTTCATTCCTGGAAATTAATGCATAGCATGCAATTAAGATGTATTCAAAAGTCAAAATACAAATACTCCTGTAATATTACCTCCAATAAGAGTGGGATAACGGAAGATCTGTGTATGAAGGAGACAAGTTTAGATCAAAAACTGATTTGCAAATGCAATAATAAAGTATGATACAGTCAAGATTTCTGCTCCTTTGGTTTTTTTTTTTGCTTTTTGGAGGGCAGTTGGGGTTAAGTGACTTGCCCAAGGTCACACGGCTAGTTTTTGTGTTAAGTGTTTGAGGCCGGATTTGAACTCAGGTTCTCCTGACTCCAGGGCCGGTGCTCTATTCACTGCGCCACCTAGCCGCCGCCTGCTCCTTTGTTTTTACAAAAGAATTCTTTTGGTTATCAAACTTTCCTAGCTCAATTTTAAAAAATATTTGTTCATTTATTCAAACATTAAAGTTATACTTTAGGGGAATGAGAAATTAGTGAATTAAGTCAAAATAAATCACATTACACAGCCTGAGAGGGCAGCCTAGAAACATCTTCCTCTCTTATCATGTCTCCCTCTCTTCTGACACAAACATTCCTTTCAGTCGTGTCATGTTGCCATAATTTAAAGGGAAATCTCCTGACCATGTTGTGGCTGCTAAGAAAAAGATCAATATGTAATTCCTGTCCCCAAAAGACATTAAATGCCCATTTCTGTGCAACTGTCCAGCTTTCACAAATAGAAATAGTAAATAAATAGCAGAGTAAATAAGCTCAGGATATTTTTATTTCTACAGATCACTTTAGTGCATAGTTATGAAAATTTTGTGTGTTATTTTTTCATTATTTCCCATTTATTCTTACACTTACATTTTAGGTATACCTTCATTTTTTTCCAGATATTCATTTTTTACACAAGTTTAAAAATCTTTTGTGGCCTTACTGTAGTATTGCTCAACTCATTTCTAAAATAAAACACTTATTTAAAAAATTTTTTGAAACACTTTAACATTTTAAATCACTCTACACATAGTAATTTAAATTTATCAGAGCAGTTTTGCAAGCACTTAAACTTAAAGATGATCAGAGACCTGAAAATGGTAAATATCAAGTAATTCTACATTAATAAAGTATTTTACATTTTTATAAGCTCTCCAGTTTATAAGGAATCAACTTCTCTCATCTGAGACTGTGCAGTGTGAATGAAGTGCTTCTTATTCTAGAGAACATCGAATCTATCTAGAAATCACTTCTATGATTTAAAATGTATATACAAGGAACATGCTCAGAACTACAAATTCCCTATTAAATTAAAAACTTTTTTTACTAGAACCATATAAATGACATATTATATAGCAACAACTTACCCTTTCAAATTTGGACTTCAAACCACCTGCTCTTTTGCAAAAGTTTAGGTGCCTTTTCTGGATAGAAATAAACACAAAATTATAAAAAAATTATTCAACCTATGAAACTTTACATCTCAGTTATATTCCAAAACATTTCCATATCAGAACAACACTTTTCAATATACTCTGCCTCTACGATTCATTTTAAATTTAAAACAGTGGCCAGAAGCCATCCTAAATTAATTTTGATAATTAAAAACAGTAAATGATTATTTGCATTATGAAAGGTAAGTGACTTTCATATTATTAACAAATACTTCAATGTTCACAACAGTATAACCTTCCTCTATTGCCTAAGAACACCTTTTAAAGGAGCACACAATATCAATTCCCATGACCAAGTCCTGGAAAAGACATTAAAGATCATGTACTAGAATTCCTTCATTTTACAGATGAGGAAACTGAGGACCAAAAAAGGTTAAGTGGCAGAGGAAGGCTTTGAATCTCTCTCCTCTGTCACCAAATCAAGTGCCATTTCACTTCAGCTGGATATAGGAAGCTACTGAATTCATAGGATCAAAAGTAAGAGATGAAAGGAATCACAGAAGCCACCTATTCCCACCCCTTCATTGTAGAGATGAGAAAATGCAGGTGCAGGCATCCAGTAATAACTGAGTATTTGGACCTAGAACTATTGACTCCAAATTTAGCACTCTTCTACTTTGGCTAATTGAAGAAAGTTACTGTGAGATAGATAGATAGATAGATAGATAGATAGATAGATAGATAGATAGATAGATAGATAGATAGACGATAGATAAGCAGAGAGATAGACAGAGACAGACAAACAGAGACAGAGAAAGAGAGAGAGACAGATAAACAGAGACAGAGATACATAGATTGATAGAGAGACAGAGGTAGATAAACAGAGAGAGATAGAGAGAGACAGATGTATAGATGTATATGTGTTTATATGTATGTATGTGTATATATGTGCATGTATGTATATATGTGTGTATATGTGTATATATGTATATATATCCAATAAGATGCTATAATTCTAAAGGGTACAAAGAAATGTCAACTGCAACAAAAAACAAAGCAATAATTGATCAATTTAAATGAATATTGGGGAAAATAAGAGCTAGACTAGCAAAATGGAATTTTTATACTTGAGGCAAGTACCCTTCCAAGAAGCAAGTGGCATGGAACATGTACTCAAGTTACTGCAGGTGAGAGGATTCTGGAAAAATAAGAGAGTAGGTCAGAAAACTTTTGGCTCTCCAAATATCCTCCACAAAAAAAAAAGACAGACCTTTGCCTCACAGCAGCAGAAATAAATATGGGGTAAAGCAGTTGTCCTTCTAAGACAATTTGAGAAGACTCCAGGAAAGACTCAACTTCCAGGGGTGGAGGTTTAGCCTGAGTGAAGTTCAAGTACCCAACACTGATTCTACAGAATCAACAAACAAGCCCTAGGGGTAGATAGGTAAGAAGCAGCCTCAACCTTAGAAACTCTCATTTTGCTGACAATGTGGGGGGTTCTGATGGCTGAGTTGGAGAAAACTGAAAGACTTTCCAATGCTGAGGGATTCCAGACACAGGTGTGCTGACCAGATGAGTCTTGGTCTGTGGTTGCAAGGAGAAGTTACCATACATCTGGTGAGTACAGTAGTGAGGGGCAGGGACCTTGTTGGCTGTGGGAAGCTTCAGAAGAACAAGAGTACCTGGTTTCAGTTCGAGGCCAAAGTGGACAGCTATAGTCTATAGCCACTGGAGGAACCACAGTGAGCAAGATCATTTGTGGTACAGTGTAGCTGGGGACCCTAGCCATGGTTTAGGAATAGATAAGAGAGCCCAAGATTGCGTCCTTCCACAGACCTCAGAAAATAACAGTAAGAAAGACCAGATATCACATCACACCTATCAGATTGGTTAACATGACAAAACAGAAAAGTATGCTTCAATCTGCATACACAGGATGGCTTCTAGCACAGGTTCTTTGATCTTCTTTTCTAAAGGAAAGCAATTCAAAAGGGGTAAACAATCTTTCTTTAATAAAACACAGATATCATTCCCTTAGTTCAGGGGATTACCTTAGTTCAAAGTCAGAACCCTGAACTTTAGAAAACACAAACAGAAATTACAAGCAAACAAAAAAATACAATCACAGAAAATAACACAATTCAATAGACAAGGCTTCTAGTTAGTTATCAAAGCACCAACATCTGTTTTTTCAAAGCCAAGTGGCCCAATGGCTGTCCAGAGTCTCATCTGGTCAAATCACACAACTCTACCCATAAATGAGCCCCAAAACAAAATCTCACCTCAGGGAGTATATATAGCCTTCTCCAGGGTCTGAAGACATTGCAACCTTTGTGATTCACTGCCTAATTACGAAGTAACAGAAGATGTGCCTTCCTGAAAAACAAACCTCCCCTAAACAACTTTCTCTTGTTGGGCTCCAAGGGAGGCCTTTAGGGGCAGGGAAGATCCTCAAATTCCCTTACCATTACAGATGGATAGCATTTTTCATCATAATTCCTTCAAAGCTGTCTTGGATCATTGTATTGCTGAGAATAGCTGAGACATTTCACAGTAACCATCTTACAATACTGCTGTTACCTTGTACACGGTACATTTCACTTTGCATCAGCTCATGCAAGCCTTTCTAGGTTTTTTCAAGAGCATCTTGCTCATCATTTCTTATGGTACAGTATGGAATACTATATTTCATAAAGCAAAAGAGCTGGGATTATGACTCATGGTACCTTACCTAGCAAAACTAAATGGAATCCTGAATAAAAAAATGATACCTAACAAACTGAAAGATTTTCAGGTTTATGTGACAAAACCCTCAGAACTTAAGGGAAAATTCAACATATAAAATCCAGAAAAAACATAAGGTAAACATTAAAGACCAAATAAAAATGATTCAATGGGGTCAAATTGTTTATTTCTTATAAGTGAAAAAAATTATCAGTTCTCTTATGACTGTCATTTATATTTGGGTAATTTGAATGAAAGGACTGAGCTGAGTGGAATATGATGGGGTGATTCTAGAAAATAAAACTGTGTAGGGAAAGATAAAAAGGAGAAATCATTTCATACAACTGAGGCACAAAAGGAAAAATTGATACAGAAAAAGCTAGTATGGAGGAAGGTGGGTAGTGTCGAAACTTTATAGTCTTTATGAATGGTTTAAAGAGGGAAATATGTGTGTAGGCATATGTGTGTATGTAAAAGTCTTCTAAATTCAGAAAGAAATAAGATGGCAAAGGGATAGGATGGGGGAAGAGGATAAGGGATGTACTTTTAGAGGAGTAAGTTAAGGAATAGGAAGGCAATATAGTGGGTAGAAATGGAGAAGTAAAGAGAGAGGATAAATGGAATGAGAAGGATAGTGAAGAAAAATAGGAAGGAAGAAAACACACAACAATAATTTGCAGTTTAGAAGGTGAAGGGGACAAATTTACCCACAAAAACAGAAATGGTTAACAGATTAAAATTTTGAATTCAATGACATATTTCTTTCAGGAAACATTATAAAATAGAGAGATACACAGAAAGATAAAGGACAGGAGCAAAATTTATTATGTTTAAAAAAAACAGGGAAAGTAATCATGATCACAGACAAAGATAAAGTTAAAATAGATTTAGCCAAAAGTGAAAAATAGAGAAGACATCTAAAATACCTAGACAGTATAAAGTATCTGAATGTATACCTGCCAAAACAGACATAGAAACTTTATGAACATAAACATAAAACACTTTTTATACAAATAAACTCAGATCTAAATAAATGAAGAAATATTTTTATTCAAGTGTAGGTAAAGCCAATATAATTTTTAATGACAATTTTACCTAACTAATCTATTTATTCAATGTCATCCCAGATAAATTACTCAAAAAATAATTAATTTTACTGAATTAGAAAGAATAATAACAAAGTTCATTTTGAAGCACAAAAGGTCAGGAACTTCAAAGAAACCAGGGGAAAAAAAGAAGCAAGGGAAGTAGAATCAGCAGTATCAGAACTTATACTATATTATAAAGGCTAGCAATGTTGAAGCGTAAAAGGTAATTTTGATTATTTTAAACTAAAATTTTCTTGAATAAGTAAAACTTACGTAGACAAGAATAGAAGGAATGAGAAAACTGTGGGGAAAAATAACTTTCATAGACAATCTCTCAGAAAGGATGTGATTAATTTGGAATACTGCTGTCGTGTAGGAAATAATTGAGTGGGTTGATTTTAAAAAAAACATGGAAAGACTTAGATCTATGAAAGAAGATACTATCCACCCTCAGAGAAACAGATAACTGGTGGAAATAAGCATAATACAGTGTTACATATACATTTTGAGTATATATGTAGATGTATGTATATGTTTATAGAAATCTCTATGTGTGTGTATCTGTGTGTGTGTGTACATATATGTGTGTGTCTCTAAGGCTAATTATAGTCTTCTGTGGGGGGAAGGGAAAAATGAGTAGAAATTGTGCAGCAGAAAACAAAAGAAAACTGACAAAGAAACAAAGAAAAGCTGAGAAGCTTTGAAAATAATATGTAGTATTTATTATGTAGGTTTTCTAGACATGGAAATTTATTGCTTTATATTGAATCCTCTACTATGGTCTGCTTTGTACATGGGAATATTTTTATTTTTATTTTGTCATTTCATATTTAAGTTTAAATTTTTTTAAAGAAAATTATATTTAAACAAGTTAGCTTAGGCGACAGAGGAATTTGGGGTACAGTGAAGAGCAGTCTATGCTATCCAGCCATCTGGTTACTTCTTATTTTAACTAGTTATTTTTGCTAGCTAGCTGCTAAGATCTATTGGTTTTACTGCTGAAAGACTCTAGTTCAGTTAGACTCATTTAAATTCGGGGCTCTGGGGGAAGAGTTCTAATTACCATACCCTAGTCATGATTCTGAAGGATTCCTTGGTAACTAACCACAGTTTCTCTAAAAATTTCTATTTTCTGATTGAAATTTTCTTGACTCTATACATAACAAAATTGTAAGGTAAATTTTTCAGGTAGATTGCTTCCATGAATAATCAAGCTTTGCAACCTTCAAGAGACAATTATATGCTAATCAAAACTGTGTGGTATATAATTATTCATGGCAATGTACCTTTTAAAAAATCAGTGTCTTTTTTTCCTACATCACCTTCTTTTCTGAATATATCCACCTCTTTCACTACAGAGATGTTTATTTTTTAGGACATAAAAAATAAAGAGAAAAGCAATTCATCAAAACTAACCAATCTGCAGTGTTAACTGTGAGGCTTTAAATATTGGTATCAGCAATTTTAAAATACACTTGGAAGGATCATTTTGCTGTCTTTATTCCATCATTCCCTCAACCTAAATACCAAGCAAACATCTCCAAAAATCATCTCTTAAGCTATGCTACATTTTAATTTTATTCATAACTAAATATTTTAGTTGCTTAAGGCAAATGATGCTCATCCTTTGAATTCTAGTGGCAGTTAAACAAAACTCAACCAAACTGAATTCCATAGCACATGCTCACTTTCTGATCATTCCATGTTGTAAATTTTTATTTTATAGGAAAGGTAATCCTAAATAATATTTACTTAACATGCTTACCATGTATTAATATGCATTAGGGACTAACACATAATACATGAATTAATATGGATTCTGATGTATATTTAATACGTATTAATATTAATAATATGCAAGAGAGCTAAAGAAGGGTCCTTTCTCAAAACAATTTCCCACCTGTATAAAGAATTCGTTAACTGTGTGCTGTGATTCATGTAAGGGAATAGAGCCTCCATGTACACATGTAGTAGCATAATCAAACGTCCTTCTGGCTTATCATAAACACTGCCAGAATCACGTGCTTTACATTTGGTAACACAGTTAGAGAAACAGGATCTTAAAAGCAAAATTTCAGGGTAAATAGATACAACATAAAAGAACAAAAACTAAAATTATACCTATGACCCTTTGTGCGACCTTGAGCAAGTTACTTAGGCACCTCGATCAATCAATAGTCTCCTCCTCTAGAAAACAAAGAAATTAAACTGTTCCTCTAAGTACAGTGTGTACTGACATAGCTTGAAAATGAGGAAAGACAGATGTCTGAAGGGTAACTAATGGAATGCTTAGTTGTTATGTTTGTTGTTTTGTTTTGTCTAACACAGTGGTTCTCAACCTTCCTAATGCTGGGGCCCTTTAATAGTCATATGTGGGTGTGTCTGCGTGTGGGCAGACTTGCCTGGAGACAGAGGAGGTTCCTAAGACCATCAGAAATATGTGTTTTCCAATGGTCTTAGGTGACCCCTGTGACCCCTGTGAAAGGGTCATTTGACCCCCAAAGGGGTCGCAACCCACAGGTTGAGAACCACTGGTAACACAAGGCTACTATAATCATTAGCTACTGTGTATTGTATGTCTTATCTGTTCCACTGATCTACCTTTCAATTTCTTAGCCTGAGGGTATATTTTAAGATATATCTGGTATTGCTAAACCTTCATCTATGTTTTTTTTTCATTAATTCCGTTGATGTTCTTGACATTTTATTCTTCCAAATGATTTTTGTGATAATTTTTTAGGTCAGCAAAATAATTTTCTGTTAGTTTAATTGGGATGGCATTAAATAAGCACATTAGGTAGAATTGTCGTTTTTATTATATTGGCTTGATTTTTCCTGGGGAGCTACTCCCTGATTTTTTCAGAGGTCAGAAAGGGAGAGTGACAGAGATTTACTGCTTATACCACTACCTTTGCTCCCAGAAATTGAAAGACTTTTCCCCTTTTCTTCATCTCCTGTTATAAGCACAAGCAAGGTGGGAATTTTGTTATTGTTGTTGTTTTCCTTCTTCTTGTTGGAGTTCAGTTTCCTAGGCTCAGGTTGAATTGCAAACATAAGGGATTAATCTCCTTTGAACCCTGATAATTCACAGCTGTGTTGAGGCAGTAGGTTTTGTGCCTTCTGGCTTTGAGTCAATCAGGGGCCAAGTCTTTGTGATATATTCTGGGAGACTGGCATTTTGCTTTGGACCTTTTAATTTCCTGTAATAATACCTAGATTTGAAGATCTTCCATGCCCCTTGAACTTGCTGACGTAGCAGGAAGGGGTAGAGCAAGAGAATGCCCAAACCAAGCTACTGCTGATGACTGGAAGCAGCAGCAGCAGCAGTGACAGCATCAGCAGTGGTGTGAACTTCTTTTTCTTTGAGCCAGTCAGAATCTCTGCTAAGGACTCTTGCTGACGACTTCTAGGGACGAGAACTGCAGAGGGGCCATAGCTGCTGGGAGCAAGCTGCCTGGACGAGGCATGCTAAGCAGTTGCCATGAGCTAGGAGAGGAGGATCTTTGCCTGAGGTAGCCTGTCCTGTTTTGAAGGCTTGAGAATGTAGGTATTTACTACTTTAACTACGTGTGCCAACTTCATAACTACTGTGTTGGCTTTGACTTTCTCATTTGGGGACTAAGTCTTCTGGTACTTGAATAAATGCTCTGACTATATTTCTCACATAGAGAGCCTATTACATTTTGTGATTAATAACCATATCAGCATACTTATAGTTACTATAGGCATTGTGAATGCTGCATTGCTGATACATTTCCTGGTTGAGACTCTGAGTAGCCATTTACTCAGAGCCCCTGACTGCTCAGATTTCTGTGCTCCCTCAATCTAGTGATGTATGTAAAGTACATAGCAATAATCCTATGTTCAGACAGGGGGCACCCTGTCTGTTGATCTTTGTGCTAATGAAATTGCTTGTATTTTCCCCATGTTTGCATTGATGACCTTTCCCCTGAACTAGTGACTGTAATCAAAGTAGATTGTTGACTTCTTTAAAAGCTGCCTTTCTTTTTAGGAAAGCAGGTCAAAGAACCTGTGCTAGCAGGTCATCCTGGGTGTGCTACGGTGCTTGCTATTACACCATCACTGAGATTGAAAATTAGCAGAAGAGAGGCAATGACAGAGAGCACAATATGAATATGTTGGAGGAGATGGAATGGAATGGAATCACACTAGACAAAGCAGAGAGTTTAACTTTGGCAAGAAGTAAGGCTACATCATCATGAGAGATGGGAGGAACAAGGAAGATCAAGGGGCAAAAGGCATCTTGGTGACATACTGACTTTAAGATATCAACTGAACATCCAGTTTGAGATGTCTTAAAGGGACATACAAGATTGAGGGTCAGCAGAGAGATTTGTAGATTTAAGAATCATCCATTTAGATGACAATTATATCCATAGGAGTTTATAAGAATACCAAGTGAAGTAGTATAAAGGCAGAAGAGAAGGAGCTACAGGATAGAACTTTGGGAGACACCTATGACAAGAGGGCATTATCTGGAGGGGAATCCAATAAAGGAGTGGTCAGGAGAAGGAGTGGTCAGATAGGGAGGGAGATAACTAGGATTGATCAATGTCCTAAAAATCTCCAGAGAAGAAAGTATCAAGGAGGATAGAGCAATCAACAGAGTCAAAGGTTGCACAGAAACCAAAGTGAATGAGGACTACGAGAAGGCTACTGGATTTGACAACTAAGAGAACTCTAACTTTGAACTATGTAGTTTCAGAGGAATTATAAAAATTAGAAACCAAAATTTAAGTGGTCAAAAAGAGAGTGAGAGAGGTGGCTAGGTGGCACAGTGAATAGGGCACTAGCCCTGGAGTCAAGAGGACCTGAGTTCAAAATCAGTCTCAGATACTTAATACTTACTAGCCATGTGACCTTGGGCAAGTCACTTAACCACAATTGTCCTGTCTTTCCCCCTCCAAAAAGCAGAGTGAGACAGAGACACAGAGAGAGAGAGACAGAGACAGAGACAGAGAGAGACAGAGAGAGAAAGAAGTAGAGGCATTATTACAAACAGTGTTTTTGAGGAATTTAGCTACAAAGCACAGGAAAAAAATAGGATGATAGTTAGCAGAGATAAAAGGACCAAATTAGGTTTTTTTTAGTTGTTTTCTTTGTAGGCTGTAGGAAATGAGCTGAGAGAGAAAGACTGAGGTAATGAGGGCCTGCACTGGTGGCATTGCAAGAAAAAAGGGTTATGTATGAGAGATGTTACAAAGGTATAAATTTCAGGACTTGGCAGTAGATTATATGGTTTGGGGGAGGGAAAAGTGAGGAGTTAAGGATGACACTTAAATCGGAAGCCTATGTAACTGGGAAAATAGTAGTACCTTCAACATTACTTAAAAGTTATAAAACTGAGAGAATTTGGAAGAAAAAATAATGACTTCCCATTTGGACATGTTGAGTTTAGGATGTCCACGTCAAGTTCAATGTATCTAACAGATAATTAGAGAGGTGAGACTGGAAGTAAAGGGGGAGGGGAGGGTTAGACAAACATGTCTGAAAATCATCTGCATAGAAGTGATCATTGAATTCATGGGAGTTGACAAAATTACTAAGCAAAATAATACATAGGCAAAAGAAATGAGAACCCAGGACAGAGCCTTGTGAGGCACACATAGTTTTCAGAGAGACCTGGATAAAGAGTAAGCAAAGGAAACTGAAGAATGTTCAGACATGAGGGGGGAAGACCATGAGAGAACAGTGTCCTAAAAACCTTAAAGGATATAAGGAGAAGGAGAGAAATAGTATCAGCATAAAACATTTCTGTCTTTTAAATTATATTTTGTGATCTTTGAAATGTACATTTCTTCCCATATATGGTTAAAACTCTTCTTCTCATGATTGCATTATTAAAGTGTTTTATTGTTGTTGCTGTTTTGTCCTATTTGTTTATCTCATTTTCATTAGTTTATCATACATTTCCATTTTTAAAAGGTGTCAAAAAAGATGCCAGTGTGCACCTCCTCCTTTATTGAACCAACATTCACTCTGAAAAATTTCCAAGGATTCTTTGATTTCCATTAAGTAGGGATTCATAGTAGATTGTTATGGGAATCTAAAGATCTTCCCTGCCCCTAGGCCCTTTGATAGGCTTCAGTGGCTCTAAGAACTTTCCCTGACTTGAAAGTATACTCTTCCCCCTAATAGGTTGAATGTGGTCACATGGAGCCTGTGGTGGGAAGCTTGTTCTTTAGGAATGCCCACAGCTAATTACTCTGTGATTGGGCAGTGAGTCAAGAGGGCTGTGACATTCTCTGATCCAGGAGAAGGTTATATATACCCTGATGTGAGGCTTTGCTTTGGGGCTCACTTTGGAAAGAGTTGTGTGATTTGCCTAGATGAGACTCTAGGAAGCCGTTGAGCCCCACAGCTTTGAAAACCCATATGCTGGTGCTTCCCTTTCTGGTAACTGACTAAGTATGGATGTAACGGTCAGACGACTGGGAGCCTGTCTGCTGATCTGTTTCTTTATCTGCTTGTAACTTCTGTCTGTATTCTGTTTGTATCATCTGAAGTTCAGGGTGCTGACTTTTTCCCCTGAACTAGGTAAATGATATACATTTGATTGATTAAAGTAAGATTGTTAGCCCATTTTGAGTTGCTTTCCTTTAGAAAAGCAGATCTAAGAACCTGTACTAGCAGCCATTTGGGGTATGCTAGAGTGTTTGCTGCTACAGAGACAGCTAGTGATAATAGCAGAGATAATAATTCTCCATACGATCTATCTATAGTTGTCTGATTGAGAGCCAAAGACAGATTGGATATAGATTCATAATTCCACAAGAAACTCAGGAAAGAAGCTACAATGTTTTTTAAAAGAAATTACTGAGCTCCCTAATACTGCAGAAAAGGCTTCCCAGCAACTAGAAACTGAGTTATCCCTTTGTAATCAACATTTTTGAATAGTAAAAGTAAGAACAATAATAATGTTTTGATTGGTATAACTCCACCTCCACAGAATGTAAATATGACAAACCCAGAGACTGAAAAGTAATCCTCTTCAACCTCTTACTGATATGGTAGCATAAGGGTCAATTTTCCTGCTTTATTGCCCCCCATTTCTACTTCTCCGTTCTGTATTCATCATTCACTGGATAATTTGGAAAATACCATGGAAATCTCCCTTTGGGATTTTATTGGTTCTTTGGTGAAGTAATGCAAGCTTTCCCACCCTTACTCAATGTGTAGCATAATATAGACATTGGGCTAAACACTGAGTGTCCTTGCCACTTCTCTTTCCCCAATGAATAGCAATACAGTTTCAACAATCCAAAAGGTGACTCTCTACATAGATATTATCAGATATTAGTACAGAAATCAGATTATTTATATACTTTGCACACAAAGATGGAAAAGATCTATACAGTTAGTTAAAAACAAGACCCAGAGATGACTGTGGATTAGATCATGAGCCTCTTTTTATTACAAAATTCAGACTTAAATTGATAAAGGTATGTCCTAAATAATATGCCTTATTAATATGAAGTGGAGGTAATAAATTCATTTAAAGGACTAGAACTGTATATACTGCATATACAGTACCCAAAGAACTATGGACAGAGGTTCACAACATTGTTCAGGAGGCAGCAACAAAAATCATTCCAAAGAAAAATGAGAGGAAAAAGCAAAATGACTGTTTGATATGGCTTTGCAAATAGCTGAGGAAAGAAGGAAAATGAAAGATAAAGGAGAAAGGGAATGATATATACAACTGAATTCAGAATTCAAAATAATAGCAAGGAGAGATGAGGTTTTTGTACATGAACAAGGTAAAAGAAAACAATAAAATGGAAAGACAAGATCTCCTCAAGAAAATTAGAAATATCAAGGGAAAGATTCTTGCAAAAAGGGACATGATAAAAGACAAAAATCTTAGAGATTTAACAGAAAAGGAAGACATTAAGAAGAGGTGACAAAAATACACCAAAAAACCTACATAAGGAATTATTATCACCAATAACCATGGTGATGTGGTTACCTGTCTAGAGTCAGACATCCTGAAGAATGAAGTCAAGTAGGTCTTAGTAAGCACTGCTAACAATAAGGCTAATGGAGGTGATGGAATTCCAGCTCAGATATTTAAAACTCTACAATATGACGCTGGTAAAATGCTGCACTTAATGTGTCAATGAATTTGGAAAATGTGGCAGTAGCCAATGGATTGGAAAAGAAAAGTTTATGTCCCAATCCTAAAGTAGGCCAATGTCAAGGAATGTTCAAATTATCAAATAATTGTATTCAGTTCACAAGCCAGCAAGATTATATTTAAGATTCTGTAAGTTGTCTTTCAGCCATATGGGAACTGAGAATTACTAGAAGAGCAGGTTGGTTTTCAGAGAGGCAAAGGAACTAGAGACCAAACTGCCAACATTCTTCGGATTATGGAGAAAAAGCAAGGGAGTTCCAGAAAAACATCTACTTCTGCTTCACTGACTACACTAAAGTTTTCAACTGTGTAGATCACAACAAAGCATGACAAGTCTTTAAAGAGATGGGTGTATCAGATCATCTTACTGTCTCCTAAGGAATCTGTATGTGGGACAAGAAGCAACAGTTAGAACTAAACATTTAACAATTGATTGGTTTAAGACTGGAAAAGGAATACAACCAAGCTATATACTGTTACCTTATTTATTTAACATGTGCAGAGTACTTTGTGCAAAATACCTTAATGAATCAAAAGTTGGTATTAAGGTTGCTGAGAGGAATATCAACAATCTCAGTTATACAGACAATACCACTCTGATGACAAAAATTGAAGAGAAATTAAGAAGCCTCTTGATGAGTGAAAAAGGAGAGTGTAAAAGTTGGCTTAAAGCTTAACATCCAAAAAACTAAGATCTTGGCAAACAGAGAGAAACAAAGTAGAAGCAGTGCCAGATTTTATATTATTGGGCTCAAATATCATTTCAGACAGTAACTAGAGCCGTGAAATTAAAAGATGCTTCTTCTTTTGGGGAAAAAAGGGCAAATATGTATAGTATGCTAAAAAGCAAAAACATCACCTTGTTAACAAAATTCTGTGTAGTCAAAGCTATTGTTTCTCCAGTAGCAATGTAAGGTTATGAGAGTTGGACTACAAGAAAAACTGAGGAGCACAGAATGAACGTTTTTTAATTGTGGTGCTGGAGAAGAATTTTGAGAGTCCCTTGGACAGCAAGGAGGTTAAATCAGTCAATACTTGAAGAAATGAATACAGTGTATTCACAGAAAGGTCAAATATCAAAGATGAAGTTCAAGTACTTTGACCACATAATGAGAAGACAGGACTCAGTGGAAAAGACCCTGATGTTGGGGAAAATTGAAGGCAAAAGGAGAAATAGACAGCCTTATAGATCAACCTTATGCCTTTCTGATCAGAGAAGCAAAAATTAGGGGTAGGATGTGCTGCCTCGTCTAAGTTTTCCTTCAGGGGAATCACAGGACACAAGATTTGGGGGTCAGTATCAAATGTCCATATGGTGAACTAGACAACTTATCTGGATCTTCTAGATGTGGGAGCACAAGTGGTTGCACTGACAGGATGCCCACATGTGAGGGACAAGAGAATTTTCACTGGCTTTGACCAGGGTTTCTACTGCCACAATTGCAAGTGGAACCATTCTAGCCTATTAAATAGATTGTAGTAGCAACCCTCAAAAACCTTCTAATATATCTTCCCTTCCTTTTCTCCTCCCTTTTCTCCTCCCTCTCCTCCAAGCTATTTGGGATTCAAACTTAACCCAGTTATCACCTGTAGCTTCTAGAAGCTGTGGCATGTTGCAATGGCAAGCAAAGAAATAGTTCATACCTTGTTTCAGCTATTGAATTAACACCGTGTTTCAGTTCAAGCTTCTTTTAAGTCTTATATCAAGCCTGTTAAGAAATAGAATGTGTGAACCCCACAACTTGTGAACCCTAGAACTCATGAACTCCTGGGGAGGATCTATAAGGAGAGCCCCAGAGCTAGAGACAGCAAGAATTGAGAAGAGGACTCTTGTGGTTGCAGAGTCAAGAAGGATAAAACTTGTGGTGTCCCAGAATTCTGTCTGCTCTGTCTGTGTTGATGTTTGTTTGTGATACTTTGTACAGAAGGCCTAGGACCTTACTGGAAGCCCTGAAAGAGGATTTTCTGGTTGTATGTTTACCAAAATCCCAGAACAGCGTCTTTGAGGTCCTGGGACTTTACTGATGATTTGTGCTGATCTCTTGGACCTCGTTTGTGAATCTCTGTTGATTTCTATGTTTTTTTGGTTTTTTTTTTTTTTGCTTTTTGGAGGGCAGTTGGGGTTAAGTGACTTGCCCAAGGTCACATGGCTAGTTTTTTGTGTTAAGTGTCTGAGGCCGGATTTGAACTGAGGTACTCCTGACTCCAGGGCCGGTGCTCTATTCACTGTGCCACCTAGCCGCCCCGATTTCTATATTTTTGATTTGTGTTGAGTTCTCAGACCTTGTTGGTGGGTCTGAATTGACTTCACAAGCAGATACTAAATTGATGATGTTGCCAGCAATGTGCATGAATATTATTGTGGCTCTGTCAAGCTTTGTCTTCCCAGAAACAGGAACTGTGAAGGATTTGAAGTGGACTGGACACTGTGAGCTTCAATATGGAATGGGAACTGGATGAATAACTGGACAAGAAGTTGGACAAGGGACTGGGAGATGCCTGCCTTTGAACCCAGGTGACAATTGGAGCTGAGACCATGGAAGAGGAACCATGGAAGCTGAAGGCCAGCCTCAAGTCAAGCTGAAAGAAGACTTTACTTGGATACTGTGTACTGAGTGAGAAGATTATGATTTACTGTGACCTAGGGGTGGAGAACTTTGACTTTTGTACTTTGTGATTGAATCAAGGATTTTGTGATTGACTAAGTGATTATACTTTGTTTTCACCAAAGTGGTCACAATACTTTTCAACAATGTGGCCATTTTACTGATAAGTCATTGTGAATGCTGTATTTTGATTCTCTGTGATAAGTTATAACATTGTGAATGCTATATCTTGATTTTCTGTGAATGTTTTGCTCTGATGTGTTATTGAATAAACAGAAAGTTTGCTATGCTATGTAATAAGAATCTGAAAAACTGTTCACAGCAGCAGTCCTCTGGAAAGCTGCTTGTGTGTGGCTTTACACAGGTGCAGCAGCCACACTCTGGTAAACCATTTCAATAGATGGGCTAAATCTGGTTGAGAGTAGCTGAGGGCATTTAAGCCCTTCAGGAATCTGGGGGTTGCCTTCTTTTAGCATGTGAAGACTTCCCCCAAAGTAATGGGCAGATAAAAACAATTTGCTCCAACTGCCATGAAGGTGGCTGAAGCAAGCACTGTGGAGCACTTAGAGCTTGGTTAAACATCAAAGAGATTACAGTCATCCACTTCATCCCAAGCCAACACTAGTCATCTTGACTTTGTCTTGCCATTGGACTTTGATGACTCTGGAAGCAAGAGTGACTCTGACCACTTTGTACAACATGTCTCACTTAAATACAATTTATGCACAAAGCAAAAGACATCAACCATGCCATTTTACCATTTTTACCTATGTCAAAGTCCTGTAGTAACAGACAAGTGATGAAGAAGCAGGTGTGGATACACTAAGAACTGTAGTCACAAACCTGCACACAGGAAACCTAGGCCATAGGGTCATCTTCTCACTGGAAACAGCAGTAGGATTTGACCACTCCCTAATCATCCAAGCAGTCTTTTGATGACAACACTGCTCACCTTCTGGTGCGAGAAAATGACTGGAAAAAGTGCCCTAAAAATTATCTGCTTCACCCAGCCCTGGCCTGCTTTTTATAGCAAGTAGGGATTCTACCCTGTGGTCAAAACACAAAAAAAGGAACAAGACCTTCTGCAAAGATGATTCCACTTACCATTGGCACATGGTAGATATGCACGCTTATGGACAACATGAAATCCAGTAGATCTAAAAGACAACCAACTCTTCTTGTGCTTGGTTAATCCATTCTGCTATCCATTTCTATTTTATGGGTGACTTTATCCAATCCACAATCAGAATTTTTAATTGCACATTTCTTTCCATAATGTTTTTCTTCGCTGTTTGTCCTTTTCTCCATCTCTTTTTAGCATATCCCTCCTCAGACATCTAATTCACTTCTGACCACTGCCTCCCTAATCTACATAGATTTTAAGAATCTCTCCCTTATCTTCTCCTGTTGTCCTCATATTCCTCAATTTACCTGCCCTGCTATCAGTGTTTCTATCTCTTCACCTCCTATTTCTCTGTAAGTTAAGAAAACTTTTATGCCTTTCTAGATACATATGTTATTCCTTCTTTAACCCAGTTCTGATGAGAAATATAGTTCTAGAACTACCCACCCTCTCATTCTAGAACTTCAGGACAAATTTTCCTTTATGGATTCTTGTAATATTGTATTTGAATTCCTTTTTATCATAACTTTTGGGTAGTCCAACAATTCTAATATTTTCTTTCCTTGATCTGTTTTCTAGATCAGTTATTTTTCTGAGATGTTTTAGTTTCTCTTCTATTTTTTCTTTCTTTTGATTGTTTTATCATTTCTCCATGTCTTGCAAAGTAATTAGCTTCATCTTGCCCAATTCTAATTTTTAAAGAGTTATTTTTTCCATAAAACTGAGTTGTCTTTTTTCAACTGGTTGACTCTTTTCATAATTTTCTTGTATTACTTACTTGATTTTCTTTCATAACTCCTATTTTTTTCTTAATTTTTCCTCAACATCTTTTATTTGATTTTTAAGCTCTTCCAAGAATTCATCTTAGGCTTGTGGCCAATTTATATTTTTCTTTAAAGTTGAAGTAACTGTTTTGACTTCACTGTCCTCTTCTGACTTTAAACCTATGTCTTGTCTATCTGTGGTTGAGTTCTTTCTTTTTTACTTACACCTTTTTTTTTTTAGTAGTCTATTTCTTGGCTGTTAACTTGAATTTAATTCTAATCCTGATATGTGGGGGAATGATGTCTCAAGCATCAGGCTTTTCATGTTGCTGCTTTCTAAGCCCTATCTAGTGGCCTGATATTACGTACCTCTCTCCACTCATGAGCCACAACTAGGGCCCCCAGCAGCACTGTTACTGCAAACACTCTTATTTCTTGTGGTCCTTCCTGTGGTTGCAAGCTGCAACTCACCTCTCTGCCCTGGAACTGAAACTAGAGACACTGCTCTCCTATGAATGATCACAGCCAGCAGGGGCCCCACACCTGATAGTGACCACTCCTAAAACTAAGACTCCCTGACATAGCTGCCCTCAGGGCTTATTCTTTGTTGATTCAATAGTATCTGCCCCCAAGTATTTGCATTTCAATGTGCACTTCAATCAGGCCAGACCACCATCCCAGGAGGTCAGGTCTTTACTAATGTCCTCACAAGTTGTCTTAGATTGGACATCTGATATACCCCGACTTTTAATTATTTCCACTCTTCTAAAGTTCAGTTTGAGGTATTGTTTTATGCTATGTGTGTGGAAGTTTAGAAGAGTGAGGTCATTTCCTGCCTTGTTCTACCATTTTCCCAAAATTTATACTTTTTCTGACATTAAGAAACTAGAGAGGCAGCTAGGTAGCATAGTAAATAGAGAAACAGCCTTGGATTCAGGAGGACCTGAGTTCAAATCCGGCCTCAGACACTTGACACACTTACTAGCTATGTGACTTTGGGCAAGTCACTTAACCCCAATTGCCCTCAGAAAAAAAGGGGGAAAAAAGAAACTAGAAAGAAAACACATGTACATCAATTAAAAAAGAACTAATCAAGTTGTGATACTTAGGTGTACTGGAAGATTACTATGCTATAAGAAATATGTATGTATAAACTATGTATAAAAAAATAATATGACATCTAGAACAAGCAGAACAAATAAACAGTATATACAATAACTACCACAATGTGATAAAATAACACAAAAATGGAAAATAACACAATAATGACAGCTGGATATTAAGAAATTATGAAGACTAAGCTTGGTCCCAGAGAAGCAAATACTTTCTTCATTTTTCTGCAAAAGTAGGTGATCATGAGAGTAGAGTACTACAGTTGTCAAAATATTTTTCATCTATTGGCTAGATTTGCTTAATTGCTTTTTTTCCCTTTTTTTAATTCCTTGCAATAAGAAATGATGATTTGGGAGGCAGCAGAGAGAGGAGTACATTAAAAATGGCTGAATAAATTATGATTTATGAATGTAAACCATGCATGGTATATATTACTGTGGTGTAAGAAATGGATAGTTTTAGAGAAACATGGGGAAGCTTGTATAAAAAGATGCAGACTAAAGTGAGCCAAACTAGTAGAATCATTTTATCTTATAACATCAAAGCTACAAAAAGAACTATCTTCAAAAACTTAAGAGCTCAGAAAAACACACTGATCAATCATGGCTGCAAAGGACAAATGATGAGAAATGTTACTCACTTCCTTAAAAAAAGATGATACACATAATGAGATATGTTTTGAGAATGACAAATATGGGAATTTGTTTAACTTGTTTGGTACAAGGATTTTGTTTTCTCTTTTTCTAGCAGAGGAGCGGATCATTGAAAAAATGCTCATTGGGCGGCTAGGTGGCGCAGTGAATAGAGCACTGGCCCTGGAGTCAGGAGTACCTGAGTTCAAATCCGGCCTCAGACACTTAACACAAAAAACTAGCCGTGTGACCTTGGGCAAGTCACTTAACC
>CM053599.1:168142457-168169751 GCA_028646575.1 Pseudocheirus occidentalis | reverse complement strand
AGGGGAATTCATACCTTCTCAGCAATGGACAGAGTTCATACCTTCTATACTTAGCCCTAAGTATCTGATAAACTAATTACTGTTACAATCTATTGGCTCAGCCATTAATATTTTTCCATTTGTTTAAATCTGATTTTATTTGTGTGAGAAGTGCTTCGTAATGATATCCATATAGTTCCTACATTTATCTTGGCAGGAAGTCTACCGAATATTTTCTATTGTTTATAATTATTTTAAATGGAATTTCTCTTTCTATCACTTGCTTCTGGGTGTTGTTGATAACGTGCAGAAATGCTGATAATTTCTGTGGGTTTATTTTATATCTTGCAACTTTGGTTAAGCTATTAATTATTTCAACTAATTTATTAGTTTATTCTCCAAGATTCTCTAAGTAAAGCATTTTGTCACCTGTAAAAAGTGATAGCTTTATTTGCTCAATTTCTATTTTAATTTCTTCAATTTCTTTTTCTTCTATTTTTATTAACTACATTTCTAGAATCATATTAAATAATAATAGTGATAATGGGCATACTTGTTTTGCCTCTGATCTTACTGGGAAGACTTTTAGCTTATCCCCGTTATGAAAAATGCTTGGTGATGGTTTTAGATAAATATTACTTATGATTTCAAGAAAAGCTCCATTTAGTCCTATTTTCTCTCATGATATTTTTATTTTGTCAAAAGTTGTTTCTGCTTCTATTGAGAGAAGCATTTCATTTCTGCTGGTTTTGTCAATGATGTGGTCAATTAAATTCATGGATTTGTTAATGTTGAACCAGTTCTACATTCCTGGTATAAATTTGACCTAGTTATAGTGCATTATATTTGTGATAAAGTGCTGTAATTTTCTTGCTAGTATTTGATTTTAAAATTTCCCATCAATATTCATCAGGAATTTGCCTATGGTTTTTTTTCTCTATTTTTTGTTCTTTCTGGTTTAGGTATCAGCACCACTTTTGTTTCATCAAAGGAATTTGGAAGGATTCCATTTTTGCCTATCTTCCCAAATAGTTTATATTATATTGGAATTAATTATTTTTTAAAAGCTTTGTAGAATTCATTTGTGAATCTATTTGATCCTGAGGATTTCTCTAAGGGAACTCTTTGATGGCTTAATTTCTTTTTTCTAAGAGGGGGTTATTTAAGAACCTATGTCTGCTTCTGTTAATCTGAGCAATTTATATTTTCATAAATAATGATCCATTTTTCTTGGATTACTAGATTTGTTGACATATAATTGGGCATAATAGCTCCTAATAATGATTTAATTTCATGGTCATTTGTGGTGATTTAATTTAAAATTTTTCAATATTGATAATTTGATAGTCTTTCTTTTTTAAATAAAATCAACCAATGATATATCTTTTTTTAATAAAACTCACTCCTAATTTTATGTATTAATTCAATGGTTTTCTTACTTTCAGTTTTATTAATCTATCCTTTTAATTTCAGCATTTTTAGTTTGATGTTTAACTCAGGTTTTTAATTTGTTCTCTTCCTAATTTATTTTAGATGAATGTCCAATTCATTTGTCTGCTTTTTCTCTATTTTTTTGATGTGAGCATTTAGAGATAAAAATTTCCCCCTAATTCCTGTTTTGACTGCATCCCATAAATTTTAGTATGTTGTCTCATTGTTGTCCTTCTCTTTCAGGAACTTGTTGATTGTCTCTATAATTTGTTCTTTGATTCCTTAATTCTTAAAGGAATAGATTATTTAATTTCCAATTAATTGTGTGTCTATCTTAATAACTTTACTGAATGTAATTTTGACTGCATTGTGATCTGAAAAGGATGCATTTAATATTTCTGCTTTTCTGAATTTGGTCATGAGGTTTTTATGGCCCAATACATCACCAATTTTAATCTATATGCCATATACTGATGAAAATTTTCTCCAGAAGCCTATCATGTCTAACTTTTCTAAAATTCCATTCACCTCCTTAACTTCTTTCTTGTCTTTTTTTCTTTAGGTTAAATCTATCTAGTTCTAAAAGAGGCAAGTTGAGGTACCCCATTAATATAATTTTGCTATTCCCTCCTATAATTCATTCAACTTTTCCTTTAAGAATTTGGATGCTTGGGAATATGGTGACATAGAAGCAGGTGAACCCCATGAGCCCCCATCATAACAACCTCAAATACCTATAAAATATGACTCTAAACAAATTTTAGAGCTCCAGAACCCACAAAAGTATGGAGAAACAAAGCTCCCCCTGAAGACAGCCCAACAGGCAGACAGGAAGGGCTAATCACAGAGTGCTGGATGCTGAGACCAGTCAGCCCCAGGGCAACCAGGACAAGCCACAGCTGGAGCATTCAGGAGAGTGGATCACCAGCAGCTGTGGCAGTTTCCAGACTTATCGACCCATAAGAACCAAGGACAAAGTGAAAGGTCAGTGGAACTTGACTAAATTTGGGGGAGAAAGGCAGGTCAGGCCATCTGCCCACAGGGCAAGAAAGCATCAGAAGTAGTGGCCATGCAGCTGCCTCCACATGGCTGCTTCAGAGCTCCCAGTCTGCAGACTGCAGGTAGGCCAAGTGATCATTCAGAGGCTAACTGCTCTTGCCTTAACCTGCCTGAATCAGGATCATGATCTTGGGTGGTGGTCCTGAAGAGTGGGATCAGTGAGCCAAAGCTGGTGGGAGCTGCAGAGATAAAGGTTTCCTAATAGGCCTGGTTGCTGTGAAAACCATTGTGATTTAGGACAAAGCTCTACCCTCTGGAAGCAGAGTTCCACAGAGCTAAAAAGTCAAATAATTGACTGGCAACATGAGCAGGCAAAGGAAGCAAAGTAAACACAGCAACCCAACTTTAGATTCCTATTTTGGGGACAAAAAGGATCAAAGCATGGATCAGGAGGAAGACAACACAGTCAGAACTCCTGCACCAAAAGCTTCCAAGAAAAATGTAAACTGGTTCAGGCCATAGAGGAGCTTAAGAAGGATTTTGAAAACCAAATAAGAGAAATGGAGGAAAAACCGGTAAGAGAAATCAGAATGATGCAAGAAAATCATGAAAAGAGAGTCAACAACATGACAGAAGAAAGTAACACCTTAAATAGTAGACTAACTTAAATGGAAAAAGAGGCCCAAAAATCCAACGAGGAGACGAATGCCTTAAAAAGCCAAATTTGCCAGTTGGAAAAAAAAAACCTCAAAAGCTCACTGAAGAGAATAATTCCTTCAGAATTAGAGTGGAGCAAATGGAAGTAAATAACTTCAAGAGAAATCCACATACTATTAAACTGAACCAAACAAATGAAAAAATAGAAGGCAATGTGAAATATCTCCTTGAAAAAACCACTGACCTGGAAAATAGATACAGGAGAGACAATTTAAAAATTATTGGAGTACCTAAAAGCCATGATCAGAAAAAGAATTTAGAAATCATCCTTCAAGAAATTCTCAAGGAAAATTGCCCTGATATTTTAGAACCAGAGGGCAAAATAGAATTTGAAAGAATCCACCAATCACCTCTTGAAGAAAATTCTGAAAAGAAAACTCCTAGGAATATCATAAACAGGTTCTGGAGTTCCCAGATCAAGGAAGAGAGCGAGACAAAATGGGATTAATTATCCCATAAAAAGGAGGCAAGGGATAACTGTTACAACTTTACTTTCATTTACTCTCATTAAATTTGGCTTAGGGAAGGAATGACATAAACTCTAAACTGAGTGTCTTGCCACACAAGAGAATAGGGGGGATGGGGATGAGAGGAGGGGTGATCTAGGGAAGAGCAGGGTCAGGGGGAGGGTTTCAGGAAGCACACACCTCAGTAAAGGGAGAGGGACAGGGTAGAGAACAAAACAAACAGTATGGGGAAATGATCAAACAACAATAACAACAAAAAATGTAGACCATACAAAGTTACTATGGTGGCAGGGAAGATCAAAACAAAAACTCAGGAGATAAGAAGTAAAAACTGCTACATCCAAGGCCTCAAAGGGAAACGTGAATTGGTCTCAGACTATGGAAGACCTCAAAAAGAATTTAAAAAAATAAGAGAGGTAGAGAAAAAATTGGAAAAAGAAATGAGTGATATAAGAAAAATAATTGGGGGGGGGGGAACCAACCACCTTAAAAAAACAAAATAGACCAAATGGTAAAAGAGGCTCAAAAATCCAATGAAGAGTATCTTTAAAAGTGAGAATTGTCCAAATGGAAAAAGCTGCACAAATATTAATTGAAGAAAAAAACTCGTTAAAAAGTAGAATTGGTCAGATAGGAAACAAGATACAAAAGGTCACTAAAGAAAATAATTTTTTTTTGCTCTTTGGAGGGGGAAAGCAGGGCAATTGGGGTTAAGTGACTTGCCCAAGGTCACATGGCTGGTAAGTGTTAAGTGTCTGAGGCCAGATTTGAACTCAGGTCCTCCTAACTGGAGGGTTGGCACTCTATTCACTGTGCTACCTAGCTTCCCCAAGAAAATAATTTCTTAATAATTAGAATTGGGCAAGCAGAAGCTAATGACTCCATGAGACATCAAGAAACAATTAAACAAAATCAAAAGAATTTTAAAAATTGAAGAAAATGTGAACTGTCTCACTGAAAAAAAAGCCTGACCTAGAAAATAATTGGAAGAGAAGTAGTTTAAGAATCACTGGACTACCTGAAAGCCATGATTAAAAAAAAGAAACTTAAACATCATCTTTCAAAAATTTTTCAAGGAAAACCACACTAATGTTCTAAAACCAGTGAGTAAAATAGAAATGCAAAGTATTGACCTATCACTTCCTGAAACAAATTCCAAAATGTAAATTCCCAGGACTATTATAGCCAAATTACAGAACTTCCAAGCCAAAGAAAAACTATAGCAAATAACCAGAAAGAAACAATTCAAATATAATTGCATCACAGTAAGGATAACATAAGACTTAACAGCTGCTACATTGAAGGATCAGAAGGCTAGGATTACAACCAATAATTACATATCCAGTAAAACTGGTTATTAATCCTTGAGGGGGGAAGACATTAAAGAGGACTTTTAAGGATTTCTGATGAAAAGACCAGAGCTGAATAGAAAATTTGACCTCCAAATACAAGAATCAAAAGAAGCATAAAAAGCAAACTGAAATGAAATTCTAAGGTACTCAATAAGGTTAAACTATTTACATTCCTGCCTAGGAAAAAGATACCTATAACTCTAAGTTAAACTTTTTCATTATTAGGGTAGTTAGAAGGTGTATACAAAGATGGAGGGCATGGGTGTGAGTTGAATATGATGGGATGATATCTAAAAAAAAGTAACAAGTGAAAAAAAGGAATACACTTGGAGAAGGGGAAAGGAGAGGTAATATGGGCTAAATTATCACACCTAAAAGACACAGAAAAGAGCATGTACAGAGAAGGGGAATATAGTGAAGGTAGGAGGTGAACATTTGAACTTTACTTTCATCAAAATTGGTTCAAAGAGGGAATAACATAAATACTCAGTTGGGTATAGAAATCTATCTGTTCCTACAGGAAAGTAGGATGTGAGGAAATAAAAGAAAGGAGATGGGTGGCTGATAGAAAGTAGGGTTGATTGGGAGAGGTAGTAGTCAGAAGTAAAACACTTGAGAATAGACAGGACAAAAGAAAAAGCAAGCAGAAAATAAGGGAAAATGGGATGGAGGGAAATACAGTCAGTAATCATAACTAAACAGCAAATATCCATAATTAGACTTCATTTCTCAAATATATAGAGAACTGAGTCAAATTTATAAAAAAAAAAAAGAACCATTCTTCAATTGACAAATGGTCTGAGTATATGAACCAATAGTTTCCAGATGAAATAACAAAAACTATAGCCACATGAAAAAAATGTTCTAAATCCCTATTGATTAGAGAAATGCAAATTAAAATAATTCTGAGATGCCATCTCATGCCGATCATATAGGCTAAAATGACAGAAGAGGAAAATATCAAATGTTGGAGGGGGTGTGGGAAATTGGGATACTAATTCATTGTTGATGGAGTTGTGAATTGATTCAATCATTCTGGAAAACAATTTGGAACTATGCCCAAAGGACTATAAAATGATATATGCCCTTTGACTCAACAATATTATTTTTAAATCTGTATCCCAAAGAGAGACACCATTGTCAATTGTCTTGACTTTGTCTTATCACTCGATTCTGACTACCCTGGAGGAGAGGGTTAGATTGATGACTTTCTGAAAGTTTGCTGCACTTAAATACAATTCACTTGCAAATCAAGACATCACTCTTGTGATGTCATTGATCCTCTTCAAGAATGACAGACAAAAAAACAGCACCTGCACCAACAAATAGCAACAAATAACAATTGTTTTTTGTTCAGGACAGACTTTGAGAGTCTTCCCCTACCACACCAATTATTTTGTGATGTCAAACTTGACCATCTTTTGTCTCAATTCTTTCCTAGCCCGTAATCACTACATGGGCATTGCCTCAGACAAACTGAGACCTGGGAAAGAGTTTATAATGCCCACTGCATCCTAGACCATAGTTCTTGAATTTTGTCTTGCCACCAGACTTAATTGACTGGAGGAGAGAATGAGGCTGATGATTTTGTGTAACTCTGCCTCACTTAAATCCAATTCACTTTCAAGTAAGATATCACCCTGCTTACATTATTGGTCCTTTTTGAGAATGAAGGATGCACAATAGCAATCCGAAAGAGATTTTTTAAAGAAGACCTATAGGTACAAAGATATCCATAAGCAGATCTCTTCTGGTGGCAAAGAATTGGAAATTGATGGAGGGTCCATCAATCGGGGAATGACTGAACAAGTTGTGATATATGATTGTGATATAATATTATTGTGCTATAAGAAATGATTAACAGGATGCTCCCAGAAAAACCTGGAAAGACCTATATGAACTGGTGCAAAGTGAAATGAGTAAAACCAGGAGAACATTATTCAAAATAACAGCAATATTGTAAGATGATCAACTGTCAATGACAGCTGTTTTCAGCAGTACAGTGATCCAAGAGGACTCCAAAAGATTTATGATAGAAAATGTTATGCATTCCCATAAAAAGAAGTGATGGAGTCTGAGTGTACATTAAAGCATACTTTTTTGTTTGCACTATTTTTCTTGGGGTCTTTTTTTGTCTGTGTTTTCTTTTACATTATTAACATGGAAATATGTTTTGCATGACTACACCTGTATAGCCTATGTTAAATTTCTTGCCTTGTCACATCACTGGGAGGGAAGAAGAAAATTTTGAACTTCAAATTTTAAGAAATGAAAGCTAAAAATTGTTTTTACAAGTGATTGGGGGAAAACAAAATACTAAATCAATAAACAGTGATAAAAGACAATGATAATCTAACTAGAGTTGATACTATCCTCTATCTCTTTGAAAAAGTTATAGCTTTCTTAGAAAATCTTGGTAAAACTGCAAATATACTTATTGAGAAAATTGTTTCATTAGTTGTAAATTTAAAAGTTAACTAGCAAAAAAAAACCAATAAGTAATAATATAAAATGGATTCCTGTTCAAAATAGCTATAAAATGGACTCTATGCATGCAAAATAACTGAATAAATTAAATTACAAAGAAATCCTTCAAGAAATGAAGAACAACTTAAATAAGCAGTGTTTATTTCTAGGCTATGCCAATATAATAACAATGATGATAATGCTAAAGTAGCAATGTTATACCAATCAAACTATCAAAGGCATAATTTATAGAACTTAGTAAAATAACAAAATTTATTTGAAGAAACTGTGAAGAATGAAAAACTCAAGAGAGAAATTCAGGGTAAAAACCAATTTATCAATCAGGCTAACTAATAATCAATAAATAGATGGTTAGTGATTTCCCTCAACAATCAAGGACAAAACCATGGAAATATTAAATGCCTTAAGTATTTTCATACAAGTGGGTACCCCCAATGGGCAAAAATCAACCCCAATTGGTGAACAATTAATGATTAAGTAAGATAAAAGTCTTCAGTTCCTCCTACTGAGACCATGGCTTGATCATGTGACAGTTTACTCCAGCAATTTGGACAGAGGAATCCATCTCCATCCAGATCATTGTGATTGGTTTTCTCTTTCATGAGTTGAATCACCCTAAATTCTAATGGAGGGGTGCAAGGACATGGGCTTATTCCCTCAGGGCAAGAATTCACCTAAATTATTTAAACTTCAAACAGAAGTATGGTCTCTTAATAAGGTGAGGCCCTTCCCAAGCTAGAGAAACATGTACCCTGAGGAGTAAGGCAATCTACTCTATTAACCATACCCTTCAGAGACTGGCTGATTTATATACAAGGGCTATCAGGAAATAAAAATCCTGGATCCTCATTAATTATGCATTATTAATAGGGGAAAATAATAATTTCTCTCAAAACAAAGCAACCTTTAATATCAAGAGGGAAAAAAGGAGGATGAAGGAGTAACAGAACTTCAAAAAACAGTTAACAAAATAATTTGATACTGATTAAAAATAGAGAAGCAAAATTCTTCTTTCCCCAATCCATCCTTGCAACCCAAGAAAACCCCATAGGACTAGCAAAAAATAAAAAATAAAAGCCTTTAAGCCTAGTTCAGTTGACACAAAAATGTCAACCCAATTTGGGCAATGTTTTATCAATAAAAAAATGAAAGTAAATCCTATGATTCCCTTATTTGTTTTTTGTGCACATTGTTCTCAAAAAGCTTTGGTTCAACATCCTAAAGGTACCTTTCTACTTTATTGTCTGAGATGGGTTCCAAGTGGTAAAATTTAGGAAATCATATTGATGGGGTACAAGCTCTGGAAACCCTTTGAACTCTGAATCTTCCCACTTGATGAGATATTTGCCTGAGGCCATAAGCCTTTCATTCAGGCTAGGACCTAATCTCCATTATTCTTAACCTAACCTAGCCCTCAGTTGTCCAGTTACTTTCAACCCTTGATCCTGTCAAAATACCTGTACCCAAACCTGTTATCCTAAACCAGCCTTTTCATTGTCTGTCATCTCTAGGTAGCCAACTATTTCCCACCCTTCATCCCATTCCTAGAGTCTGACCTCAGTGCTTTCAAGATCTTCCTTAGACTCCTCCTCAAAACCCTCCCCAAACCCCTCCTGTAGACCACCCCTAGATCCCTCCCACTGTCTTTCTGTAGATATGATCCATCTTGCCCCCATGAAGGTGCTGATATTAATCTAGCGCAAACTCACTCCATGTCAGATTATTCTGGCCTGCTTGCCCAAGACAAGTGACACAAATACTTAGTCTCCTTAAGAGTCTATCTGCTTTTGTGAATCTTTAATAAATTTTGCTTTTCTTTGACTGAGAGAAAGCTTGAGTCTAATTCATTTGGCAGGACCCAACTTCTTGGTATTTTGCTATCTCAAGCACCCCTAAACTCCCCAACCTCAACAATATTAAGCCATGTGACCACCTCTTCTTTTTGATAGAAAAAAACTACCCATTTTCTCCACACTGTGAATGATAGGCACCACTGAATGATAAATGAATGTTAGAAAGTCATACCCTGTACAGTTTATTTCTGTCACTGCAGGTTTATTCTGACTGACTTCTAAATTATTCATATTCTTTAAGCAATCAATATTAATAATCTGATTTTCTCCTTGACATTTTTAGTCACACTTCTGTTTAACTCAGTGTAAATAAAGGTCATTTAAAGGCTTCCTGCTGCTGTTCTGAAGGTCCTTAATTAATTCTAGGCATATCACCCCTATAACTATGAGTGGCAATTTTAATCAAGTTCAGCAATTAGCTGTTTCTTTAACAGAGATTTGATCAGGAAGACTTCATAGACACATTTTTGCATTAGGTCTACTTCATCACAGTTCCATGGCAGAGAGGGTGCTTGCTGTCCCAAGTAAGTAGGGACCCTGACGAGTAGTTTCACTTGCATTTACAAGGGATCTGGAGCCCTGAAGAACAATATCACTTTCAGTCACAAGGGAGCAGTGACCACACCCCTCTCTGGATCATACCACCTTGGAAGAAATGAAAATGTCCTAACCCCAGAACTAGCTCTGTCAATAACAGTGTGAAAAAGCTTGAATATTAGGAGAATTGCCCTCTCAATAACACTCCTACCCTGGGAACAGAGCTCAACTTGAACATGAAGTCAAAGTCAAGAAATACGCCAGAAAAATTAGCAAAAAGGGAACCTGATAATAAAAAGGTAATAGGATGACAGGGAAGATCAAGATGCAAATTCAGGAGACAGTGACTTTGAAACAGTCACAAACAAAGGCTCAAAGAAAAATGTGAAATTAACACCAGCCCAGCAAGAATTGCTAGAAGAGCATAAAAAAATGGTTTTTAAAGCCAAGAAAAGAATATTTGAGGAAAAAAATGGGATAAGAAATTAGACCAATGAAAGAAAATTATTTGCTTGTCAAAAGAGGCACAAAAAAATACTGAAGAAAATAACACCTCTTTTTTTGGCCTTCTAGAGTAGGGTAGGCAGGACAGTTGGAGTTAAGTGACTTTCCCAAGGTCACACAGTGTTAAATGTCTAAGGCCAGATTTGAACTCACCCAAAGAAAATAACAACTTAAAAACCAGAATTGGCCAAATCGAAAGAGGTGCAAAATTTAACTGATGAAAATCACTCCTAAAAAACCAAAATGGGGTAAATGGCAAAAAAGAAAAAAAATACAGAGCACTTTGAAGAAAGTAATTCCTTAAAAATTAAAACTGAGAAAGGGAAGGCCAAAGACTTCATGATAAACCAAAAGAAAAAATAAAGTCAAAAGAAGGAAAAATGAAAGAAAATATAACCAAATGACCAAAATAAATATACTGAAACTCAAAGAAGGGATTAATAAAAGTGGAAGTTTTTTTTAATTGTTGTACTTATAAACTTAAATGAGAAACTTGTTTTTATGGGGGAGGGGAACAAAATAGAGAAAGTATTGCTTAATTTGATTTTTTTAAAGGAAGAAAGTAGACGAATTACTGGTATTAAAAATGAAGAGAGCGAATGCACAAATGAAGATGAAATTGAATCAATTACTAGGAACTATTTTGCCCAATTATATGCCAATAAAACTAGCAGTCTAAGTGAAAAGGATGAATATTTACAAAATGTGAGCTGCTCAGGTCAAAATAAGAGGAAATAAAATACTCTAATAACATTATCTTAGGAAAAGAAATTGAATGAGACATCAATGAATACCCTAAAAAAAATCACCAGAACCATGGAGATTTACAAGTTAATTCTCCCCAAAATTTAAGTATCCATTAATCCTAATATTATACAAAATATTTAAAGAAATAGGCAGAGTCCTACTAAATAGCTTTGACAATAAAATTATGATTTTGATACTTTAGCTAAGGAGAGTGAAAATAGAAAAAGAAAACCGCACGCATGCGCGCACGTGTGTGTGTGTATGTGTGTGTGTGTGTGTCTGTGTGTGTGTGTGTGGTTTATCTATAACATAGTATGTGTGTTTGGCAGCTAGGTGGTGCTATGTAAATATGCATATAGATATACAGAGATTTTAAATACATATTTTCTCACATCCCAGTGAGCATTTAGCATTTTCATTTTCTATCATCTTAACCAACCAGATAGGTTGCTTAAGAGCTATTTTAATTGGCATTTCTCTAATTATTGGTGATTAAGAACATTTTAAAATTGTCTATTGGGCTATTATTCTTATAAACTTAGCTTATAAATTCGGGGTGTGTGAATATCTGTATAAAAATATATATGTGTACATATATATATATGTGTGTGTGTGTGTGTGTGTGTGTGTTTACACACACACACAGGAGAGACGCAGAAAGAGAGAGAAAAGGAGGGGAGAGGAGCAGAGAAGAAGGGAGATGAGAGGAAATTAGGGGAAGGCAAGACAAGGGAAGGTAGGGGAGGAGAGAGAGACTGTGAGACAGACAAACACAGAGAAAGAATGAGGTTTGTCAGAGAATTTACTGCAAAGGTTTTTCTCCCAATTTATTGCTTTTCTTCTAATTTTTTCTGCATTGGTATTGTTTCTGCAAAAGCTTTCCTTTGATGTAGTAAAAAATAATCTATTTTGTGAATTGCTGTGAATTGTTCTAGATTAGTCATGAACTCTTTCCTTACTCTTAAATCTAACAGATAATATCTTTTGTGGGTCGTTAATTTGTTTATCCTATCACCTTTTCATATCTAAATTATGTACTCATTTTGAGTTTATCTTACTAGATATGCGAGATGTTAGCCATTGCCCAGTTTCTGCCAGACAACTTTCCATAAAATTTTGTCAAATAATGAATTTTTGCAGAAAACAGCAAAGATCTTCGGATAAATGAAACACTGGATTACTGTTTTCATTTGCTTTTGAATATTGAGTACTTAATCTGTTCCACTGACAAATCTCTTCATATCTTATTCAGTACCAAATTGTTTTGAAGACCACAGTTTTGTACTATACTTTGAGAACAGATAAAACTAGGTTCCCTTCCTTCTCATTTTTTTCCCATTAATTCCCTTAATATTCTAGGTCTTTTGTTCCTCCAAATGAATTTTATTATTTTTTCTAGCTCTACAAGTAATTCTTTTGTAGTTTGATTGGTATAGCACTGAATGAGTAAATGCATTTAGGTAATATTGTCATTTGGTTCAGACTACCCTTAATATTTCTCTAATTCTTTAAATGTGTGAAGTGTTTTGTAATTGTGTTCATACAATTCCTCTGCATAACTTGGTAAGCAGACTTCCAAGTGTTTTGCACTTGTAGGTACTTGAATAAGAATTTCTTTCTATCATTTTCTACTGAATTTTGTTGGTAATATATAGAAATGCTCATCATTTGTATGGGTTTATTTTATACTCTACAAATATATTGAGGCTGTTCGTTGTTTGAGCTAGTTTTAAGTTGATTCTCTAAGGCCTGCTAAGTAAACCATTATATTTTATGCAAAAAAAAAAAAATGAGTGTCCTCATTGCTTTTTAAGAAAGTCATTCATTTTGAATTTAAGTAATAAAAGAAAAAAGGAACATTTCCATGTACATTGCACAACACAAAGAGATGATTCAATATAAAATCATGAATTTCCATTTCACACTTTAATTTTTTTAATCTACATAACAAATATTACACATTGTTTTTAAAGCTACCCTGCTTTTTGGTGCTTCTGAGTTTTCTTTTGTAATCTACTGTGCACTTTTTTTTTCTGCCTGACTCCCCACCCTCCCCTTGAAAAGGCTACCATTAGACAGAAATAGGTATTCACATGCAAAACCGAACTATACATATTTCTGTTTATCAATTCTTTCTCAGGATGTGGATAGTATCTTCATTCATAGGTCCTTTGTAATATATTAAATGACTTAGTCATTCAAAGCTGTTCTTAGAATAATATTAATGTTACTGTGTACAATGTTGTCTTGGCTCTGCTCATTTCATTTTGAATTATTTCATGCAAGTCTTTCCATGTTTTTCTAAAAGTCAAACAGCTCATCATTTCTCAAAGCACAGTACTATTCCATCAGAACTATAAAGCACAGCATGCTTAGTCATTCCCCAACTGAAGGGCATTACTGCAATTTTCAGTTATTTGCCACCATAAAGAAAGCTGTTATAAATTTTTTGGAATGTGTATATAGATTCTTTACCTTTTCCCCTAATCACCTTGGGAAACAGACCCAATAGTGGTAATGCTTAGTCAAAAGGTATATGCAGTTTATTGACTCTTTGGACATAATTCCAGATTGCTCTCCAAAATGGCTGGTTCAATTCATAGTTCCACCAACGCTGAATTAATATCCCAATTTTTTCACTATCCTTAAACATTTTTTTCTTTCTCCTTTTATCATTTTAGAGAAAGTAATAGGAATAAGATTATATCTCAAAATAGTTTTACTTTGCCTTTTTCTAATCAGTAATTATTTAGATCATTTTTCATATGACTATATAGGTGTACATGCATATGCAGATAGATAAATAGATAGATAGGCAGACAGACAGATAGATAGATAGATAGATATGGGTGTAAATATCCATTGATTTCTTCATTGAAGAGTTGCCTATTCATATCTCTTAAATATTTATCACTTCAGGGAAATGATGGGCAATCTTGAAAATTTGACAAAGTTCTTTATATGCTTCAGATGCATGTTTAAGAAACATGAGGGGAGATTTAGGTGAGAAACTGCTTATAAAAAGTTTCTCCTAATTTTCTATTTTCCTTCTAGTCTTGGTACCACTGGGTTGTTGGTTTTTTTTTTTTTGCAAAACCTTAATTTGATGTAATCCAAATTATCCATTTTATACCTCACAGTGCTTTTTAACTCTTATTTATTAATCCATTATTCTCCTACCCATAATTTTGATAGGTAATATGTTTTGTGTTTTTCTAATTTTCTTGAGGAATATCCCTTTATATGTAGGGCAAGCATCCATTTTGGTCTTATCTTGGTAAATGGTGTAAGATATTGGTCTATGCCCTATTTCTGCCAGACTGCTTTCAGGTTTTCCTGACAGTTTTTCCCAAATAATGAATTCTTATCCCAAAAGCTTAAATATTTTTCAAAAAAGGTTACTATGATCAGAGCTTAATAGGACATATGACATTCAAACATATGGCTTAATAGAAGCATAAGAAGGTAAGTATGAAAGAGGGACTCTTTATGGGACTCAATAAAATGTAGTTATAGTCCTACATTGGAAGATAATACATGTAATTCCTAAGATCTTTATTTGAAGAGTTAGATGCAGGATAAAGGCATGATTTGAATATTGTGATGACCTCAAAAAATGATGAAGTGGGACAAAAAGAAGCACTAGAAAAAGGATAATGGAGAAGTAGAATGTAAAAAATTCATCTCACATGAAAGGCTGGTGTTTATTTGAGAATTTTTGATTTTTTTATTTTTGAGGGGTTTTTTAGTTGTATGCATGAATCATTCTGCCCTTGCTCTTACTTATGTAAATGTTTGCAGATAAAATTTGCCCTAAGTTCTATTGTCAATGCTTCCCACAAATTTTGGTATGTTGTACCATTTTTATCATTATAATTAATGAAATGGACTTTTTATGATTAGATCTTTGATTCATTCCTTAGGATTAAGCTATTTAGTTCCAAATTGCTTTTTAGTCTATTATTCCAAAGCTCTTTATTAAATTTAAATTTTATCATTTTATTGTTAAAATATACATTAAATATTTTTGCATTTGTTTGTGGTTTTATGCCTTAATATATAATCAGTTTTTGTAAACATTCCTTGCACAGCTGAGAAACAAGTATATGTGTTTCTTTTTATTCTAATTCAATGTCCTCCCTTGGTCTAGAACAGAGGTGGGAAGCCTGTGGCCTCCAGGTTACATGTGGCTCTCTGAGTACTCAAGTGTGGCCCTTTGAATCCAAACTTTGCAGAATGAATTTGTTACATATGGCCTCAAGTTCCCCACCCCTGGTCTACCATATCAGATTTATCTAAAATCTCTAAATCTCCTTACTTTCTTTTTTGTTTATTTTATAGTCAAATTTCTTGAGCTCCAAGAGGGGGTAAAATGAAGTCTCACCCTGTTATAGTCTTACTACTTCATTTGCATTAAATTTTTCCTCTAAAAATTTAGATTCTATGGCATTTTATATATACATATGTGCATAGATACATAAATTTTATATCAGTGGCAACTAGGTGGCACAGTGAATAGAGCATTGGTGCTGGAGTCAGGAGGACTTGAATTCAAATCTGACCTCAGACACTTAATGCAAAAACTAGTCATGTGACCTTGAGCAAGTCACTTAACCCCAACTGCCCTCCAGAAAGGAAAAAAAAATTTTAATTTTATATGAATTTGTCTAATGCACCTTTTAGCAAAATATATCTTCCGTTCATCTCTTTCAGTTGCCCCCAATTTTGCTTTTCCTTTGTCTAACATTATGATCATTATGTGCTTTTGTTTCTTTTACTTCAGATGAAGTATAATGTGTTCTGCTTAGCCACTTATTTACCTGTGTGTGTGTCCTTTGGTTTCAAATATTTCTTATAAATGTCATTTTGTGTATATGTGTTCTGGGTTCTAATTCTGATTCTAATTGTAATTCTGCTATATCTTCTCTTTTATGAATGAGTTCATCTCATTCACAATCATGGTTATGACTGCTGATGGTATATTTCCCTCCATCCTAATCTTTTTCATATACTGTGTTTTTTGTCTTTCTCCTCTTAGTTAATCCTATAGAGGGAGGTGTGTATGTGTGTGTGTGTGCATGTGTGTGTGTGTGAGTGGGGGTGGGTGTGGGGGAGGCTTGGGGAGGGTGGGTGAGGGTATGTGGGTGTGGGTTGTGGGTGGGTGTTGTTTCCTCCTTTATCTAGATTAGAGTGTTTCTTACTCCTCTGCCCACCCTCTCCAGTGAATAAACTCTTCCTTCTGTATTCCACTTACATGAGAAAATTTTCCTCATTCTTTCTCTCCCCATTCCCTCTTTTCTGGTTAATTTATCTTCCCTACACTTCCACTGTTCTTTAGAGATCATCCCAATAAAATAGCATCAAACTCATATCTTCTTTCTAAATAGACTCCCTCTATGAGCCCTAGTGATGATAAAATTTTGAAGGGTTAAATAATATCATCTTCCTATATAATAATATAAGCAGTCAAATTTGTTTAGTTCCTTATGATTTCTCAATTGAGTTTACCTTTTTGTGCTTCTCTTGAGTCTTGTGTTTTAAAGTCAGATTATCTATGAATTTTTAGTCTTTTTAATGGGAAAGAATGTAAGTCTTAAACCTTTCCCCTCCTTCTGTAGAATTATATTCGGTTTTACTTGGGAAGATTATGCTTGGTTATAATCCTAGATCCTTTAAACAAAGATTATAGTTCAAGTTCTCTACTCTATTTGAGTGGTAGCTGCAAAATTTTGTGTGATTTTGATTGTGATTCTTTTTGTATTAGAATTCTTTCTTTCTGATTTTGTTTTTTTTTAACTTGTAAGTTCAGAATTATGTCTGTATTTCTGGGAGTTTTCATTTGGATGTTTCTTTAAGGAAGTAATCAATGGATTCTTTACATTTCTATGCTGGCCTCTGCTTCTAAGATATTTTGACAGTTTAATTTTCTGAAAGTTGATTTGTTCAAAGATTTTAGGAAATCCAAGTTACTTAAAGTCTTTCTTCTTCATTCATTTTCCAGGTGAGTTGTTTTTCTTATTAGATATTTCATATTTCCTTCTACTTTTTCTACCTCTTTATTTTGATGTGTTATTTCTTAGTGTCACGTGGAGTTATTAGCTTCTATTGGGACAATTCTAATTTTTATGGAATCATATTCTTCAGTAAGGTTTCATACCTCTTTTTTGTTGTTGTTCAATCATTTTTCATTCGTGTCTAACTTTTTATGACCCAATTTGGGATTTTCTTGGCAAAGATAGTAGAGTGGTTTGCCATTGCCTTCTCCAGTTCATTTTATAGATTAAAAACAAAACTTACACAAACAGGGTTAATGGCCACACAGATAGTAAGTGCCTTAAGCCAGATTAAACTCAGGAAGATGAGTCTTCTTGACTCTCAAGTTCAGCAAGCCATTCACTATACCACCTAGCTGCCCTTCATACTCCTCTTATCAAACCATTAATTATCTTTTCATATCTTTCTGTCATTACTTCTCATTTGGCTTATAAAATCATGTTACTTGGGGAGAGATAGCTGGGTAGGGCAAGTGCTTATCTTATCACATGATTAAACTTCAGCTGAATGTGAACTAGAACATATAGAAATGTAAAGAAACATTGAAGTTTTTCTTAGGGGAATTTTTGAAAAATATCTTCATAATAAGAGAGAGAATGCCTGGAAAATGGAACTTACATATATCTGCCAATTAAGCATAGCTGAAGAAGACTTTTGAGAGTCCCTTGGACAGTAAGCAAATCAAATCAATCAATATTTAAATAAATTAATCCAGACTATTTGCTTGAAGATTAAATACTGAAGCTGACACTTAAATACTTTGGCCACATAATCAGAACATTGGACTTACTGGGAAAAGACCCTCATACTGGGAATGATTGAAGGTAAAAGGAGAAGGGGAAAGTAGAAGATGAAATGGATAGTGTCATGGAAACAATGAACATGAACTTGAATATACTATGAAAGACAGTGGAGGTTAGAATGGCTTGTCAAGCTATGGTCCATGGGGTCATGTAATGGTAAAGGAATTTGAAGATCTTCACTGCCCCTTAATAGATCTTACTTGAAGACCAACAAAAGAAGACCAACAAACAAAGAAGTTTGTTTTTCAGGAAGACACAACTTTTGTTACTTTGTAATTAGACAGTGGGTCACAAAGTTTGTGATGTCTTCTGACCCTGAAGAAGGATATATACATACATACACACACATACACACATACACACATACATACATACATACATACATACATATACACACCGTGATGTTTTGCTTTTAGGTTCACTTATGGGAAGAGTTGTGTGATTTGGCCAGATGAGACTCTGGGCAGCTGTAGAGTCCCCCAGCTTTGAAAACCCAGATGTTGGTGATTCTTTCTCTGGCAACAAACTATGTGGGTATATTATGGTCAGACAGCTAGAAATATTATCTGTTGGTCTGTTAATTGTGTAATTTTCTCTGTATTTTTGGCCTGCTTGTAATTTCTGTTTGTATTTTCTGAAGTTTAGGGTGCTGATTTTCTCCCCTGAACTAAGTAAATGATATATATGTTTGATTAAAGTAAAATTGTTAATCCATTTCGAGTTGCTTTATTTTAGAAAAGCAGATCAAAAAATCTGTGCTAGCAGCCACGCTGGGTATGTTAGGATGCTTGCTGTTACAGGTCACCAAGAATCAAACATGAGCGAACAACTAAACAAGAGTAACACTTTATATCTTTAGGTCTAGATAACTGCTATTATTGTTCAAATACTTATATATCTTAAAAGATCATTGATTTCATAAGTATTGGTTACCTCTCTCCACCGATAGAATTTGCAATCCATCTAGGCTTTTTCATGATATCCAAGTTTGAAAAAACAATCCCATTTAAACTTGAATTGGCTGGTACTTAAAATCTTTCCATCTTGATAGGACCTGCCAGACTTTACTTTCTGCTGGTATAGTCTTTGAAAATGTATACTGCTAAAAAAAAAAAAAAGGGGGGGAGGCAAAACTTAAAGATAGTACAATCTTACATTTATGTATGCAAGTGTAAATATATAAATATATGTGCATTCATGTTTAATTGTTGCCTTCCCTAGGGTGATTATAAAGAAAGCAGAAAATTAGAGGTAGGGGGGAACTATCAGACAATCTGTCAGATAGAATATGATTGTGAAGGAATACTTCTGTTATGTAAGAAATGATGAGCTAGTTAATTAGAAATACATGGAATGACTTGGACCTATGAAGAAAGATGCTATTCATCTCCAGAGAAAGAAGTGACAAATAGAAATATGCATTGTATATTCTTACATATATGTATTTGTGCACATATTTTGTTTGTATGTGTGTGTGTCTATACACAGATATATAGACACACATATATTCACATTTAATTATAGTCTTCTCTAGGGTGGGGGGGAGGAGGGAGAGAAAATAAATAAAATTAAAAGTACGCAGCAGAGAACAAAAGAAAACAGAAGGAAGCACAGAAAAGCTGGGTTGTTTTAAAAGCAATGTGAAGGATTTATTTCAAAGGTTTTAGTGACAGAGAAATTTGTTGCTTCATATTGAATTTTCTTTTGTGTTCTCTTGTGTACGTGAAAATGTTCTTTTTTTCTTTTCTCATTTTATATCCAAGTTTAATATGAATGAATTATTAAAAAAAGAAAATTTACACTTCTATGAAGTAATTTTATGTAGAATTGGCAAATTTTTAACATTTTAAAACACTGTTCATCATGTACCTTTCTGCATATGAGTCATAACTTGTATTATCTTTTCAAATGCGTTAGCTATTTTGTACTTTCCAATATTCATTATTATATGACCTTAAAAACATATAAATCACTATATGATAATTAGCTTGTTTTAAACCTAAGAGAAATATACTCTCTCCTCAGGTCTACATGAGTCTCTGCTGTGAAATAAGTGCAATCACTGTTTCTCTAGCCTTACAGGAAAATTCCCAATACTCAAATACAGATTTAATCCTCTGCCTTAATTTATGTTTATAAATTCTCATAAGAGAACTTTAGTATTGCCATCAAATTTTCTGACATAGCAAGTTATGTCTCTGTCTGGAAGAGTTTAGTTTAGCTGAGACATCTAACTTTAGCCTTCATGCTATCTGGACAATTCTTGCTTGTAAAATTCTGAAGATATCAATTAAATCCCTAGTATTTGCTGATCAGTTTGTTGTTTTGTCTGGCCTAAATCTTCAAATTCTGCTATCAGTTCTATAATGTGTCTGTCTTCATCTTCAACCTTTGCCCTCCATAAAAACTAAAATTAAATCCATCCTGCCTTGTTCTATATATAATTTGGGGAAATATTATCCATGGCTCCCTACTGGTTTCTATGTAATATGGGACTATGCCATGAGCATTTAATAAACCAGTTATTTAAAATGTGTCCATGTTACCATATGTATGATTAGCAATGATAACCTATCAAATGATCCCAGAGTGATTCTTGAAGAAGACTAAAATGATATCACTATGTTGGAGTCAAGTGTGTCTGACTATGGCCAATCAGACCAATACAAGCTTAGAATTAATTACAGGTTAGGCACAAATAATCCACATAAACATCTGGAGTAGAGATATCTCCAAATGTGTGCATCTCACATTTCTTTTTAGCTACTTTAACTTTACTTTGCTCATACAGAACAGCACTTTCTTTGATGCAGTCACACCATGCTGGCCAGTCCTTTGTCAGGGTCTAATACATCATGCAATCAATTCCAAAACTCTTCAGAGAGACATTGAGTGTCCTTATATCACTTCTTCTGCTCTCCATGTATGAGTTCTTTGTAAAATAGCCTTGTAGGCAAACTTACATTTGGCATTTGAACAATGTTGGTCAGCTCAACAGAGTTCTACTTACTTTTTGGGGGGGGGGGTTCCAATTAAGAAATTTATTTAAATAGATCAAATAGAGCAGGTGCCTCCTTGTCTCTAAACTTAGAAGAAGGTGTTGGGCCTCTTGTTGTTAAAGTGTGGCTTGTGCTGGCAATGCAGAACTCTGTGGGATAGAGGGAACTTGATTTTGGAGTTGTGAAACCACTTGACTCTGGGACAGTGGCATTTGCTGGCAGAAATTTCTTACACTTTCATGATCTGGATGAGGTGGGCCCACATGGTGGTGGGTTCCCATATCTTGGTAGCACTGAGTGACAGCACCAGCAGTAGTCAGGTCTCTGTACTCCCTGTACATGTTGTGAGTCCCACTCCTACAATCATAGTGCAGCCAGATGCCAAAGCTTTTCACTCTAAGAGGGGACTTTTCAAAGACCTGTCCACAGTATATCATTTCTCCAGAAGACTTCTTCATCTTTTTCAGCTGGGAAGCAAAGTACCAGAATCAGGACTTTGCATAGACATGATTAGGAGCAAAGATCCACATGTGATAAAGAGGAAGGCACCGGGCTCTTGGGAGTAGGCAGGCAGCTCACAACTACTTTATACAGTCTCAGGGTACCTGAGGCCTTCATGGTGCTGCCGCCTCATGCCCTGCCAATCTTCAAAAGAGAGTTGCACTTTCTACACTAGAGTTTGAATGCTCAGCAGTTTAGCTCAAGAAAGGAGTTGAGTGTCCAGTACCTTATCTCTCCAGGTGATCTTCAGACTTTCTCAATGTAATGTTCATTTTTGCATTTTTTCCCCTCTAAACACACACACACACACACACACAATTTATCATATGGGATAATATACTTCTACATGGGATACTATTATGATATTTAAAAATGGAAAACATCAATAAAATTTTTTAAATAATCTTAAAATTACATTTTAAAATTAATTTTTTTATTTTAAAATAAACTATTTGTCCATATAACTGGTTTTCTACAATCCCTCCAATATTGTAAAAATATTACTAGTACCAGAAGTGGGCATTGTTCCTAAGGCAGTTTGGGAGAAATGTCCTTCAAGTAGATCCACTTTCAAGATTGCAAATAACATATAAACTTAGTATATTTACCACAACCTGATAATATCTACTTAAATGATCTTCCAGTAATTAGTTCATATGCTGTAAACCATTTCAAACCTTATAGAGTTAAACTTATAAACAAATGCTATAGAAATAAAAACCAAACTGTCTGTAGTTCATCTAAAAGTTAAGAGAATTGTGGTCTTCATAATGACAATTGTTCTTTTATCTTAACATGAGTTCTGCATGTGACATAGCTGTACTATCTTTCTGCTAGAGGAGCAATCAGATTTTAAAGTTAATAAGTCCTTTTATCCTGATATTATCAGAAAGGGACCTCAAACAGAAAAAAAATTAATCTCCATTTAGAACTCAAAAATAAGATGTGAAATGTATTTTTCTAATGATTTGATACTTTTTTTAAAAGTAGCTTCAGCATTAAAACTCATTTTTATAGTTTTCAACTCTCTTAACATTGTCCTAATTTGAAAACTGATCTTTTAACCAAGTAAATAGATCATACTACAAATTTAAATATTTTTTCGATGTATTTTACACCCTTACTGAAAAACTATGACAACAATCCATTTAAAATGTGAATTTCAATGAACTGAGATATTGTTCCTAAAGATAAGTGTTTTCAGTTTATGTGACTTTATTTGTTTTTCTTTTTTTTTTTGGAGGGCAGTTGGGGTTAAGTGACTTGCCCAAGGTCACACGGCTAGTTTTTTTTTGTGTTAAGTGTCTGAGGCCGGTTTTGAACTCAGGTACTCCTGACTCCAGGGCCGGTGCTCTATTCACTGTGCCACCTAGCCGCCCCTCAGTTTATGTGACTTTAAAGACTCATTGTGTAATTTTTAAAAGGACCCTATTTCTGGTTAACCTGAGGAACATACATACTTTTTTTTTAATGTATACACCTTCAGGTATAGTAATAAAAAGTTTCTTAACAACTAATATCAATTTTAGATGTGATAGCAATACAATTTGAGATTTCATCAATGATCACCAAAACATATCCAAAGATAGGTAGTAAAACATATCTAAATATTAAGCATTTGTGAATATTCAAATGAGCCTGCAAGAAGTTCAATGGTTTTGTTCTTTGGTGAAGGTATTGATGCTGTACCCACATAGAGTCACCAATCTCTGGCTCTCTTCCTCTTGACTCAGAACTCTTCACTCTCACCAAGGAATAAGTCAGTCAGGAAGCTGCTCTGCCAGCATGGCCTTCAAAGACACTGGCAAGACTCTTGTGGAACCCAAAGTGGCCATTCACTAGATATGGATCACCTTGACCAGCCACAAAAAATCACTCAAGAAAGCGTGTGCTGACCTAATTAGAGGAGCCAAAGAAAAGAACTTGAAAGTGAAGGAATCTGTTCAAATGCCTGCCAAGACACTTAGAATCACAACTAGAAAAACTCATTGCAGTGAAGGTTCAAAGACTTGGGATTAGTTTCAGATGAGAATCTACAAACACCTTATTGATTTGCACAGTCCTTCTGAAATTGTTAAACAGATCACTTCTATCAGCATTTGAACCAGGTGTAGAAGTTGAAGTCACCATTGCAGATGTGTAATCAGTCATCTCTTTTAATAAATTAATTGCAACTATTGAAGAAAAAAGTTCAATTGTTTCCAGAATAATTTAAACCTTATCATTTAGAATGACCCCCATTTCTTGGACCTTTTTCATTGTTTTTTTTACTAGCATAGCATCATAAATCTTAAGATTACAAATACAACTACAGCTATCACAAAAAGTTTATAGGTATTCAATGAAAGATCTGAAAGCCAACCACCTATTTCCTAGTTCTGAATTGGAAGCTACCAATACTATCATTTTCCTCAAAGTGAAAGCTGCTACTCCATTAAAAGTAAAACTTTTATATCTTTATCCCATTACATTTTTCATCCTGTCCTGTCTTAGATGATATGCAAATATTATATTTATTATATCATATTGTATTACATTAATCATATCATATGTTATATAATAATTCCGTTCTGTTTGGGGAGTATGTATATTATCTTCGTGTCATTCAAAAAAGAGATGTGATGTTCTACAGAATTAATCATATATATATATGTATACATAAATATTTAAACAATGTGTGATGAGATAGTAAGTCTAATAATTGATTTTTACTTATCACCCAGATAAGGAAATTGAAAAAGGAGGGGACACAAGTTCAGAAAAGTAAGAAATAAAATCACAAAGCAATAGGATTATTTATCTTTGTTACCCAGTATAGTGATTCAGAAATATTTGCTAGTTGCATCAAAAAAGGTCTATCATAAGACTTTTGGAGTGCTACTGTCACAGTCAAAGAAAATTATTATGTAAGAAGGAACGACGTTACCATAACAAATTCTGGTCTGATTCCTTAAGACCAAACCTAAAGTCACAAACTGATCTATCATAAGTACACCAAAAGAAAATTCCATTAGTTTTGCTTGATTTCAGGTAAAAATCATAAATACCCTGCTGAGATCCACATTATTTACAAGGTTAAAGAGCCAGGCTCAGAATCAACCATGTTGGAGACATTTCTCTTCAGAAAGGAAATAGCACAATGGGGAAACTGAGTCAAGAAGGTTTCATCATTGCCTTCATAAGACTTCCTTCTCAGTTATTACTACTGACCAGTAACAGTTTGTAGAGGATCATCCTCTGAGCAGCTTTTAGCATATCCTTTGAATGGTAAATTGTTGGCTCAAGAAAAAGATTTCTATGTTAATTCAAAACCCAGAGCAAGTCAAATTGCACTTCCATATTCTATTGCTAAAAGTTTAGAACAAGACATAATTGTTTTTCACGTTATAATAACAGTCATCAATTATTTACAATTAACAAAAACATTCAGAGACATTTTTTACTGAATATACACAAGGCTTTACCAAAAGGGTATTCTCATTTAAACTCATCCCAATAGAAATATCAATTAAGAAAAAATTAGGAAAATACTTATATTATGAGTTTATACATAAATACAAATTCATATATAGCAAAGAACAAAAACATTTGTCATTGAATATATAATAGTAAAACTAAGTTGTCTCAAATATATAATTTTAATACATTTTAATATATAATTCCAAGTACAATTCATTATATAAAATTTTAAAATGCTATTTCTTACTATAGGCTGTGAGGGGTTGAGGGCAGAAAGGTTTGGGTTCTCTTTTCTAAGATAATGGGATTTCCAAATACACCTGAAAAGTCCAATCAGACTTATTATATGCAATATTTAACCAGAAAAGCGTACTGCTATCCAGATTTTCTTTTTAAAAATTTATTACACTGTAGGCACAAATTAAAATAAAATAAAATATGATGGTTTCTCAGAGGCAAAATGAAAGAAATTAAGCATACTAACACAATATCATGAACTTAAAATATAGATCCTAAAAAACTTATTTCCAGAAAAATTCGATTAATAAAATTGAATGAATTTCTGACTCATATTACCAAAAATAATTTCATTCACCTAGTTAGACATTCTACACTATGTGTATTGTGTCCAGCACAGAGTTATTAAAAACAAATTATACTTGATGGTTCCAAAATTACTCTTATTCTTGCTCTGCTTAAATATTTTACCTTAATGCCAGATTTCAATTTTCCATCAAAACTCTTTTACTTACACAGAGTCAAATGTCATAATAATTCAAAGAGAAAAAAATAAAATATCTCACTTTATATGAAATTGCATGCAATGTTTGTTTACAGGGTCCTTCCTAGAAGGCAGGACAGGACATAGTGCAGTAAACTGCAATTTATAAAGAAAAAAAGCCTGCTTAAACAGTTGCAAAAAAAATGAAAATTACTTATTTAGTATAGCTAATTTAGTGTAGACTAAAGAAAAAAGAGCCTTCTTTATCAGATAAGAAAAAGTAAATAAACAGACATGAATATTTTTGTCTTTTCTTACATACCTAGTCAAATTTTGTGGTTCATTCAGAAGGGAATTGTATTATAATTTTGTATTTCTCTTCAGAAAGGAAATAGCACAATGGGGAAACTGAGTCAAGAAGGTTTCATCATTGCCTTCATAAGACTTCCTTCTCAGTTATTACTACTGACCAGTAACAGTTTGTAGAGGATCATCCTCTGAGCAGCTTTTAGCATATCCTTTGAATGGTACAAATATGCTTTTCTATTTGTTCTTCAAGGACAGAATTTTCAAATTAATTTTTAAATTGCTCACTTGATAAATATGTTAACTGAGTTGAATTATGCTCAATTTAAGTTGTGCTATGATTCCAGCTCTGTTCTATATTCACAATAATATCTAAATAGATGAAATAAAATTCACATACTAGTCATCTCAAAACTGATTGTTAAAAAGTATTTCTTGCCCTCAAAGTCCAACAAGATATTTCAATGTTATAAAAACATTAATTCATTATAAACAAACTTTTATTTTGCTTTTTGGAGGGAGAGAAGGCAGGGTAGTTGGGGGTTCAGTGACTTGCCCAAAGTCACACAGCTAGTAAGTGCTAAGTGTCTGAGGCCAGATTTGAACTCAAGTCCACTTGACTCCAGGGCTGGTACTCTATTCACTGTGCCACCTAGCCTTCCCAATGAAATTTCTTTTATTTAACTTCTACAGAGAGAAAATGTCTTCTTATCTCATTTTTTCCCCCTGCTGTTTAACTCTCAGTCTGACTTAAATAAAGATCATTAGGTTAAAGAAGAAAAAATATCCCCAGACCTGTTTCCTGCTGGTATTTTTTAAAATCTTCTATTAAAAGTTTAGTCAAAGAGTCAGTGGAACTCCCATTTTTCAGGTAGGTGGAGTCTGCATCAGACTTGCAGCAATCATAGACAACCTCAGTTACTTTGATTACGAAGCTTCAGCAATTAATGCTTAATTCACACAGATACTAGTTTCCAATGATCTTCACAGTGTCAAGAATATTGGTAATCTAGCTGTTTCTAGAGTTCATTAATTTTTCCTTTTCTCAGAGTTTAACCAGACTGGAGCCCACATATCAGTATTGATAAGGAGCAATTTAACTTCCAAATCTATTAGCAATTGCCACAAATTAGAATTATCAGATCATTGACCACTCAATGAAGAGTTGAGATTTAACATAGAAGTGGGAAAAGGACCCATATGTACAAAAAATATTTATCGCAGTTCTCTTTGTGGTGGCAAAAAAACTGGAAATTTAGGGGATCCCCATCAATTGGGGAATGGCTGAACAAGTTATGGTATATGAATGCAATGGAATACTACTGTACTATAAGAAATGGGAAGGAGATGGACTTCATAATTACCTGGAGAGGCTTAT
>CM053599.1:168121147-168138980 GCA_028646575.1 Pseudocheirus occidentalis | reverse complement strand
TATATATATATACATACATATACATAGAAAAGCAGATCTAAAAACCTGTGCTAGCAGCCATCCTGGGTATGCTAGGGTACTTGCTGATACAATCATAGCTATTAGTCACAATAGCTATATGCATTTGAAAAAGTCATACATATGTGTGAGATATTATTCAGACCACTTTGTTTATTTTATTCAGTCTCTATCTTCTTACTTATAAATTCACATATGGATTAAAAGACCATTTACAAAATCTTTATGGCTTGTATTCTACCCGATAGAATTCATTGTACTAGATGAGCTCTGAGATTCCCTGTAATTCTAACATTTTATAATTCTCTGATTCAAGAATGTATAATATACAGTTGGAGTTACTAGGTAAGTGCGAGCGTGCTCCATTTTTAGGAACCTCCCACTCTTTCTATACTGTGTCCTTCCAACAGAATTTGAAAAGAATGATTAAATCAATTATTTTTTATCACCAAGTGAAGGGAACAAGCATTTTGTATGTTTTTACTAAAGTCAGTGTGAAGTGCTTTACAAATAGTATTTCATTTGGTTCTCACAACAACCCTGTGAGATAGGTGCTAATAATATCCCCCGTTTTGTAGTTGAGGAAACTGAGGCAGACAGAGGTTAAGTGACTTACCCAGGATCACTCAGCTAGTGGATATCTGAGTTTGGATTTGAACTTAGGTCTTCCTGACTCCAGGTCTAATGTACTATTCCCTGCACCATCAAGTTGCATCAACAAAGATGTAGAGCAATATACCCAATATTATCTCTAATACACATTTCTTCCCTCAATAGTTACAGTTCTCTATTTACTATATAACTATATTTTATGATTTTTGGTGTAGGCTACATTAGAGAAAGATTAAATCTTTATATTTTAGAAGAGTTAGCTTACATGGTAGATAAAAAAGATTTTTAATATTTGACTTTGTTTTTCCCTAAGGAATTAGTTCATACGCAGATCAAGAGACCATTAGAGTGGAAACTGAAGCATTTTGTACTAGTTAAGGTATACTAAATGTGTGACCTTTATCAAAATACCGAGTCTTTCTGACCCTTGTAAAAACCCATCTGTAAAACGAAGGGGTTGAACTAGATGGTATTGAAGGTCCCTTCCAGCTCAGATTCTCATATCTAATTTATTTTAGGTGATATTCCACATTTGCCAATGATTTGCTATGAAAGAACAACTCCAGGATATGTAAAGAATCGGAAAGACTGAAAGAACAAAATATTAAGAGCAGCGTGTAATCAAATGTGAAGAGATTGAGCTATTTAGGAATCTAAAGCATAACTAATCACAAGAGATTGAACTCAATACCTAGAAATGATCAATTGTGAGAGCTTCTGAAAGAAAAAGAGAAAATAATAATAAAGAACAGAGGTCACGATGAGTAATAATGCAAGAAAACTACTCATTTTCTCAGTCAAATGACAAAAACCATCATCACAAGCTGTTATATAATAAATTTTAATTTGGAACTAAAAAGTACATGCACCCTAGAAAAAAAGAATTTTACACCAATTATTTCATAGAAATAGAAAAAAAAAATAAAGCCAAGCCGATTGGGTCCGTTACATATTTATACTATCTAATCCCAGCTGCAGCAAGGCAATCATCCTATTTCTCCTTAACCAATTTGCTATTGTACTTTCCAGAGGCTGTTCTAAACCTTCTAGGCTCTCCATTAGCCTCCTACAGCATTCTTTCCCACAACATGCTCAACTGAGCACCTCACTTCATACTTCCCTGAAAAACTGAGGCCATTTGCTGTGAGTTCTCTTTTATCTTCTTTATATGACATAACATATCTTCCCCTTTTCTTTTTCATTTTCATTTCAGATGAAGAAGTGGCCCTTTTTGCCAAGAATAACCCCTATATATGCCTTCTTTATGTCACCCCCTCCTGTATTCTCCAGTAGATTTTGTCCACCATCATCTTCATGCTTGAATCTTCAATCACTTCTTTTTTTAAAAAAATTTTTTCTTTTTGCTTTTTTGGAGGGCAGTTGGGGTTAAGTGACTTGCCCAAGGTCACACGGCTAGTTTTTGTGTTAAGTGTCTGAGGCCGGATTTGAACTCAGGTCCTCCTGACTCCAGGGCTGGTGCTCTATTCACTGCACCACCTAGTCACCCCTCTTCAATCACTTCTTATCTATTAGTTCCCTTCCTGATGTCTACAAATTTATCCAATTCTCCCCTGTCCTTAAAACTCTGTCACTTGATCCTATATAAATCACCAACATTTCTATATATTACCAATAAAACCCAGCAGGAAGAGCTAGAAAGAGAAATTCCATTTAAAATAACTGCTGACAGTATAAAATATTTGGGAGCCTAACTGCCAAGACACAAAGAGAAAATATGTGAACCCAACTGAAAAACACTTTTTACACAAATACAGATCTAAACAAATTGCAGAAGTATTTATTTATCATGGGTGGGCAAAGTCAATATAATAAAAATGACAATGCTACCTAAATTAATTTTTTATTGTGTTACACCAAACAAAGTATATTTTATAGAGCTAGAAAAAATAGTAATAAAATTCACCTCAAAGAACAAAAGATAAAAAATATCAAGGGAATCAATGAAAAAAGTATGAAGAAAGGTGCCCTAATAGTACCAGATTTCAAAGTATAAAGTGATAATCGTCAATAAAATCTGTTTCTGGCTATTCCACCACTAGAGGGGTGGATCAGTGGTATACAATACTCTGTATTAAATGACCATAGCAATCCAGTATTTGAAAAACCCTAAGATTCAAACTTTGGGAGAAAGAACTCGCCATTTGACAAAAACTGCTGGGGACACTGGAAAGCAATTTGGCATAAATTAGGCATAGATCAACATCTCTTACTATGTACCAAGATAAACTCAAAATGGGCACATTATTTAAACATTAAGCATGGAAAAATCTGTCAGATCTATGGATAAAGGAAGAGATTATGATCAAACAAGAGATAATATGGATTACGGGAGATAAAATGGATAATTTTGATTACATGAAATTAAAAAGGTTTTGCATAAAAACACCAAATTTAAAAGGAAAGCAGGAAATTGGGGAAAAGTTTTTATACTGAGTTTCTCTGATAAAGGCCTCATTTCTCAGATATTTAGGGAAATGAGCCAAATTTATAAAAATAACATCAATTCCCCAATTGATAGCCAAAGGATAGGAACAAGTATTAATAGTCACATGAACAAATTCTCTAAATTACTATTGATTAGAAAAATGCAAATCAAAAATCCTTTCACACCTGTAAAATTGGTTAACATGACAGAAAAGGAAACTGACAAATGATGAAAAGAATATGAAAAAATTAAGGACATTTGTACACTTCTGGGAGAGTTGTAAATTGGTCCAACCATTCTGAAGAACCATTTGGAACTATGGCCAAACATGCCCCCTACCCAATAATGCTACACTAGGTCTATAGCCCAAAGAGATCAAAGAAAAAAGGAAAAGAACATATGTGTGTGTGTCTGTGTGTATGTATATACACATATGCAGTTCCTTTTGTGGTGGCAAAGAATCGAAAACTCTAATCAACTGGGAATGACTGAACAAATTATAGTATATAATTGTGATGGAATACTATTGTGCTCTAAGACACAATAAAGGGGATGGTTTCAGAAAAATCTAGGAAGACTTATATGAATTGATGCAAGCTGAAGTGAGCCAAACCAGAAGAACACTGTACACAGTAAGAGCAATATGAATAATGTTAATCAACTGTGAAAGACTTAACTACTCCATCAATACACTGATCCAAGACAATGTCAAAAGACTCATTATGAAAAATGCTGTACACATTCAAAGAGAACTGATGAGCTCTGAGAACAGAAGAAAGCACTTTTTTTTTTGTCAGGGGGAAGGCAAGGCTATTGGGGTTAAGTGACTTACCCAAAGTCACACAGTAAGTGTCAAGTATCTGAAGTCAGATTTGAACTCAGGTCCTCTTGACTTCAGGACTGATGCTCTATTTACTGTGCTGCCTAGCTACCCCAAGCACAGTTTTTTCACTTTATTTTTCTTGCTTTTTTTTTGGCAACATAGCTAATATAGAAATATGTCTTGCATGACTTCACATATATCACGATTGTCATATTATGGCCTTTTCAATGTGTGGGAGAGTACAGGAGGGAGGGAGGAAATTTAGAATTCAAAATTTTAAAAATGATTGTTAAATTGTGATCTTGATCACTTGATATTGGTCACTTGATGTCACCATCCCCACTAGCTATCATCCCATATCTCTCCTCCCCTTGGTAGCTAAACTTCTTCAAAAACCACCCCACCTATAACTGGTACCTATGCTTTCTCTTTTCCCACTCTCTTCCAAACTCTCTGAAATCTGGCTTATGACCTCCTCATTCGACTGAATTTACTCTACAAAATTACCAATGATCTTTAAATTGCTAAATCTAACAGAGTTATCAGTCATCATTGTTCTAGACTTCTGCACTTTTTGGCATCATTGATTGATTATCTTCTCCTGGGATTCTCTAAGTTTCTGTGACATTGCTTTTTGTTAGTTCTCCCACTGGTCTGAGCACTAGTTTTCAAGTCTCTCTTGTTGGATCTTCATCTGTGTTACATCTATGATGAAGTGTACACCAAGGACTTGTCCTGGGACCCCTTCTCTTTTCCCTCTATACCAGGGATTGTTAGATTTTTTGGTATTGTGTATTTACATTAAGAAACGCTGCTCTGTACTATATCACTTGAAAAGCACATCAACTCCCATTAGTTTAATGATAATTTTTGTGCAAATGATTCCTAGATATTTATATATCTAGCTCTAACCTCTCACTGGAGCTCCAGTTCTTCATCACCAACTGGCTTTTGTCCAGTAGACAACTCAGCTTTAGCCCCCAAACCATCCCCTCTTCCCAGCTTTCCTATTCTGTCAGGGGCACCACCATCCTCTTAGTCATTAAGGCTCATAAACCTAGGTGCCACCCTCAACTGCTCACTCTCACTCCATATATTCAATCTGTTATCAAATCATATAGTTTGCACCTCTACTTCTTCTTTTGTATATATACCATTCTCACCACTTGCATAGATACTACTCTATTTTAGGCCACTGTCACTTCTTGACTTGATTATTGTATTAGACTTTAAATTGGTTTCTTTGCCTCAAGAGCTCACCTAAGGTGCTATCACAGAGAAAAATAAGACTCTCTGATAGCTTTCAATTTTAAATAATTATTCTTGGTTACTAGGTTCTTATATCAGTTGTTTCTGTACTTATGAAGTACAGGCTGTGTCACCACTAAATTTCAGTGTTCTAATTCAATAGTCAATGAATATTTATTAAGTACTTGTTATGTGCCAGTCACTATGCCAAGCCTTAAGGATACAACTAAAGGCAAAAACACAGTGCTGATCCTTAATGAGCTCACATTCTTTTTTTTTTTTCTTTTTGGAGGGCAATTGGGGTTAAGTGACTTGCCCAAGGTCACATGGCTAGGTTTTTATTTTTTTGGGGGGGGTAGAGTGTCTGAGGTCAGATTTGAACTCAGGTCCTTCTAACTCCAAGGCCGGTGCTCTATTGAGTGCGCCACCTAGCCGCCCCTTGAGCTCACATTCTAATGGGGGAAACAATGTGTGAATAACTATGCACATACAAAGTAGGTACAGGGTAGAGGAAATTTAATCTCAAAGGGAATTTACTAAAACAAGTCTCTTGATGAAAGTGGATTTGAGCTGAGTCTTGAAGGAAACCAGAGAAGCTAACAGGTGAAAGAGAGAAGTTCAGGCATTCTAGACCTGGGAGACAGACATTGTGAAGGTGTGGAATCAAGAGATGTAGAGTTATGGGTGAGGAACAGGAAGTAGGCCAGTGTTGCTGGATTGTAGAATGCACAATGGTAAGTAAATTACAGAAAGATTGGAAAAGTGGGAAAAGGTTGCAAATGACTTTTAAATATCAGTTGGGAGATTTTATACTTGATATTGGAATTAACAGGGTAAATGAGATACAATCAGACCTGAGGTTTAGGAAAATCATTGTGGCAGCCAAGGAGGATGGATTGGAATGGGAAGAAGCTTGATGCAGGCCGACCAGTCAGAAGACTATTATGATGGTCTAGGTATGAGAGCCCGTGTAAGTGGAGAGGAGGGGACACATGTGAGAGATATTATGAAGGTAGAAATGATGAGACTTGGCAACAGATTTAAAATATCGTGTGAGTGCAAGTGAGGAGTTGAGGATGACTTGGATGGTTGGGAGGATGTGGGTGTTCTAGACCATAATTGGAAAGTTGGGAAGATTGGAGGATTGGGGAGAAAGATAATTTCTGTTTTGGAGAAGTTTGGAGTCTGAGATGGCTGTAGGATACCCAGTTTAAGTAGTACAAAAAGTAGTTGGTTGTATGAGATTCTGGAGAAAGATTAAAACTGGATATATAGATACGGGAATCGTTTGCCTGTAGATTATAATCAAATCAACAGGAGCTGATGAGATCACCAAATGAAGGAATACAAAGAGAAAAGAAAAGGGAGTACAGGATGGAGCCTTGGGTGACACTCATGATTAGTGAGAGTGATCTGGATGAAGATCTTTGAAGAAGAAAGAGAAGGATCAATCAGATGGGCAGGGGGTTCATCTGGAGAGACCATTGTCACAAAAACCTTAAGAGAAGAGAGTATCTAGGAGGAGATGTTGATCCACAAAGCCCAAGTTCCCCTTTCCAAGTTATAGCAATAATGTAAGATGAAAGAGGGAAAAAATCATGGCAACAGGAATCTAATAGGTGTAATATTGAAAACCAAGTATAAAAAGGTAAGGATAAAAAAGAGGTCTTTGTAAATCTTTCACATGTTCAATATATCAATGATAACATTTAAATATATTCATTTTTTAACTGCAAGAGGCTCATTATTTCTCCTCCAATTACATACTAACCTTAGTGTCTTTGCCAAAGACCTTGGAATGGAAGCAAATCCAGTTTTCTGATATAAACAGTTTTCCTTGGTACAGTATTTCCTTCTGCAGAGCACAAGTAAAACCTGAAAACATGTATGAAAATATGATATCATGCAAAATTTTCTTCAGTGAGGGAAGAATATTTTTTGTGAGGAAGGAGCAAAGGAAATATATATAGGTTATCTGACTTCATATGATACTTGCCAAAATTGTGATTCTTCAATGAAATAAAACTGCTAATACTAGAAAGGAGCAAAATTTTATTTTATAAATCTTGATAACTTCTAAACCAAACTGAAAAATAAAAACTGAAGGGCAATACTTCCATTTAAATGCTGGTTTCCAGAAAATTCCCAAAGTATATATTGCTCTCCATGTGAAGACATAGTGACATCACATAACCAACAACCTCTCTTCCTCCTGACTTAGCATATTTTTTCCTCTGGGAGGGGGGCTAAGTTTTTTTTAATGTACCTCTCACTGAAGTAACAGCACTTCATGATACATACCTTCTTTTTGGAAACTGTAGAATCATCCAGAACTATAAATAAAATTTTTGTGCCTCAGACAAGTGACATTAAATTGGTTTTAAATTCCTTTGAGTACTATGGGGGATGTAGCCCCTGGATAATAGTAGAAGTATGCCAAGGTTTCCTGAGTTATAGGTGATAAGGGGAGGAAGTAATTCATCTCATAGCTTTCCATTTTATTTATTTATTTTTTTTGCTTTTTGGAGGGGGGAAGGCAGGGCAATTGGGATTAAGCAACTTGCCCAAGGTCACACGGCTAGTAAATGTTAAGTTCCTGAGGCTGGATTTGAACTCAGGTCCTTTTGATTCCAGGGCCGGTGCTCTACTCACTGAGCCGCCTAGCTGCCCCTTAGCTTCCCATTTTAACAAAAAGAATTTGTTAAGCAGTTTTTCCCTCTATGCTGTTGAAGAACTGCAAATACTATCAGTACCCTCTAGATTTTGGTCCTCTGAATAAAAGCCCAATTATCTTGTCCTAATTGTAGCTCTGGAAGCATCTTGAGGAGCTTGAGTATGTTTTTACTGGAAAAGGTGAATGAAATATTTGAAACCCTTCAACAATATACCAGCCAGTGCCTTGGCACTAAGAACCACTCACATTTCTAAAGTGCACATTGTCCACGAAATACTTTCTTTACAACAACCCTTTGTCCTGGCATGCTAATTTCTCAAATGGAGATGATAACGTATGAGGTAGGTAGTGAAAGCATTATTTTCCTTATTTCAGACAAAAGAAAACAAGGCTAAGGGAAAGTTAAATAACCTTTGCAAGGTCAGTTAAGGTGGTTGATAGTGATACTAGTAATCCCACTTTGGTGTCTCAAAGTTATCCATTTCAATACACCCATTCCCATCTGGTTAATTTCTGCTGTTACTGATGATTATTCTTTATCCTTGGACAACCTAATTTCAGGAATTTCAATTCAAGGTAAATGTGATATTTGGATATGTCTGTTTTTGTAGCATCAACTTTTACTATTTTTCTACTTAATTGTCTTTTACGGTTCAGTTTCAGCAGTTGTCAATTGTTACCACTGGTTTGGGAGGTCTATTGAATCTGGTGATTGCCCTCCAATCAATTTTCCAAGAGAACAATGTGTAAAACACTAGAGTTAAAAACAAAACAGAATAACACTTACTTTGCATCAGTGGTTCCTCACTTGGGACTTCCAGAAATAACTTGTGAAAGTGCATATTTGCTTTATACTGCAATGAAAACAAAACATACCGATGATACCCATGAATCATTGAACATCTTTCCTCCTTGGATTGCCATTATTTACACCACCACCCACATCTCTTCACTTTCCTCACAACTATGCACATCTTAAAAGTTTTTGATATAGTTCTTTAGAAAAATAAGTGAATTTGAAATCACTTGTGACTTTTCTTCCCAGTTACATAAAGTAACAGAGGGATCAACAAGATTAGTGGGACAGAAACTGAATTATGGAGCATCCTTTCTGATTATATTGATGGTCATACAAACCTTGCTTTCCCCCCACGTCTATACTAGAAAATTTTGAATAGGATGAGATGAAATTTTGAAAACATCAAAAAGGAAGTGTACTAAATTTAATTTCCTAAACTTGAATTTCTATATCTGTTAAATAAATAATTGCTTCATAAGATTCTTCCAAAGGATAACAAAATTTACCATTATATGTCTACATCTAAAACCTCTCAAATCAGAACAGTTCTAATGCAATTAACTCTCAAAAAACTATATTCAGGGACTAGCACTAGGCACCAAGGGAGAAATGAAGGTAAATGGCATATACTTCTTGTATTTATGCTGGTTGCAATCTTTTTTATTGATTTCTTAGACATTTTCTATTTTGATTTATCCAAAAAAAAATCACAGTACATAAAGTTTCAAAGGATAACTGGAGTCTGAGTCTACAAGCTTGCTGATTATTTAAATCTCCCTTATTCTACTTGCAGCCTGAATGTGGACCACCTTACTGTTTGTTAAACAAAAGTAGAAGAATAAGAAAAGGAAGAAAAAAAGAGGAGGGAGAAGAATAAGAGCTTGCAGAATTACCTGACTACTAGAGTGTGACTTTTTCCTTTCAGCCTTTGAGTCATTTTTGTTATCGGTTTTGGAATCACTCCTACTGTCACTCACCAAGGAGAGGCCGTCACTACTGGTCTTTGACCTGGAAAGAGAAAACACAGTCTCTTGCAATTAAAAAGTTAAATACATTTAACACAGTCAAAAGAGAACACAGAGGACAATCCTAGTATTTGCGTGAAGGCCTTACTTCATTTCCTGTCAGAGATTACAGGGAGAAACTGTGATGGTGTGTGTAGAGGGAGGATCACCAGTGACCTTTTCTGGAGAGAGACTTAAATGTCAGTCTAAAGCCCTTGGCACTGCAGACATGTAAAACAACAGGTCCCATCATACTCCCTGACCTCCGGGGCTTGCAGCTCTAGACATTACTGACCCAGGACTTTTCCTGGATGAGATCGTTCACTCTCTGTGTAACCAAAGGATTAAGTCCCTTACAGAAGGCAGAATGTAACAGGGTCAAGATTTTCTCAGCCAATTAGGAATCACATCTTGTTCTGCATATACAACATGCAGCACAAGTCTTTCTCTTTGGGCCCACTCAGGGGTATTAAACTATAACAAAAAAAGGAAAAGAAAAAGAAAAGAAAAGAAAAAAACTTGGTTATAGTGGAAGTACTGAACTTGGATTGAGGAGAGACATACGCTCAGACCTTGCCCCTGATCCTTCTTGTCAGAGTTATATCTTATCCTTTCTACCTCTACAGCACCTCTCCAGTCTTGCTCCTTCCCTCTGCCCATGCAGTGAGTGCCCTAATTCAGGCCCTCATTCCTCTTACCTGTTCTCTTACAGTAAGTAGCCTGCTCTTCCTAACTCAGATCTCATGCCACATCAGTCAATACACACAACTGCCAAAGTAACGTCCCTTAAAGCATAGGGCGGATATGTCAATATTTGGCTCTTCATTTCCTCTCAGAGCAAATAGAAACTCTCTGTTTGGCGTTTAAAACCCTTCACAAACTGGATCTGGTCAGTTAGCAAGCTTCATTAGATACTTACTCTGTTCTAGGCACTATGCTAAGCACTAAAGATAGAAAGAAAGGCAAGATTGTAGCCCCTGCCCGTAAGGAACTTATACTCTAATGGGAGAGACAATATATACAAGTAGAAGATAATCTCAAAGCAAGGGTACTAACACTGGGGTGAACCAGGAATGGCCTTTTGCAGAAGGCAGAATTCAGACTGAGCATTGATGGAAGCCAATGCAACCAGGAGGCAGAGGTGAGGGGAGAGCATTCTAGACCTGAGGAGTAGTCAGGGCAATAACATGGAACCGAGAGACAGAGCATCATGAGAAGAACAGCAAGAAGCCAGTTTCATTGGATTTTAGAGTGCATGAAAGGGAGTAAAGTATAAGAAGAATGGAAAAATAGGAGGGAACCAGGTTATGAATGGCATTAAGTGGAAGATTTTTATATTTGATCGTGGCCAGGGTTACTAGGTGACACAGTGGATAGAGTGCTGGACCTGATGTTAGGAATACTCATGTTCTTCATGTTTGGGATGAAAAAATGACCCTAATCCTTAATTTAGTGAAGAAATAAACACAGAGCTCTCTTAGGATAAGAACAGGAGTTTATTCTCTTCCCCGGGAGAAGGGGATGGCCTTGCCCATGACTCATCATGGAGAAGAAGAGTATTACAAAAGACAGTGTAAGAATTTATATCCTAATTTTGTCCAGCCCCCTTTCTGACTATCTCCTCTCTCATTGGTTGAGAGGCAGACTTCACCAAATTCTTCCCCAAATGAGACAGCAAGAAAAGAAGGAGGAGGCGCCCACCAAGGCTGGAAAAGCAGACAAAGAAAGGTGAAAGTGATTGACAGCAGCAATGGAGGAGGAAAAGGGAAAGACAATTCTCAAACTGCTTGAGAAGTTTTCACTCATTCCATACACCAAGTTCAAACCTGGTTTCAGACACTTTAAAGCTGTGTGATCTGGGCAAGTCATTTAACCCAATTTGTCTCAGTTTCATCATCTGTAAAATGAGCTAGAGAAAGAGATGGCAAACCACTCCAGTATCTTGGCGAAGAAAATCCCAAATGGGACCACAAAGAGTCAGACACAACTGAAGTGACTGCACAACAAAAACAGAGAGCTGCTAGACTTTGCTAAATGAATGTGTGACATGGTCAGACTTGAGCTTTATGTCAGGCCTTAGCTTGGCAGCTAAGTATAAGATAGGTTGGAAGAAGAAGAGATCAACCAGAAGATTATTTCAAGCAAGAAGTGATGAGAACTATGTGAGCAGAGAGAAAGTAAGATATATTTATATCAATCTATATCTATATACATCTACAAACACGCACACACATGTATATAGATATGTACACACATGTGTATACAAATACAGATGCCTATGCACATATATGTAACATATGAAGATAAATAAATGTGTATATATGCAAACACATACATACACACACACTTGGCAACAAATTGAACATGTATGGTGAATGCAAGTGAGAAATCGATGATGACACAGATTGTGAGCTTGAGTGACTGAGTAGGAGGATGGTTTTGCTTGCAACAGTCATTGGGAAGTTTGTAAGAGGGAAGGGTTTGGGGGTTCTATTTTGGACATGCTGAGTTTGAGACAGGGTTGGCTAAAAAACATCCAATTTTATATGTTCAAAAGACAAGTGATACCAGATGGAAAGAGGTTTAGGCTGGTTATGTTGGTCTGGGAATAATTTCGTAGATGATAATTGAATCCATAGGAGCTAATGAAATCATCAAAAGAGACAGTACAGAGACAAAAGAGAAGAGAGTCCAGGAGAGACTTTGGTTCACCCATGGACACCCACGGTTACTGGGCATGACCTGGATGAAAACCTGTCAAAGATTAAAGAAGGAGCAGGCAGATAGGTGGCAGGCAAACCAGGAGAGAGCAATGTTCTAACCTAGAAAGGAGAGAAAATCCAGGAGGAGAGAGTGATAGTTTACTGCTATAGAGAGGTAAAGAAGGACAAGGACTGAGAAAAAAGCCATTAGATTTGAAGATTAGAAGATTTGATTCAAATATTAGAAGGGAGCATTGGTAACTTTGGCAAGAAAACTTATAGTTGAATGATGAAATTCGAAGCTATGTTGTAGAAAGTAAAGAAGAGAGTGAGAAGAGAGAAGGTAAAAAGACCTAGTCCAGATGGCTTTCTCAAAGAGTTTGAGAGGAAGATACCTAGTGAGGATGGTAAGATCAAATAAAAGGTTTTTTGAAGGATGAGGGAAATATGATTGTAGGTGTTAGGGAAACAACCTGTACATAGGAAGACATTGAAAGTAAGAGACAGAGGATGATATTCGGGGCTATCTCTCAACAAGCATTTATTATACCCCATACCATGTGTCAGCCACCGTGCAACATGCTGGGAATATAAATACAATAGAAAAGAAAGAAAATCTCTCTCCCAAAGGAGCTTACATTTGAATTGGGGAAGATAATAATAAAAAAAAAAGCTAAAAGGAAGAGGTGAGGAAGGTTCCCATTGTCGGGCATGATGAAGGAGTACAGATTGCAACCTGCTGAGAAATTGAGAGATGGCTGGACTGGGCATCCTTTCAGCAGGAGGGGCTTGAGGGTACTTCTGTGCTGAAGTGATCTTCCAGTGACTTATGGGTCTCAAAATTAAAAGAATCAGCAAGGAAAGCTTTATTTCTTTATTCTTGAAAATAAACACATCTCCATTAGAAAGAAATTCCTCCCTCAAAGGTTCATAGTTTAAGAGATTATAAAGGATGTTAGAAGTTATTGTGTCCAACTGCCTCATTTTACCAAAGAAGAAATAGGGGTTCAATAAGATAAAATTACTTACTCTTGTTCAAAAGGCAGAGTTGAGCCCTTTTGTAGAAGAGGAACTTACTTGGCTAGTATTTGTCTCTATGGATTTTGATGAGGTTTTTTTTTTTGTTCCTTGGTTCCCTTAATAAATGACTAATATATTGGAAACCAGTCAAATTTTTTTGAGGGAGGGAGAGGTATTTGTTGGTATCTCTTATAATTTTGGAAGGCAACCTGACATGTAAGGGATAGAGAACTAGCCTTGAATTAGGAAGACCTAGATTCAAGTCCTGCCTCTGACAGATTCTGGTTCTATAGTCTGTCTCCTCTCACTCCCTCCACCTCCTAGCTATGGTAACTACTTCCTGGGGCAATCCTTTTTTTTACCCTCTTTCCCCCTACCCCCATAGCCTACTGCTTACCTTAAGTTAATAAGGATGAGTGGGGTAGAAATGAGGTATACAACAGGTTGCATAACTATAGTGCCTAATGTTCTAAGATTGCTATTCTTGGATCATCCCATTCCATTCCATTGCTTATAGAAAGAAGAAATAACCTGATATACATTCCCACAAGGCCAACAGTCAGTTGTTCAAACCAGTAAATTCTCTTTTTCCTCCCTTCTCCTCCTATTGTAATTTCCCACTTGGGAGATTTAAATATTATTTCAGATTGTCATTCAAGAGTTATCAAATCATTTCCCTCTCTCCTTCCCAGTTAGTATGCATACATAGGAAAACACAGCAGAAGGAAGATGAAAAAGGTGCCATGCGTGAAAGAAACAAACCCAGATTGTTTTATTTTCTAATAAAAATATTATGAATCTTTTAATAAATCATATTCCTAGAATAATTTAGAAAAAAATTTTAAAAAGAAGTTCTTTTCTGTTTGGATTTAGGATTTTACCTTAAGAAAGCTATTTTTCTGTGGTCCAATGATTCCACGTCAGGAGATGTTGGCATTTGCAGTACTGGTGACTTGCCAGCCCTCTTTTTCTCTTCCAAACCATTTTCCGCCTCTGAACTGAAGAGGAGAGAAATATATTTCACCTTAGACATGTACAATGCATTGTAATAAAAAAGTAGTAAAGTAACAGTGTTGTAAAGTACATTTCTAAATCTAGTGCTCTCTTAATTCAGATGTGATATTGAGATGAAATGAGACAGTTGTTAGTTACTGAACTGAAGAGATTTACTTTGCACAAACACAGTAAGACTGTCTAGCACGCATACAGTGACAGTTTCTTGATCTGGAAGCATATCTCCATCTGGAAGCATTTTATACATCAGAGTATGGTGACTCTTGGTGTCAGTCACCCAGCAAGTCTGAGAAGCTCCAAATCCACTTGGCTGGGACCTTTACACCCTGCCCCCCCAGTCCCCCCTAAGAAATCTGCCTTAAGGAAGCTAGAGTCAAACAATTTTGAGGAACTTACCTCAGAGAAGCTGGGTCGGTGAGGTTGCTCATGAGGGAAGAAGTGAGGGAAGCCATGCCAAGAAAATGCTGGTCCTATCATACCCACCCTTGCTCCAAATTACTGTCACCCACAAGTCTGTGTTTTTTAAGTGAGACCTAGCACAGGTCACAGCTTTGGAAATTGTACAGCAGCCTGTCTAGAAACTTTTTATGACACCGCCAAGGTTCGTTTCTGGAGGTCCCTGTCCATAAAGACCAGAGTGGCTGGAATGTTTGGCAGGCACCAAGGGGGTGGTCAGAATAAACTGTTGAATGTCCAAGGCATACTTCCCTACACCTTCTCCACTTTCCCACCCCCCCCCAAACCCCTCATATAGTTTCTGAATAACAGTTACTTTCCTTATCTAAAAACTGTCTGTTCACATCCTTTGATCCTTTACTAATTGGGGAATGACTCAAATTCTTGTAGGTTTTACAAAAGTTCTTTAAATATTTGAGATATGAGACCTTTATCTGAGAAACTGTCTTTAAAATCCCTCCTCCCTCTGAGTTTTTGTCTTCCTTCTGATCTTGGCTACATTTATTTTATTTGTATACAATTGTGTTAAGTGTCTGAGGTCTGTTCACTGTGCTCTGTTCACTGTGCTCTGTTCACTGTGCCACCTAGCCACTCCCTTCCTTTATGTTTTTATCATTAGTTCCTTTGATATTCTTGATTTTTTGTTCTTCCAAATGAATTTTGTTATTCTTGTTTCTAAGTCAGTAATAGAATTTTTTTGTAATTTAATTGGGGTGGAATTGAATATACAAATTAGTTCAGGTACAATTGTCATTTTTAATATATTGACTCTCCCTACCCATGAACAATTAATAATTTTCCTATTATTTATATTAGATTTTATTTGTATAGAAAGTTAAAAGAATTTTTTTGTTCATATAGTTACTGGGTTTGTTTTGGCAGGCATACTCCCAGGTATTTTATACTCTCCAGAGTTATTTTAAATGAGGAATCTCTTACTAACTCTTCTTGCATAGTTTTGTTTAAGATATATAGGAATGCTAATGATTTATGTGGATTTACTTTATATCATGCTACTTTGATAAAATTTTTTTTCAATGAACTTTTTAGTTGAGTCTTTGGGATATTCCAAGTATATTATTATATTATCTTCAAAAAGAAATAATTTATTATCTTGTTCCCTATTCTGATTCCTACTATTTCTTTTTCTTTTTTTATTGCTATTGGTAGGATTTCCAGTAAAATATTGAATAATATTGGTGACAATGGGCATCCTTGTTTCATACTTGATCTTACTGGGAAGGCTTCTAGCTTATCCTCATTACAAACAATGCTTGATGATGGTTGTAGTTAAATGGTTCTTATCAATTTAAGGAAAAATCCATTTATACCTATACTTTCAAGTGTTTTTTTTTAAATAGAAATGAGTGTTGTACTTTATCAAAAGCTTTTTCTACATCTATTGATATTATCACATGATTTTAAAAAACTTTTATTATTGATATAACCAATTATGTTAATTGTTTTCCTTACATTAAACCATCCCTGTATTCCTGATATAAATCCCATTTGGCCATAATGTATCATCTTTGTAATGTATCATCTTTTACCAAGTATTTTATTTAGGATTTTTGCATCCATATTCATGCATGAAATTGGTCTATATTTTCTTTCTCTGTTTTTACTCTTTCTGGTTTAGGTATCTAGTATCATATTTGTTTCAAAATATTATTCAAAATAATTTATTTAATATCAAAATTTGTTGGTTTTTAAATGTTTGATAGAATTTATTTGTAAATCCATTTGGTCTTGGTGCTTTGAAGCTCATCTATGGCCTGTTCAATTTCTTTTTCTAAAATACATGTACTGAGATTGTCTATTTCCTCTTCAGTTCATCTAGGCAACTTACATTTTTATAAATATTCTTCCACTTCACTTAAATTGTTAAATTTATTGGCATATAATTGGGCAAAATAACTCATAATTGCTTTAATTTCATTTTTGTTAGTGACATATTTATTCTTTTTCATTTTTAATACTAGTGATTTGGTTTTCTTTTCTTGTTAAAATCAAATTAACTATCTGTTTTGTTGTTTTCCCCATAAAACCAAATCTCAGTTTTAATTTTTAATTCAATTTTTTATACTCAATTTTATTCATTTCACTTTTGATTTTTAGGATTTCCAATTTAGTATTTAATTAGAAATTTTTAGTTTGTTCCTTTTCTAATTTTTTAAATTGCATATCCATTCATTGGTTTGCTCTTTCTTGATTTTATTGATGTAAGCATTTAGAGATATAAATTTTTCTCTGATCATTGCCTTTTCTTTATCCTGTAAGTTTTTATTTGTTGTCTCATTATTGTCATGCTATTTAATGAAATTATTGATGTTGCTATGATTTGTTCTTTGTCTAATGGTAACCATCTCTAGGGTGGGGGGAAGGAAGAGAAAAAGAAATGTACATAATAACTCATATATTTAAAAGGAATAGCAAGTTATACATAACAGATCTGCATTTTTTTTGTGCTTTTTGGAGGGCAATTGGGGTTAAGTGACTTGCCCAAAGTCTCATGGCTAGTAAGTATGCCAAGTGTCTGAGGTCAGATTTAAACTCAGTTCCTCCTGACTCCAGGGCCAGTGCTCTATTCACTGTGCCACCTAGCTGCCCCACCTAGCTGCCCCACAGATCTGCATATTAAAAAAAAAAAGAAAGAAAAGCAGTTGCTTGTCTCTTACTGGGTGCTAGTTGCTACTTAATAGGCAACACAGGGTCATATAATCACCCACTGTCCAGAATTGCCTATTATGGGTTGAATGATCTGAGATGGCCTCACTAACAAGATGGGGAGAGCACAGGAGGCTTCTATTGCTAAATGGAAATGATACTTTAAAAATCATGCTTGCCTGGGTCCTTTGGTGTTAGTGCTTTTCACAAACAGACTATACTAAGACCCTGCTGTAGATCGTGGAACCTTGTCTCCTTCACTAGCTCAGTGGGCTCCCAGCTATAAGGATCTGGTTTCTGAGGAATGCTGATTTGCCTGGTTAACGAATGGTTCCATCTGCTACAAGAGG
>CM053599.1:168105610-168120647 GCA_028646575.1 Pseudocheirus occidentalis | reverse complement strand
TCTCAAGGTCTGAGTTTGATTCCTGCAACTCTTTCATTAGTGAACTGTCATTAATGACCCAAGACAAATCTCTTGACTTTTTTAACATCCAACTCAAACACTAACTATATGATTGTGAGAAAATCACTTGAGCAGTCTGAGTCTCTGCTCATCTTGTGCTGCCAACTCCATGAGGCTATTGAGAAGAAAGAACATTATAAAAAGCCTATTGTGGGTTCTAAGTTGAGCACATTTTAAATCAACTTTTCAAACTGGTTTCCAGATAGACTACATTATGGGATATTATACCCTCGTCAATAACCTAGAGTGGTCTTTTCCTTTTCTTTTGCAGTGTTTGCGCACTTATCTTTTCTACCTTCTACATGAGAAACAGAATCAATGCTCTGGAGGAACGGCTTAGATCAATATCCTCTGTGGTTGATTCTCACGAGTAAGAGAATATCCCGATACTATTACTGTCTCCCATTTGTAGTTGGCCAGTGTTTGACTAGGACCGTTTAATTAATATTTATTGAACACATGTCTTATGCGACATCCTGAGGGCTAGGATGTGGAAGAGGGGATATAAAAATAAATAAAGTCATGATCCCTATCCCATTGCATCATTGCAGTGTGCCACAGCGTAAATCCAGCTGTATGATTATCTCTTTTTGCCAAGGCTGAAACTCCCTAAGGCTATTAACATACCTTAATGCCCAGATGTGACCCCAACCATTTCATGCATAACCTGAAGTATATAAGTTGCCGTTGGTCTCATCTGTTAATGAATGTAGTGCCCACTCTTCCTTTATCCACTGTCTCTTGCTCTGTACAAATAAATTGCAGTGTTTTTACTATCTTTTCTTCCTTAAACACCTCACTTTTTATTTTTTTTGCTCTTGCAGACAAAAAGTACGACAATCGTTGGGATCACAATTGGAAGTCAACACTGAGGCACTCTGTGCAGAGCTGACAGACAACATAATAAAACTAGAAAAGGTAGCTTTTCATTCCTATATGCATAGGCTCTAAGTGCTAAATGCCAGAGGTTGAACGTCGTCAAGCCTATAGCAGTAATTATAGGCTTTTCCCTGGAATCTGTCCCACTTCCAGAGTGTGCTTTTCTTAGTCATCCTATATCCAAAAAAAGCTGGCAGCAAGATGATGGTGGTACAGCAGCATCACGACTGCCCATATGAAGTACATGCGTGTCCTCTTAGGGACAGTCTAGTATTTCCAGGACGTATACAGATAGCATGCTTGATATACCTTATAGCTTTCCTCCTACATAGATACCATACCTGTTACACCATATGCTGTTTCTTTTTCCTAGGCTATGAACATTTTATTACTATTTGAAAGATTAAAAATAATAATACTCAAGAGAAGATGAAATTATTTTCCGTAGAGTCACATCGAAGTATCAAAGTTAGAGTTCAAATGTGGTATCCTGACTCCAGGTCCAGCTTTCACTATAATCTTAGACCACTATAAGAAAAAAAATGCCTGTTTCTTTAGAGATGACTTTTTTGACATCTTAGGGAGAAAAAATATTCCCCATGGAGGATGATACAAAAAAAGTAAGCTGGTATTGGTGAAATAAGGATTTTAGTCATCTCTTGGGCACTTTTCAAACTTCTGCTCCATTTAAAGCCAAAAGACTTTATATTTCATATCCTGAGGCTGTATTATTAAGGTATTGTTGTTATTCAATCATATCTGACTCTTCATGTCCCCATTTGAGATTTTCTTGGCAAAGATATTGGAGTGGTTTGCCATTTCCTTCTCAAGTACATTTTGCAGATGAGGAAACTGAGGCAAAAAGGGTTAAGTGACTTACCCAGGGTCACACAGTAAGTATGTGATGCTAAATTTGAACTCTGGTCTTCCTGACTCCAGGCCCAGGGCTCTATCCACCTAACTGTCCCATATCAAAGTAGTAAGATCATATTACAGGATTCTATAATCTTCCCCTTTACCGCTAGGAAAATTACTCCTTTTTTTCCATCTCTACTCAGCCCCTTTCTCAGAATACAAAACTTTTATTAGATCTTACAAGGTAAAACAAAGGGAAAAGACAAGGGTGGTCTTGCTGAAACACAAAAATAAAAAAGGAAAATGAATTGAATCCTGACTAGAACCTACAGCACATCTTGTCCATTTTGGTACTGGTGACATGGAAATGAGGAATATCTAGAGAATCACAGCTCTGTCACTCGCTAGTTTTTCCATTAGGCAAATCCTTTAGCTTTGACTGTCTCAGTTTCTTCATTTATACAATATGTGTGACATAATCTGTCCAAAGTAGAATGCACTGCCTCAGCATCCTTCTCATGAGAGTTCTTCATGCAGAGATAGAAGGTGGCCGCTAGTTGGGTATGCTGTGATGGGGATTCCTTTTTAGGTATGGGTTGAAATAAATAACCAATGAGTTTCTTTCCATCTTAAAAACCAATTATGTCTATAACTCACACCTGAAGTCTTGAGGATCAAGTAAGAGAATGTATGCAAAATGCTTTGCAAGTTTCAAATATTAAGCAGTAATTGTTATAAAGTAGTAGTTGTTATTGTTGTTATAAAAAATCTAGTTCTTTGGCTTTTTTTCTTAGTGTGTCTGAGAGGCAGGTCTTTGAGACCAATTTAACTTGACAAGCATTCATTAAAGACCCTTATGTATGGGCACTATGTGCTAGGAATACAAAGGGAGAAAAAATGACATCTTTCCTCACCTCAAGAGGAAAACCTAATTAGAGACATGTCCATAAATAGGCACAATTCAAGGCAAAATGTAACGTGGACAAAGAGCATCATGGCATCCTTGGAAGAGTTAGAGGATATGGAGTAAAAAGGATTCAAGGCCCAACTTTTCTACATCCTACCTGTGTAATCACTTAAGATTTCTGGGCCTCAATTTCTTTACCTGAGAGTGTTGACTAGATGACCTCTAAAGCCCCTACCAGCTTTAAATCTATGAATGCTTATGAAAATTTGAGGCAGGAGAATGGTTTTCTTTTATCATCATCATCACTATTATTATTATTATCATCATTATTATTATTATTATTTGACTAACAAATATCTGCCTTCACATCCTTTTACCTCCCCACCTCCCAATGAGAAAGAAAAAAAAACCCTTTTAACAAATATACTAAAGAAAGTAAAACAAATTCCCACACTGTCAAATATATATATGTATGTATATGTGTGTATATATATATATACATATATATCTATATATATATATATGTGTGTGTGTGTGTATGTGTGTATATGTCTTAATCTGCATGCTGAGTCCATTGCCTCTCTTAGGATAGATCATTTTCAACTGGGGAAATCAGAGAAGTCTTCAGAGGAAGTACAAACTAGGATTTCAGTTGAGGTGAAGAAGGCAGAGCATCAAAACAGGAGATGTCTTCATCATGCTTGGTGCTTGGAAAATGAGGATATATGATATCAAAAGGAGTTGTAATGGAGCAGTTCAGAAAAACTACTCTTGTCTTTACTGAGATGTTTTTTTCTATTAACAACAAACTTTAGGGGTGTTCACCTTTATGTTGAATAAAAAAGAATAGAGTTAACTTTTTTCTTTTTCCATTTCTTCTGTGTGCCTCTTTCTCCTAGCAGGGCATTCTTCTTCCCTAAGAAATCACAGAGCCCAGGTAAACTAAATGGCAATGAACCTTGCTTAGTGCAATTTGTGTATTTCTGCAAAATAAATCAAGAGTTTAGTTTGTTTTTTTTCTTCAGTAGGGATGAGATGAAGTGGGAAAGAAAATAAATTCCAGTTAATTAAAAAAAATGTTTTAAATTATCTGTAATTCAGGCTCCAGTTTTCAAAGATCAACTCCTTCACATGTATATGTAACATGCAATGTTATTATAATATGTAATGTCATATGTAATACTTAGTAATAACAAGGTGCTGCTTAATTCATTCATGCCTATATAGGTATTTAGAACTATTTGTTCTTATCTATTGCCTTTACCTTCAATCCTTACTTCATATTTTTTATATACATGTTCCCTTTGGTCCTTTCTGATTGAGAAAGATCTAATGATTTTACCTAAACAGTTTGTTTACTTAACATAATCTGCTTAACATAAAACAAAAAAAAAAACCTTGGCTTTGAAGTAATAATTTGGCCTTAATAATACTACAGAGGATGCTTTTGTCTACAGCAGTGGTTCTCATCCTTCCTAATGCTGCGACCCTTTAATACTTGTATGTGGGCGTATCTGCATGTGGGGGGACCCGCCTGGAGATGGATAGAGGAGCCGTGTCTCAGTTCCTAAGACCATCGGAAATGTGTGTTTTCCAATGGTCTTGGGCGACCCCTGTGATCCCTGTGAAAGGGTCACTCAACCCCCAAAGGGGTCAAGACCCACAGGTTGAGAACCACTAGTCTAGAGCCTATCCCCCACATCTGGAAAATTCTCCTTCTTCATCTTCCCTTCTTTGAATCTCAGGTTTCATCTTTGGCACTATCTCCCCTACCCAGACTTTTCTTGATTCCCCCCAGTTATTAGTACCTTCACATTTCCATGAAATTACTTTATATTTATTTATGTATGTAACACTCTTCCTCTATATTTGAAAGTATTGAGACAAGATCTGTTTGATTTTTGTGTATTCTCAGTGCCTTGCACAGTGTTCAGTATACAGTAGGCATTTAATAAATGGTTGTCAAACTGAATGGAGAACAGTATGAAAGAAGGGTAAAAGCACAAGTCTTGGAGTCAGAAGACTTTGAGTCATAGCTCCATCACTTACTATTTCCACGGGCAAGTCAATTAACCACACTAAGCCTCAGATGTATTTAATGGGAATAACAGTATATGCATGACCTATAATCTATGAATCTATGGCAAAGAAAGTTCTTTGTATCATTACTATTATGTTCAATAATCAAAGTTTCTTTTATATCATTTTTAGATACAAAACAACCTACAAAGGCTACTGGACAATGGTGACTGACTTACCTCATTGCTTGGGGCCAATTTAATGCTACTCATTGAAGACGCAACTCCACTACTTGTGGAGGGCACTCTGCTGGACAGAGACACTGATTAATTTGGAATCCAAAGCCACTTTTGCACTTTACGATTGCTATCTAAGGAAAGTGGGAATTGATTTGGTTATTGTACAATAAATATTGACATTGACTCTGAGGGTGTCTTTTCTGCTGCATCATGGAGAGAATGGATCTCATTTCCTTGGATAGAGACTATTGGATACAACTATGCCTTTGGGTTTGGATGAATGAGGTTCAACAGTGATTGTAACATCAGCAAACATGCTCCACTCTGTTTTACTTCTTCCTTTCCACGCTTTCTTTATCCTTTAAAACTCCTCACCTTCAACCTAAAAATTAGGCAGTAAGTTTGGAGTTGTCCAAAAATAAAAGTCTGGCTCATAAAAAAATAATTCCCCATAGCTAGAGATGTTCCAATACAGACTGAATCAATAATTTGGATAGGGATTCGAATAGATTACCTCTCAAATTCTTTCCATTGCTAGTGTCCTGTCATTTGTTTTAAAGTGCCTAACAGGTGCCCCACTGAATTAACTAAGGTATATTTAAAGCCCTAACTGTAAACTATGCTGAATATATACAAAATAAGCTTGAAACAGAAAACTAACTTTTTTCTCCTCTTTCTCTATCCTGTTCTGAAAAAGCTGTGCATTTTAATTTTTCAATAGAATGTCAATAACAATAATAGACAACGTGGGTTTAAGCTGCTTAGTTGGCTTTTTTCTTTTTCTTGTAGCTAATACTTGTTTCTAAATGATTTTTCCCTAAGCAGGGTGTGGTACTGGAGCCCTAAATTAAAGCTTATCTTGAGACCCTAACTAATATTTAAAACAAAAAAAAACCATAACTGATTTTTGCACAGAATATAAGACATTGAAGGTAATTTTTGGATTTAATACAGAAATCCATTTCACCAGATAATAATGGACTATCCTTCTTTGTCATGTGAAATTAAGAAAATGCTGGTGGTTTAATATCTTCTATTTACTAAGTTGTCATTATGTATCATAGGATCTATAAGTATAAAATATTCTATTTGTAAAACACATTTTATAATCATTTCTATGAAATGTATTTTATTGTTAAATCAAATAAGCTAATAAATAAAATTAGTTGGTTACCTCATTTGTATATGATAGCCCACTGGCAAAAATTGTGTATTATTAGCTCTTAATAAGTATTTATTGATATGTAAGGATGAAGATTGATTGAATAAATGTATTGAACCAACCCATTCCACCTAAAATAATTAGCAAGAATTCTTTTATGATATACTTATTTGTAAGAATACATCTTTATTGTTCACTAGGTGCCAACAAGGCCTGGGAACCTCCCTAGGTATGACAGGAAGTCTGCATGGGCTGAGTGATTAAAATCCTATATAAAACCGGGAGCTAGTTCAGAACCTGAAGTATTTGAGTATTTCCCAGCCCCCTAGCATTGTTAGGAGAAGAGTGTTCCCAGTAAACCTGTAAAAAGAAATTCCTCGGGGGTGAGAGGGTGAGCACCTTGGCTTCCTCACTACTCATCACCAAGAGCTCAAGTTCTCGAGCAGAATCTTGTGAGCTTGGAGGGTCCAGAGGACTTTAGACTTCTCGTCTTCCTATCAGCAATTAAGGTAAAAAGTAAAAACCACTAGTCTTCATCTATTACCTACCTCATTTCATTATTTCAAAAGATTTGTGACTTCAATTATATGTAACTTCCTCTACCAACAGATATACAGCCTTTAATAATAATCGCCCTTAGAAATATCTCCAGGATAGCAACAGATGACAAGCAGTGCATCGAGAGCCAAGGACTGACTGAACAGATTCAGGACTCTACAAAGAGCCTAGCAGAAAAACTACACCGTACCTAAAGGTAATAGCTTAAAGATTCCAGCAAAAGGACTTTCCAGGTCCTGAGTTACACATTTGGTTACATGTGCTCTCTAAGCTTTAGTCTATTCCCCCCTACACTCTCCATGTACTTGTAGGAGTTTCAGAGATGCCCAGTGCACTGAAGAACTAAGTGTTGTGTCCTTGGGCATATAGACAGTATGTGTCAGAAAAAGCACTAAACTCAAATCTTCCTATCCCTTAGACCTGCCCACTATCTTCTATGCCATGGCTTCTCTCATGTACATGGATACAACAGAAAATATATTCCCTTTCTTCCCAAAAGTTCCAATCTTATCTTGTCATGTTCCAGTTCTCTGTACAAAGTACAAACCACTAGTGTTCACCCATTACCTACCTCACTTCATCGTTTCAAAAGATTTGTAACAACTTCCTCTACTAACAGATATACAGCCCTTAATAAACACTCATCACAAGTTGCTGAAGACATTGACATGAGTGATGCCTTTACAATGGTACAAATCAAAATATAATGTTGGCTTCTTGTACGTACCCTTCCATTTGCCTTCTATAGCAGAATCTAAATGTCTTCCTTTATGTATTTTAGCATTCTATGGGTAACAATACAAGGTATCCATTTATCAAAGTCCCCTTGCTCATTTTATATGACTAGGTAATACCCCTCTTTTTCCCAGTCAATAAACATTAAGTGCCTACTGTGCGTCAGACACCCATCAAATCCTTCATAAATATTATCTCATTTAAACTTCACAACTCTCAAAGCTAGGTGCTATTATTATTCTCATTTTACAGTTGAGGTCATTGAGTCAGAGGTTAAGCGACTTGCCAAGGGGCACACAGCAAGTGTCTGAGGTTGGATTTGAACTCAGGTGTTCTTAATTCTCATCCCAGTATTCCATTCACTGGGAATATAAAGGCAAAATGATAGTCCTTGCTCTGAGGAGCTCACAATCTAATGCTCATATATTTCCTGCACGTCTTTTACAACACCTCTCATGATATTACTGGTAATATGGTGTAGCCTACTAATACCCAATACGCGCCTTCCCATTGCCTTTTGAATTGCCCATCATCTTGATCCTTCTAAGTATATGGCAGCCCATATTTCACTTCCATATAGGTTCACTAGAAGGATGATCAAAATAGAGATTAATATTTCAAAGGAAAGAACAACTTGAAACTTAATACTATTTAATTATAATAAATGTTTGGCTCTAAAAAGAAATGAGAAAATGCACCTCCCTGCCCTCTTTGAAGACCTAGGGGACTATAGGTGTAAAATATCATATATATTATGTATATATAAATATATATGTGAGTGTGTGTATATGTGTGTACATATATACATAGACAGAGGAAACAGGATAAGTTGTACATTAAGGGATGATATCTAAAAAATAAAATTAAGAGGTAAGAGAGGAATATATTGGAAGAAGGAGAAAGGGAGAGACAGAATAGGGTAAATTATCTCATATAAAAGAGGCAAGAGAAAACTTACAATGGAGGGGAAGAGCAGGAAGGTGAAAGGGAATGGGTCAACCTTACTCACATTGGATTTGGCTTAAAAAGGGAATAACCTATGCACTCAATTGGGTATCTTACCCTACAGGAAAGTAGGGGGGAAGGAGGTAAGAGGAGGGATGATAGAAGGGAGGGCAGATTAGAAGAGAGGGTAATTAGAAGCAAACACTTTTGAAAAGGAACAGGGTCAAAGGAGAAAATAGAATAAGTGGAGGGGGCAGAATAGGATGGAGGGAAATATAGCTAGTCTTTCACAATATAACTACTATGGAAATGTTTTGTGTAACTACACATGTACAATCTATATTGAATTACTTGTCTTCCCAGTGGCAAGTGGGTGAGGAGGGAAGGGAAAGAATCTGGAAATCAAAGTTTAAAAACAAATGTTTAAAAAAAATTGTTGGGTTGTTGTTTTTTTTTTACATGCAACTGGGAAATAAGATATATAGGCACTAGGGTACAGAAATCTATCTTGCCCTACTAGAAAGTTGGAGGTGATGGGGGAAGATATAAGAGAGAACAGATTGGGGAAAGGGGTATTCAGTAGGCTCGCTATATTGGGGTGGGTGCAGGGGAAAGATGGGAAGAAGTTTTGTAACTCAAAATCTTATGGAAATGAATGTTGAAAACTAAAAATAAATAAATAATGTTAAGAGACGTAAAAAAAATAAAGAAATCACCAATCTAAAAAAAACAAAAACAAAAAAATATTTTTTTCATGACACTGATTCTCCTTATTCTTCTCCTACCAAGATGACCACTTTTTCATCTCTTTTGCTGGCTCATCATCCATATTATGCCCTGGAACTATCAAATGTTCCCCAAGATTCTATCTTAGGCCCTCTTCTCTCTCAACATTTCCTCTCGGTAAACTCATCAGCTCCCACGAACTAAATTATCATTTCAATGGAGATGACTTACAGATCTATATATGCAGCCCTAGTTTCTCTTTTAAACTTCAGTCCCATAACAATGACTCAATATCTGAAACACACCTAAAAATGAATTCTAGCTTCCTATACAAATCCTTCCCTCTTCAGTATTTCTGTCCAAAGTACCACCATTCCAACAGTCTCCCAACAACAGATATCCCTGCAATCTTGGTATTATCCTCAACCACTCAGACTTCGTCCACCACACATCCAAACACTCATCAAATGCCCCCAAACATTCTTCATATCCTGTACCCTCTCTCTGATTATACAGTTATGCCGCGTTAGTTCAGACCACTCACCTCTCACCTAAGTTATTGAAATGGTCAACTAACTGGCTTCTGTGCTCACTTTTCTTCTCACTCCAATCAAACCTGTAAATGTGCTTTTCTTCAGCACAGATCTGACCACGCATTTTCCCTACTGAGTCAACTGCAGTGGCTCCCTGTTTCTGTTAGTATCAAATAGAAATTCATCTATTTAACGTTTTTTAAGCCCTTCACAGTTTTGCTCCCATTAATCTTTCTAGCTTCATTACACTACTTCCCATGCCATACTAGCAAAACTCTGCATCTTACACATAACAATGGATCTCTGTGCTTTTACAATGGCATAAAAGAATGCATTTCTTCTTCATGGAATCCCTCTCTTCCAGTAAGATGCAATTTAGACACTACCTTCTACCAGAAGTCTTTCCTGATCCTCCCAAACTTAAATGCCTTCCCTTTCAAACTACCTTGTATTTAAACATTTTGTATTTATTCTCCATATGGCTATTTATGTAGTTGATTTTACCATTAAAATACAAGCTCTTTGTGACTATGGATTGTTTCATTCTTGTATTGGCATGCTCAGCACTTAGCACAGTCTCTGGAACATAGCGGATACTTGATCTCTTAATTGCATATTCATAGATTATTTTGGAGGAATTGCTTTTTCTCTTCTTTATTATCCCTTGTTATGAGGGATAACTTTGTGTATTAGGGAAATGAGAAGGAAATATTCAGAAATAAAAATAGTATAAAAATAAAAGATATCTATAAAATTAAAGATTATGGCAAAATTGTCCAAAACAGCTACTCTAACAAAAAGAAAAGAAAATCATAACCACTAGAGAAAAGTCCAAGAGATAAGTCTCTCTAAATTTAGCCAAGTGGTTCCTCAAACAACAGAGAGTCCAGTACTGACTTGTTCTCAAAGTTTTTCCAGGCTTGTTGGAATTCCCAGATTTTGCATAGTATATGCACTTTCAGAACCTGAAAGGCTGCAACCTCTATACCACAATGGAGCATCAAAGTAGGATGGTAATTACTTTCAGAGTTGTAAATAATACAGTCGAAGCAACAGTTATTTCCATAGTACTTTATGGAAATAGCTCTGAATACATGAGACTTTTTCCATCTCTTTCCTAAAAGAAGATAGAACTTTTAATTCACAGGACCACAGAATTAGATCTGAAAGAGAATTTAGCAAACCCCATTATTTTACATTCTTAATGGTATTTAATTTTCCCTCTACAGGTGTTTTTCAGAAGAGTCATCCAGTTGTTTCTTCATTAGGATTTGCCCAAATCCCTTCCTGCTTACAACAAGGAAATAGTCTAAGAGACGATAAGTGACTTGCTCAGGTTGATATAATCAGTAAATTTGGCAGAATGTTATATATGCCCTACATCTCTTCAGAATTTATTTGTTCTGCTTCTAATGGGCTTATAAATGCCATAACTGTCCTCTAAAATGATCCACAGTTTTTCACCTTAGAATTTTTTTTCCTCCTTGTGGTTCTGATCTGGCCCAGGCCATTCTAGATCTCTGGGTCCTGAAAAAAAAATGAGTGCCTTTCCTTTTCTTTACCATGATCACCATAATCACCACTATCCACCATAATCTAGAACCATAACCTCAGGTATACATTCACCTCACTTCCTTGTCTTTCACTATATGACCACTGTGTCAAACCATTCCATCCCTGAAGGCTTCAGGAAGTTTGGTTTCTAACACAGCTGTGATGGAATCCAGGGTAAAGCAGTTGGATGGTGTCTAATACTTAGTTTTGAATTAACTTTAAAGAGAACAGTTTTAATAGAATGATGAGGTTGGAATGCAAACTGTAGAAAGTTAAGAAGAGAGGAAATGGAGGCACCTATTATTGACAGAAGAGAGGACATAGGTAATAACCAGAAAGGATAGATAGATCAAGTGAGTTTTTGAGGATGGTGGAGACATGGGCATGTTTGCAGACAGCAGGAAAATAGTCAAAAGAGAGAGTTTGAAGATAAATGAAGAATAATAAAGGAGGCAATCTACTTGAGAAAATGGAATGGAATGGGACCAGTTGTACATGGAATTGGGTTTGTTTTATCAAGAACTAACCCATTATGTGAAACAGGAGTGAAGGAGGAGACAGACACAGAAGGTACATGGGTGATGTGAGATTAAGAAAGGAGATAAAATGGGTCCTCTCAGCAAATATCCTTAAATTTTTCAGGAAAACATGAAGCAAGTTTCTCAGTTGAGAGGTTGTGTGGGAAGGGAGCCATGGGACATTTGAGTAGAGATGAAAAGGTTTAGAAGATTAGCTGTGTCAAATGGGACTGGACAGTGACTTAATTAGGAAAACATAAAAGAATTGTCTTGCAATAGTTTGGGCCTAACTGAGATTATGTAACACAAATTTGTAGTAGGCCCAATCAATATAGTCTCCTTATTGTCTCCAGTTTCTTTCAGATACAAGAATATAGTAGTAAAGGCAATGAATGATAGGAGTAATCAAAGGCCTAGGCTTATCAGTGTGTGATCCTTGGTATGATAAAGGGTCAAAAAGCTCAAGAGAAAAGGATAATGTAGAGTTTAACTGATTTACCAATGGGTTAGCTGGGAAAGGGAGGAGAATATAGCTAGTTCTGGGGTTATAGCCTAAGAAAGAGCTAAGTGATTGAAGGGCTAGAGGTCACAGACTGACCAGAGAACAGAGTGTGAGTTTGTAAGACAGAAAGAGGCAGAAAGGCAATAGACTATTATCAGATAAAAGAATTTCACAGCTCATGAATATAGAAGTGCTGCCCTAGGTGAAAACTCTCCCATGCTTCACTCATAAAACTATACACCTGGGGTCTGGACAAAAATGTAGAGCACTACGCCAAGTTCCAAGTCCAAAGTCTAACTTGGGTTCAAGGCCCAGGCATCCTAGCTTCTCAGTGCTTGCTATACAAGGCACATGTACATGGGCAGAAGTCTCTCTGTACCATAGTGGTAGTACATTTACTTCTGTTACTTGCCCAAATCCTTTCCATAAATCAGTGATTCTCAACCATCCTAATGCCATGACCCTTTAATACTCATATGTGGACATATCTGCATGTGGACAGACCAACTTGGAGACATAGAGGAGCAGTGTCTCGGTTCCCAAGACCATTGGAAATATGTGTCTTCCGATGGTCTTAGGAGACCCCTGTGATCCCTATGAAAGGGTCGTTCAACTCCCAAAGGGATTGCGACCCACAGGTTGAGAACCACTGCCATAAATCATTAGCTGTAATCACTAGGAAAAGGAAAAAAAAAGGAAACTTGGAGAAGTAACAAAGAATGTCAACTACTTGTATATTTTAGGCACAAGCATCTTGCCCTAAGAAGTTGTAGGACATTTTTCTTCCACAAAAGGCTTTGATCTATTTAAATGCAAAAAGAACATGAATATTTCTACTAGATAGAAGCAACAAGTGACTTGAGCTAGTAGCATTTATACAGCCAAGCAATAAACAAATTGCAACAGAACTTTTGAATTTTATTAAGGGCATAATAAGCTACTTCATAACTACCTTTACAAATACATAATCACTATAACTTCAAGCATAAATCTACTTCATAGATATGAGTCAAATTACAAATACATATGTACGTGTAGATATGCATGTGTATATGTATATTATATATAACTATTATATATGTAGAGATCTATTTATATATTTAATGTATTAATTTATATGTATATGTATATTTATAGATGTATGCACATAGATATATCTATTCATTTGGCAAATACATTTATTAGATAGATATTAGCTAGCTCTGACAGTGAATGTAAGATAATTTCCCTCTGTCTCCTCACCTTTCTCTAGCCTCCTTTCCCTCTTCCTTTGTTTTTCAGAATTATAATCCAGTTCTTTTTTCATTAGTAAGTTTATTGGGACTCATGTGCACCAATAATGTTAGTGTATGTAAGATAAATAAACACAGGAGGGCTGCTAGCACAAGTTCACTCTTTATCTGATCAGACTTGGAAAGACAATAAAAAGGGGTAAGTAATCTTATTTTATTCTAGTCTAGTTTTCTCGGAAGAGGATTGCTGATAATGGAAGGACAAACTCCTACAGCATTCCTTAATCATCTTTCTCACAGGTGCCAGCGAGAAGAGGGGACAACTACCCCAACATCTTGAGGGGGTCAATGGAAACAAGCACAAGTTATGCATCCCCCTAAATCCCATCAAGTATTAATGGGGGCCAGTTGGCACAAGCACAGACTCCCCCTAAACCTTGATGAGGGCCAATCAAGGTACACAGCATTTGTTCATTCAACCCTAAGTTTCCCCATTCACTGGCCAGTGTCCACCTACTTTATAAGGCAACAGCTAAAGAAGGCATATTGCTAACAAGAGCCTCACAGGTTTACATCACCTCATCCCTCACTGCATAATTGCTGTGGATGTTAATATTATTTATCAATATATAATGCTGTACAAGCATGGTGGAGCTGGTTTGAACCATAACTGTGAGAACTCACATCTAATACCTTCGAACTAGAGACCGTTATGGCTATGGATCCTAGGAAACTGAACTCTAAGGAATGATAACAAAAATCCACTTTACACACACTAAAATCCACCTTACACTAATCCACCTTACTTATAGTATAACGTTGACAGTATGTACCTCTATACTTGGCAAGAGCCAAAGTATTTTAAAACACTAGACCAAAAGACCATGCTGTGTTACAATTTAACCCTTATTCATAAAAATACGTTCAATAATATTTTTCTCAGAAGAACTGCTGTTGAATTTTTTAATTTGAATTATTTATTAGATTTTCAAGGGTTTTTTGAAACATAATTTTGTTTATAAATATCTGCAGGAGCTAAGATAGAAAAAAACTGGAGGATTTTTTGCTGAATAATGGAAGTAATAACCTGAAACCTAATACCTTCATGCTTTGGCTATCCACAAGGCTTGTTAAAAAGGCTTAAAACAGGATAAAGTAGTGACAGCAAACATCATAAAATACTGGCTCTTCAACTTTTTTCAGATCCTGAACTTAACAAATAACAAAACACAGGAGGATAAACATAATTTTTAGAGTCATTCTTTGACTCTACAGTTTTAGAAGACATAAAGTTTTCAGAGTTTGGTCCAGTTTTTGGCAGGGTGAGACTAATATAGAAAGGAATAGTTCTTGGAAAAGAAGTTATGAAAAATTTTAACCAAGTAGCCAAAATACTATTAGGCTACAGAGATGTAGAGATATTCCTAAATCATGTAAAAAACAATTAAAACACATGGAGTATACAAACTAATGAAAATGTCCATTTTTACAGACATAACCCCATCTTCCTTATGCATAGTTCAAAGTAACTAAATAGGGGCTCAGCCTTGCAGGTGTAAAATCAACCAAAGAAACTCACAGAGGGCGACGGGGAAACCGGCCAACACGGGGGG
>CM053599.1:168078097-168105110 GCA_028646575.1 Pseudocheirus occidentalis | reverse complement strand
CTTAACACTTACTAGCTGTGTGACCTTGGGCAAGTCACTTAACCCCAACTGCCCTGCCTGCCCCCCTCCAAAAAGCAAAAAATAAAATAAAATATTTTTTTTTAATTCAGAGAATAGAAGAAAGTCTAGAGATAAGCACAGACTAGTAGGACAGTTTTAAAAGCTAGAGCTTGAATTTACATACTTAAAAAGAAAAGCAAGTTGTACATAAGAGAAATTTGCAGTTTCGTGTACAATCCTTTCCCTGATATACTATGTAAATATTCATTTTATTTGATGTTTGTTAAGTTCAGAACGAAAAGAAAAAAAATAGGACTCAGCAAATGACCAGACGAGAATGAGGGGGGAAGGGTGTGCAGAGTGGGGAGAGTGGGGAGGAAGGAAAACTAAGATTACTCCAGCTCCAATGTTTGAGCCTGGGTAATGACGATGACAGCAATAACATGAAGGGTATTGAAGAAAAGCTGATTTATGAGACAGAGAAGGGGGTAGTGTGGTAATGGTGGTAGAGACTGATCTCTGTTGAGGCCAGAGATGGTGACAGAGATATGAGAAGCATCAGCACAAGAGACAATAAGGTGAAGCCGTTAGAGTTAATGATGTTAAGACAGCAAAGAAACCAAGCAGTGAAGACTCAGAGAAGAAACTTGAAAACTGTTTAGAAAACGGGAAAGGAATGGAAAAGTATCCAGCAAAGGAAACAAAGAAGCATCAGAGAAAAGCAAATTATAAGGATTCATTAATGAATTAGAAGACAAAGTAAGAAAGTTGAAAGGTTGAGAATTATGATTGAACCAATATTATTAATGACTTCTGAGAAGTGACTTCAACAAAATAGAGGCAGAAAACAGGTAAGGAATAAAGGAATTGAGGGGGTAGTGAAAAAGTACAAGATAGAGGCAGAATGCCTTTTCAAGTACTCTGTAAAGATAGGTTCTTCTCCCTTCAAGAGGGTGAAGGCAAGGAATAGGCAGGTAACAGAAGGTAGGTGGGGAAAACAGATTGAGAGAAGGGATTTTTAGAATAAGGGAGACTCAGCATGTTTGCAAACAGAGGCAAAGGTGTGAGTGAGGAGGGGAAAATGAAAATAGGAAAGCAGTAAGTGATTGAACATTGTCCTAAAAGAAATTTCAGAAGACGAGATAAAAAGCACAGGTCAAAGAGCTGACCTTGGAAAAGAATTCGTTCCTCTGATGTGGAAGAGGAAGAGAAGATGGGTGAAGAAAGAAAAATATTTTAGCGGAAGTGGGAAAAATTTAGGACACTTGTATTTCAATTGTCTCTACCCATTTTTTAGTAAACAGTGAGCTCATCTTAAGTGAGGGGCACAGGGATAAGTTTAGGAGCTTAAATGAGTAGATAAGATTTAAAACAAACCTTAAATATAAATGTTAGGGATTCTAGGGTACTAATAAGCACAAGGTGAAACAAGATCTTGCCTACAAAGGGTAAGGAAACAAATGGAAATCTACAGGAGCCGGTGGCAGTAAAAGGAATGACGATGAAAGGGATGGTTCAGTAGAATTGAGAAGTGGAAGAGAAAAGTAAGACGTTATATGTCTAAGAAAGGAATTTGATGTCTTGACGATGGTAAATTCTGAGAGATAAAAATGAGGTGTGGTCATGAAACGTGCAGTCGAAATTCTCCCTGCTACTCCCTCAAATTAATGCCTTCTCTCCTCCCCTCTACTAACAAGCTTGTAAAAACAATACACTGGAGGCCTCTCCTTCACCACTCTCTCATGAGGCAATGTCTTTGCAATCCAGCTTTCTTCCTCACCATTCTGACTCTTCTCTCTCCAATGTCACTAATGTCCAATGTCGTTTTCTTTGCTGCAAAAGTAACTGCCATGACTACTGCAAGGGACCCCCAAATCTACCCAAGTCCCACATTCTTTCCCCTCAGCTCCAACCTTTTATCTCTAAACATCTACTATCTGTAATTGATTATCTATATTTGGATGTCCCACCAGAACTTCAAACTCTCTATGTCTGTCACTCCCCAACCCACACCACCAAAAACAAAAACAAAAACAAAAACCCTGGCCCTACTTGCATTTGATCTATTTCTATTAGCATCTTACCAATAACCTAAACTGGTAAGCTCAACATCATCATTGATTCAGCTCCCATTCTCATACACAGCTACAAAATCTTGTTACTTCTACCTTTACAATCCCCTACCTCCACTCACACTGAAACCCTTCTAGTCTCAGCCCCTGTTTCTTCTTGTCTAGGCTATTCAAAGTTTCCTAGCTGACGTTTCCAATTCCAGTCTAACCCCTCTTTAATCCACCCTTCACACTAACCCCTGAAAATTTTTTTAATTGTACTACTCACGTCATTCTATACAAAAACCTTTTTGTGGGTCCTATAGCCCTCCATATTTTTGTTCTGACCTAACTTCCCAGGTTTATATTATTACCCTTTGTGTACTATAGATGGCAGCCAAAACAGACTGCTTTCTACGCCATATCTGGAGAGGAACTGTCCCTACTCTGGCCTTCCCTTCCATCCCTTCCAGAAGTTCTCTCTTCCTTCAAAGCCTAACCAAAAACAAAATTTAATTTTTTATTTTTCAAGATGTGGTTCAAGGGCTGCCCTTTCCGTGCTTCTGTCCCTACCTCTTCACCAGCTGAAAATAAACTCTTCCCAAAGCTTCTCCTAGCATACACCATTCAACTTTTCTGTGCGTTTATGCTCTCTTTAATGGCACAGTTATTTGGCTATGAACACTGAGAGCAAAAGGAATATTCGGAATCAAGACAATGTCATTACTAGAAGGAAAATCGAAAAATAGCCCAAAATACTCCAGAAAGACCAGCCTAAAAGAGTGATGCTGTATAGCTATCTTTAATTTCCATTCTTGAAGCAGTGGTTTTGTCAGTAAGGAGTAACCCTCAGCACTGTTTACTAGACAAGTCCTAGACAGCTGTCTATAGCACAAAGAAACTAGAACTGTAAGAGTCTGATTTGGATCCAGGTCAGCCTGATGATCACAAGGATGCTGCGATAATATGTACTAAAGATAAATGTAAGAAGACAGGCATCAACATCAAGAAAAATTATATTTTTCAAAATATACTGCCAATATACTGTTAAGATTTTACTGAAACCTGACTGAGCTTTGCTGAACTGCTTTTCCTTTTGTGTTGTAAAAAAAACAGCATGCTGGATAGGGGAGAAAGAAAAACCAGCAATGCAAAAAACAAAAGTCAGGAAAAATTTTTTTTAATGTAATGCTTAAGATACTTTATTTAGGGGCGGCTAGGTGGTGCAGTGAATGGAGCACCAGCCCTGGAGTCAGGAGGACCTGAGTTCAAATCCGGCCTCAGACACTAAACACAAAAACTAGCCATGTGACCTTGGGCAAGTCACTTAACCCCAATTATTATAATAATAAGAAGAAGAAGACACTTTATTTACCCTAAACCATAAACCATAATGGGGATATAACATTTTAAAATTTAGAAAGACAGGATGCTTTATTATGCATTTGTACCAATAGTTCCAAGATAACCAAGGACTATTTTAACTTTTCTTTAAAGCAAGCAAACTGGTCAGTTAAATTTGGGCTAGGAATACCAAACTGTTATTAGCTTCTTCCACTACCGCTATAACTTAAGAGTCTATAATCTGGATTTGTTGGATGGAAAAAATAAGAAATGTTTTGGGGAAAACAAACACTGAATATGCCTATGTTTAGAGATAGTACTTGATATTTATTAAGCCCATTGTTGATTGAAGGAACTGAAGTATACTGTTTCAAATCTTTTTATTGCCTAGATCTTTAAAATATTAGATCTGGGAACGTAAGGAGTCTTGGTCACTATGTGGAATATTGAACATTAGAACAGCTAAGCTATTATTATCTGAAACTTTGTTGTTAGTTCAGGGCTAAACAAATATTTCTCTTCTTTCTTTTAATTTCTATTTTTCTATTGTTTTTAAATCACAATTCTGCCCCTCTCCTCTTCAATAAAACTGCTCTTATACAAGTAATTTCAAAAGGAAAAAAGAGCAGTTCAGCAAAACCAAACAAGTAAGTTTAGTCTAATAGTATACATTTGCACTATCCTCACCCACATCCTGCCTTCTCTACAAGTAAGGTAATTTTTTTCAATTCTTCACGGAGTTCAAGCTTTAGCAAAACATTTCTATAATCCAATATTTCTTCCCTCATTTCATGTGGACTGCAGAAAACAATCAGCTACATACCGAATGCACCTCCAATCTCAGCACCACTTGTCGGAATATTGACATTTACAATGCCACAGTCTGATCCTTTAGGCCTATAGCAAACAGAGAGATAACAGATATTACTGTGGGGAAGATGGCACCTTAAAAAGCTATTTTTTCTAAATAAAATATTTTGTGCTGAAAAAAATTTTAACTACACCTATCTTTAAAAATTGTTCAGTAAGGGCTAGGTGGGTAGCACAGTAGATACAGCACCGGTTCTGGAATCAGGAGGATTCGAGTTCAAATTCCTCCTCAGGCACTTGACACTTACTAGCTGTGTGACCTTGGGAAAGTCACTTAAACTCAGTTGTCTTGCCAAATAAATAAATAAATGAAATTTAAAAAGCTGTTCAGGGACTGTATGTTTTCCAACCTAAATCTATATTTATTATCTTTGCAGGTAATAATATACCCAAGCCATCGAAAGATCCTTCCCAAATCCTTTGTGAAGATACTACTTGAAAGACCCTGTTTTACTTCATTATTCCATGTATAGACCTCTTCTTCATTCTGTAAATACAAAAAAAATATTGACAGTAGATAAATTATCATTCTAATGTTGAAATAAGAGGGTGGCTAGATGGCTCAGTGAATAGAGCACCAGCCCTGGAGTCAGGCAGACCTGAGTTCAAATCCAGCCTCAGTCACTTAACATAAAAACTAGCCTTGTGATCTTGGGCAAGTCACTTAACCCCAATTGCCCTACCTTCCCCCCTCCAAAAAGAAAAATAATTTCATCACCTTAAATCAAACGTGTGTGCATAAAATTTTGTCTAACTGTATGCATACTCAAGAGTTTGAAAAGTAATTGTATTTATTCATATATTCATCTAAGTCCTTTGGAGTTACCATCTCATCCTATTGCATTATGACTCCTCAGGTTTTAATCAATCAGAATGACCTCCTAAGAACTATCAAACATTTACTCTAGTAACATTTTATTAATTTAAGTCTTTTCTTCTCATCCCCTAAGTTACTTACTGGAAAATTAGACTTTTACATTAATGTGAAACATAGAAAGAAAAAGCACTATCAGTTTTCACCTTAAATTTTAAAATGTAAAGTATAGGAGCAAATGTCTCTTTGTGCACAACAGATGCATCATGATCAAGACCAGTCACAATCGTTGGCTCCACATAATTTCCAGGGCGATCTATCACCTTTAAGGAGAGGAGGAAAAAAAGAAAAACAAAATTGCATTTTATGTTTTCAGGTATGTACTGTCTGTGAAAGAAAAAAAACATTTCAGTAAGGGGAAAAGTATGATTCCAAAATAAATTGATAGCAAATAAAAATTTTAAATGCTATATCACCCTTTGCTGTTTTAACTAAGTAGATTGCAACTGTAGCTTTTAAACAGTCTGAAAAGAAGCCAATTCTTCATATGACATTCAAAAAACGGTCTTCCGGTCCCAAAAAGATTTTTTTCATTACTAAATTGTAAATGATACAAATAATAAATGGATTATTAATTTGAGTACCATCTTTTGGACATTTCAAAACAATTATTTTAAATACAAAACTGTTAAGTTTTCATATGTCAGAAATATCAGAAAGATATTCCTACACTGCATAAAAAAACTGCACAAGCTGACATTAAAGTTCTCATCTAATATCATGACTACAATTTTAGGTTATTGTCTAAAGTCCATTCAAAGCATGGTAACTGGCTTTTAAGGAAACACCCACTGAAGTTGACATTATAGCTGAAAAAGATAATGACTACTCTAATACTGTAACTTCCTTCCTCCATTCTTATTCCTCGTCATTGCTCTGTCAGAGGGAGCATAAAAAAATACAGAAGGGGAGGGGGAAAAGAGATGAAGCATATGGGAAAGAAAGAAGAACCAGGAAATGAGGAGAGAAATAGGTGAGGAAGATGAATAAAAAGATATGATAATTACAAAGGTATTATTGCTGCACTCTGTGCCTCTAAAAAGTGTGCTCAATGATTCCATGATTCTGTGAAATAAAATCACACAAAGACCTGTTTTTTTAAAGCAATGATTTTTTTTCTTAAAATACTAGTGGAATGTGAAGAAAACAAAAGGAAGGTAAGGTCTGTTAGGGAAATAAGAGGCCACTTCCTCTTCTTCACCTTATTCTTCACCACTGTCTTATTCACCATTGGCCCTAAGTACAGCAAGGGAAGTCACTGAAAACACATGACATTATGGATAATAGAAATTATAGTATTTACCTTCCCACCATAGACTACCACGCCACCTTGCTTTTTGGCATCTTCCACTGTACCAAGGAACACATTTACTGCCTGTTCGGTGTGGAGGGGCCCATAGAGGACATTAGCTACAGAGAGAAAAGAAATCCTAATGATTTTTCCCTCAAAGACATCAATTTATGACAAAATATAGATTACTAGTGCTTCACAATTAATTACACTGTCAATTATTCCTTTGTTCTCATCCTCAGAATAGCCTGATAGCTATTATACAGAATTAACTAAAACTACTCAACTTTCTGCAAAGTATTTGCAACAGCTAACCAAAGATAGCATGGTGTCTCAATAACTAACTTGCCATTCTTTTACCAATTAACTATCTGAACCAGCATCTTCTTAATATTTCACTGCCAAGAATCCCAAGAATTAGAAGACAGACTCTGGGAGGACAATGGAAAAGTCAAAGGACTATAAGAATAACATAATATAATAGAAAGAACACCGGATTAAGAGCCTATTCTCACGACCTGTATCAATCACCTCGAACAAATCATTTAACCACTATGAGTCTCAGTTTCTTTATCTGTAAAACAAGGGAAATGAAGCAGAATTCTAAAATCTCATCCAGGGGGATCACTTCATAAGCATACAAAAAAATAAATAAATAAAACCCTAACAACCACCAAATCAATAATCTATTACTAAAATAGTTTTGGCTATAAAGCAAAAGTATATACAAAATGTTGTTTTAAGTTTCTTTTTTTATAAAATTTCACTTGGCCTATATCTTTACTCCTAAATTCCCATCCTAATAACACTGAGTTCAATCCTGATATTTAATCAAGAATGTGCTGATAAATGTTTAACAAAAAGCTCTCTGAAAACACATGACACACTTTTAAATTTGATCTGTATTATTAACATTTTTTCTAACATTTTTCTTTTTTTTTTTGGAGAGGGGAAGGCAAGGCAATTGGGGTTAAGTGACTTGCCCAAGGTCAAACGGCTACAAAGTGTCAACATTTTCTAAGTGTAAATAATACACAAAACAACAAATCAAGCCCTGATATGGAACTATGATGACTTCCAAAGTGTAAATGCTCACACTAAAACTTTAACAATTAACTTTCTTAAGCTAGTATGATATGGCTCCCAGCACATTCCTGCATTTAGTATTGTGCCCCAGTTAGACTACATTTAGGGCAACATAGCTGTGTTCAATTCTGGACAGCACATTTTAGGGAGGATAGAAGAAAACTATCCAGGAAAACCAGGACAATAAAAAGCCTTATGATGAGGAAATATAAGTATTGATTAAAGGAACTGGGAATACTTAGGCTAGAAAAGAGATGGTGTAGGGTTGGTATGTAGTAACCATCTTTAATATTTAAAGATTATTATCTCAGAGAAGGATTAGACTTGTGATTCTTGATTCCAAAGGACAAAACTAGGAAAAATGGGTAAAGTTACCAAAGAACAAATTTAAACATCATTTAAGGAAAAAGTTCCAAAAGCTGTATGGGTTATCTCAAGAGTTAGTAACACATTTCCCCTCACTATAGGTATTAGGGCTGGAGGGAAGAATTTTGTTTAGAAATGGCTTTGCCTAGCCCTAGAGAGACCCTGACTTATCTTCCCACCCTGAGGGTCTACTATTTTGTGAAATAAGACAAGTGGCTTCAATACTAATCCTCAGTCCACTGAAAAGACCCAAAAGAATAGCCACCTTTATAATCAAGGGAATTTTTCTTTTGAAAATATTTAGACATGGAACACATTACCTATCAGACTTAGGGATAGGAGAAGAATTTATGAATAAATATTAGAGAGCATTATGAGATATAAAGGTTTCATTTCTCAAATACATAAAGAACTTGTCATATTTATAAGAATATGAGTCATTCCCCAATTGATAAATGGTCAAAGTATATGAACAGGTAGCTTTCCAATGAATAAATCAAAACAATATATGTAGCCATGTGAAAAAAAATGCTCTAAATAATTATTGATTAGATAAATACAAATTAAAACTACTACGAGATATCAACTCACCCCTATCAGATTGGACTGAGCAGGAAAATGACAAGAAGAGAATGTGGAAAATTGGGACACTAATATACTGTTGGTAGAATTAAAAAGTGATTCAACCATTTTGGAAAGGAATCTGGAATTATGTCCAAAGAGTTATAAAACTGTGTATACCATGTGACCCAGCAATACCACTATTAGGTCTGTTTCCCAAGATGATCAGGGAAAAAGGGAAAGAACCTGCTATGTTGTAAATTATTCATAGCTGCTCTCTTTCTGGTGGCAAAAAACTGGAAATTGAGGGGATGCCCATCAATTTGGCAATGGCTAAACAAGTTGTAGTAACCGATTGTGATGAAATACTATTGCGCCATAAGAAATGATGAGCAGGTTGAATTTAAAAAACATGGAAAGACTTGCATGAAATAATAAAGAGTGAAATGAGCAGAACCAAGAGAACACTGTACATACTAAGCAATACTGTTTGAAGAATAACTGTGAATAACTAAGTTATTCTGAGTATTATAAAACTCAAATCAACAATAAAGGACCTATTCAAGGCAGATGCTAGCCACCTCCAGCAAAAGAATTGATAAACAGAAGCATGCATAGGATGGTTTTATATTCATATGCACATGTGCACATGCATATGTACACACACATACACATAACACAGGCACATCTATATCAAATGGTAGCCTTTTCTGGTGTAGGGTGGGGAAGGAGGGAAGGAGACAGTTCAGAGCTTAAAATGTAAAAAAAAAAACAAAAAACCAAAACTTTAAAACAGTGAATTCTATTAAATAGTCAAAGAACAATTACTTCCAATACTATATAAACTGTTTGCAATAATAAGAAAAAGGGGGAACCATTCTAAACTCTTTCAGATACAAATATGATCTTAAGACTTAAGTCAAGGGGAGACAAATCAGAGAAAGAAAACTACAGAACAATTTTCCTAATAAATAGTGATGAAAATATGTTTAATAATATATTAGCAAGTAGACTACAACATGTTAGAAAGATTATACACTAGAACTAGGACCAGTCTGGGTAAGTAACAGGAATACAGGGTTAGTCCAACAACTACAGAACTATTAATTTAGGAAAACATATTAATAATAAAAAGTCATAAAAATGATATGATTATTTTAATAGATACTGGAAAGGTTTTTGACAAGTCTTTGTAATAAAACTACAAGTATTTTTATTTAAAACTCTTAGAAATCATAGAAATACTTAGACCTTTCTTTAATGTAATAAATACCATTTCTCTGGATCCAAGAGCAAAACAAGAAAAAAAATACTTACAGTCCCATGGGTTTCCAATACGAATTTGTGCATACGCCTTTTTAAGTTTGTCCACAACTTCATCATGGATGCTTTCATGCAAAAACTAAAAAGAAGTACACATTGGAAATTTTAAAATTGGAAAAGTTTTTAGCATTCTGAAATTTTTTAATGTCCTCTAATTTTAAAAGGCTTCACCACTCAAAATTTCCAAAATCAATAAACGGAAATAAAAATATATTTTTCATTTGTTAAAATTTGAAATATACCTCTACAAATCTTAATATTATTCTTTTTTAATGTTAAGGTGATATTTTTACCCTTTTAAAAATAATGTTGTCACTTCAATATTAGGCTTCACTTAAAGAATAATTCATTCTATGTGAAAACCAGCAAAAATTCAAAGTCATGACCGAGAAACCATCCTGCCAAGCTTCAAAAACCCACCAGAATAATAAAGATGAATGTCACAGCTATATTTTGCCCCAAGTCAAAATTTTCTCAACAGTATTAAAGATACAATCGTAAGTATCACACAAGAATAGGCAGTTGTATCAAATCAAGGGTGAATTTTACACTAACAAAATCTAGTTATTGTGAATTGTGCAGAAATGAAGCTGAATTTCCCAAATTTCATACAATGAAATTAAATTGTGTGTATGACACTAGAAAGGTCAGTTAACCTCAGTTAATCTGTTTCCTAACTCAATAATCTCTAAATTTCTTTCTAGTCCTGTGCAAAAAAAAAAATCTCTCTGAATGATTGAATGAAAATATTTATTAAGGCTTTACCATGTACACTATACTGGTAGAGTAAACTAGCAGAATAAAATAGTTCCTTCTCTCAAGTAAGTCAAATTCTAAGATAGAAGACAATACATGAAAGGCTTCAGTTACATGTTGGATAGAAAAACCCAATGATCCTTAGGGAGCAATGGCAAAGCACATAGTTGTCATCTTTTTTAATGTCAATTCCAGTGACAAAAATCACTTCCAATTCTGATTATTGAGCCATCTAACAGTGCCAAGGACGTTGGTGATAAGAACTTCCTTTCTGGGGCTTCAGGAGCAACTGCCAAATGCACTTCTACATTTGTTCCAAATCATGTCATTTACAGAGAAAAAAAGAAATTATGAATGAACTGAAAAGCCATAACAGGCCCTAAAAGTTTTAAAAGTTTCAAAATACCTTTTTTATTAAAAGGAAAAAGGTTATCTAAAAAGAACCCAATACTACCTATGTTTCAATTCACAATATAATAGTTTTATACTGTTCTTTTTAGGGACATTGCTCAGTTTCTTCTGGAAGATTCACTTTGTATGCAGCCACTATAACACCTTACTATAAAGTAGTAAACTGACCCTGAATTTGGGATCAAAAAAAAAAAAGAGAAAAGTGGGCTTCGGGTGTCAAGACTTAGTTACATGTAGCTTAAACAGATACACTTACCAGCCGTCTAGCAGTTGTACATCTTTGACCTGCCGTCCCCACAGCCGCAAAAAGAGCCGAAGGAACAACTAAGCTGAGGTCTGCATCTTCAAAAACTTGGGAGGAAAAGTATGCAGGAAATAAGCCAAAACAGATTTTAAAAAACAATGTACTTTCTTTACTGTTAACTACAATACACAGGAGGCAGCTAGATGGCCCAAGGGGTAGGGAGCTGCACCTGGAATAAGGAAGATTTGAGTTCAAATGCAGCCTCAGACATTTACTAGCTGTATGACTCTATGTAAATCAAGTAATTTGCCTTAATCCATTGAAGAGGAAAGTGGCAAACCATTCCAGTATCTTTACCAAGACAACTCCATGAACAATTTTGGTCCATGGAGTCACAGTCAGCTACAACCAAAACAACTAAAATGAAATAGTGGAGCACTTAGCAACTACAAACAGAACATACAAAAACTATTCGAACTCCTGTTAAAGCAGGCATGTTTTTATTTAAAAATATAGAAATCCTTCTTATTAAGGAAAAAAGGGATGAATTTATAAATTTCTTAAAGTCAGAAAAACATATTCCATGGAAGAACGGTCTACTTAAAAGCATAGTATAACAATCACAATGATAAACCTTATACAGCAGAGTTTAGGGATGAGTGAACCCACATCAGCCTAAGTAAGGGGGCCATTCCTCTTTTAAACTACTACTTAACAATTTCCTTATTAATTCTCTACCCAGCTTCTCAGATAATTAAGGTAATATAACTCTGCTCTTTCTTAAGGTAATAGAGTTCTGCTGTTTCCTCATAAACTGCTAAGTCTCTGTCTAGTAAATCTTTTACCCACTGGTCCTAAGTCTGTCCACCAGCAGTAAGTCCTATCTCCTCAAACAAGATGAGGACAAACTAATATTAGAAACAAACTTGTGTTCAAATTCTAAAGCAACAAACGGGTCTCAAAAGAGATGATGAGTCTTGAGCTATTTAGCTAAAAAAAAGTCAATTTTTTTTTATAGTAGCAAAAAACTATTAGGAAAAATAGGTTCCCATCATTCATGGACACACTGAGATATATGAATGCAACAGCAACTTATCACTATAAAGAATAATGTAGATGAGAAAAACCTGAGAAAATGTAATTGATAATTTAATTTTTTCCTCCCAGTCTATCCTTGTTTTCAGTGTGTGTGTATACATACATATATGTATATGTATATGTATATGTATGTATGTATATATATATATATTCCTTTATGGTCAAGCAAAAAGGTCTTAAAGATATAAATCTCTCTCTCTCTCTCTCTCTCTCTCTCTCACACACACACAGACACACACACACACAAATTTCTCATAATGAAAGAGTAGATAACTTCTATAACTTCTTATCAACCCAGAGGGATAATTCAGTTACTAATTTAGCTAATTTGAATAAACAAGAAAAATGCTATCATCCTTACCAATAATAGCATTGTTTCCTCCAAGCTCTAATAAACTTCTCCCTTAAAAAGAAACAAAAAAGTTAAGTCCTTTTGTTTTTAGTGTCCCAGGGATCCTCTTCCCAACAGATTTATCACCCCTTGAATGAATATATTTCCATATTTACTTTGTATTCTTCTACTGACTTATTCAATGCAATTTACTTAAAATAATCAAAGCTAAGTTTTTCTATGTCAAAATACCACTGATGCACCGGTATTTTATTTATTTTATATAATATAATTATATCATATAATTATATTTATTATATTTATTTATTTTATATAATATAATTATATAATATGTAAATATATAAATAAATATATGGTATATAATATATAAATAAATATAATATAAATAAACAAATATAAAATATTTATTTTAGGAAGGAAAACAGTCCAAGCTTTCATTTCTCTCTCCCTGCCAAAAAATAAATAAATAAGTAAATAGGAAAACAGTCTACATGATATGGTAATTTCTCCATCAGGACTGTACCGGATCAGCTGACTAGTTACTGTAATACTACGTCACTGCTTAGTGACTCCAGTCATAGCAGTTAAATTAGAAACGTTTACAGGGCATCTCCTATGTGCGGGACACACTGAATCTTGTCAGGAGATAAAACATTATCTCTAACACTAACGTTCTTTACTCTGACCCCAATGAATAATACTTTTCCTTTCCACTGATCCCTAAGAGATCTGAAAGAAAAGCAAGGTTTTATTTTCCCTTCTTCAGCAAACTCTATTCAGATCTTGTGTCTAAGATATCTGCTCAACATAAGTAAGATATGATGCCCACAATACTCCTGAGTACTCTAGAATTTTCCCCCCATTTGTTGTTATACACCCAGAAAAGAATGATATTACAAACAAGACTCCTCTCATTGGATCATCACAACAAACCAGGGAGGAATGATAGGGGTCAGAGTCAAGACAGCTGCGTAGAAGCAGGAGAACTATGTGGCTCCCACCATAATCACCTCAAATATCTATAAAATATGACTCTAAACAAATTTTAGAGCTCCAGAACTCATAAAATCACAGAGAAACAAGGCTCCCACTGAAGGCAGCCCAGGAGACGGACAGAAAGGCTCATGGCAGTGCACTGGGAGCAGACTCAGCCCCATATGGTTTTAGCCCCAGGCCATCCAGGAAAAACCCCAGCTGGAGCTTTCAGGATTGCAGATCACCAGCAGCTGTGGCAGTTTCCAGATTACCAACCCATAAGAGCCAAGGGGAGAGGGAAAAGATCAGTGGAACTCAGCTAAATTTGGGGGAGAGGGTCTGGCCAACTGCCTCCAGAGCTAGAAGCGGTCTGAAGTGGCAGCTCTGCAGCCGCCTCCACGTGGCCACTTCAGAGCTCGCGGCCTGCAGATTACAAGGGGACCAAGCAATCAGATGCTAAGTGCTCTTGCCTTGAGCTGCCTGGATCAGCACTGTGGTCTTGGGTGGTGGTCCTGAGGTGCGTTTTCAGTGAGCCAAAGCTGGTGGGGGCTGCAGAGACTGCAGCCTCCTAATACCTCTAGCAGCTGTGAAAACCCCAGCGATTTGGGACAAAGCTCTCCCCTCTGGAAGCAGAGTTCTACTGAGCCCAAAAGTCAAGTAACTGACTGGCAACATGAGCAGGCAAAGGAAGCAAAGAAAGCTCAGCAATCCAACTTCAGATTCCTTTTCTGGGGACAAAAAGGATCAAAGCATGGAACTGGAAGAGGACAACACAGTCAGAACTCCTGCACCAAAAGCTTCCAAGAAAAATGTAGATTAGTTACAGGCCATAGAGGACCTTAAGAAGGATTTTGAAAACCAAATAAGAGATGTGGAAGAAAAATTGGGGAGAGAAATGAAAATGATGCAAGAAAATCATGATAAGAGAGTCAACAACCTGACTGAAGAAAATAACACCTTAAAAAATAGACTAACTCAAATGGCAAACAAGGCCCAAAAAGCCAATGAGGAGAAGAATGCCTTAAAAAGTTGAATTTACCAGATGGAAAAAGAATCTCAAAAGAAAAGAATGATAATAATTTGAGACAAGCTGGTTAATTTTCGCCCAATTTATCTGCAACTCCTACTTATAGCCACGTAATTTAAAAGGTACCCACACTTTTTCCCAACAAGGTAGAGATTCCTCCTTCCCAAACAGTGTCATAATAATCTGTTTATAGATTTGACTTTAAGCCAATAGGAGGGTCATCTGCCTAGTGAATGCTATCAAGGCCAATCTAACATGTTCTTCAGGAAAAGCCTATCTTTGGTAACCTGCAAAGTTTGCTTTGGTGTCAGCTAGACCTAAAAATTAATAAGATAATTATATAACCTCTTCTTTCACCTTGGACCTTTCCAAATTCCCCACAGATTTTCATGGAAGGAGTAGAAGTGGAGAAAAGGCCACATTCAATGTTCAAAGAAGGATGGTTGCTAGATACTCACCAAACCTCTCCTGTACCATGAGTGACACCTGTTTTCCCACTTGGGAGCTTCCTGTGAAGGACAGCAGATTTACCCGCTCATCTCTGCACATTGCTGTGCTGAAAGGGAAAAGCCACAGATCTATTTTAACAGATGAAATGGGGCAACAATGAATACTTAAAAGTCTGGCAGTCCCTCTGGTCATTTGCATTCCGTCTACTCATTCCTTGTACTAAAGATTAAAAGCAATTCCTGAAAACTAACCAATACATCACATAAAATTACACATGCATGTAACCTTATATATGATGCTCCATAGCTCTGAAAAGAAGGGAGGAAGTATATTTTCTCTTACCTCCTTCCATGGCATATTTGATTATTATAATTACACAATGTTCAGTTTCAGGTTTTTCTGGTGCCTATTTTTTCCATTAATACTTTTGTTATCGGGGCGGCTAGGTGGCGCAGTGAATAGAGAACCGGCCCTGAAGTCAGGAGGACCTGAGTTCAAATCCGGCCTCAGACACTTAACACAAAAACTAGCCGTGTGACCTTGGGCAAGTCACTTAACCCCAACTGCCCCCCAAAAAGCAAAAAAAAAAATACTGTTGTAATCATTGTGAAGAATGTTATTCTGGTTCTGCTTATTTTTTTACTCATTGCTTCATCTGTCTTTCCATGCTTCTTTACATTCATCATTTTCTTAACTTCTTAAAACACTGCAATATTCAATAACATTTATATGCCATAATTTTTTTAGTCATTCTCCAATCGGTAGGCATCTTTGTTTCTCTGAGGCTATAAAAGTACTGCTGTAAATATATTAGGGTATATATGGCCTTTCTTTTCATCCCTGCTTTATTTGTGTTATATGTCAAGCAGCAGACCTTCTGGTTCAAGGGAAATCAATATTGTCGATCACATTTATCTAAAAACAAATACCAAAATATGTGAAATTTTTAAAATGAAGACGTATGAACTGATGTTTACAAATCTTTCTAGACATCTCTATACTCATCATAATATCATATGACATAGACATCATAATCCAGTAATATTCCTTCACATTCATGTACCACAGTTTCTTTATCCATTGCCCTTTTTCATTTCTGTTTCTTAACGACTAAAAAATGTTGCTGTGCATATTTTGGTGTAAATGGAAATTTACCTTGACCTTTTGGGGACATATGCCTAACAAGTGATCCCTCTAGATCAAAAAGTTTGGACATCTGAGTCAATTTCTTATAGTCACTAGATCAATAGTCCTAACCACATTATAATAAAGGAGGAACCTAATTCATAGAATGGTTTGAAACAATATGTTCCCAAAGTTGTAAGGGGGCTACCTGGAGCTTAAAATGCATTTTCCTATGAGAACAATGCTAGACTTTGATAAACTTAGCTCTTCTCAGCAATGTAAGGATCTAAAACAATTCCAAAAGACCCATGATGGAAAATGCTGTCCACATCCAGAGAAATAACTTAACTATAGAGCCTGAATACAGATCAAAGCACACTATTTGTTCTCTTTTTTTGGTTTGGTTTGTTTCTTCTTTCTCAGGGTTCTTCCCATTGGTTCTAATTCTTTACAACACAATTATGTGAAAATCTGTTTAATATGTATATGTAGAGCCTATATCAGATTGCACACTGTCTTAGGGAGGGAGGTGTAGAAAATTTTAAACTCAAAATCCTATGGAAATGAATGTTAAAAACTAAAAAGTTAGTTAAAAACTAAATTTAGTTAAAAACTAAAAAGAAGTAATTTAATTTTTAAAAAATTTTTAAAAGAGGGGGAGGCTAGGTGGTGCAGGGAACAGAGCACCAGCCCTGGAGTCAGGAGAACCTCAGTTCAAATCCGGCCTCAGACACAACACAAAAACTAGCCTTGGGCAAGTCACTTAACCCCCAGTTGCCCTCCAAAATGCAAAAAAAAAAAAAAATTTTAAAGAAAAGAAAAAAGGAACAATGTTAGAAATAGAGGTTTGGTTACAAAGATAGCTTACAAAACCCTGTTTATTCCATAATATACCAAAAATACAATATTTCAACCATTCATTAGTCAAGGCTTCATTTTTTTTCTGGAGAAATGCGTCTGATTTCCTAGGATCATCTTTCAGAATCTGAAAACTAAGGGATACTTGGATGTCATCTAGTTTCTGAAACAAGAATTTGTTCTATATGGGCAACTAGGTGGCACAGTGAACAGAGCACTGGCCTTGGAGACAGGAGGATCCGAGTTCAAATCCAGCCTCAGACACTTAACACAAAACTAGCCATGTAACCTTAGGCAAGCCATTTAACTCCAACTGCCCTACCTTCTCCCCTCCAAAAAGCAAAAAAAAAAAAAGAATTTGTTCTATAGCATTTTTAACAAGTGGTTATCCTGCCTTTGTTTGAACACCTCTAGTAAGAAAGAACACATAAGTTCCTAAAGTAAGCCAGTCTACTCTGGAACATCTTTAAAAGTTAGGACATTTTTCCTTACATAACATGATATTCCTTAGGTCAACTTCTCATTGAAGAATAACTAACATACCCAATATCAGCACCACCACATGTCATGGAACAGATTGCACCAGGTAAATTGTTGTCTTCCAAAACTTTGGCTACTATCCTAAAGAAAAGATGCATGAATAAGTAAGTTTCTGAACCAATCTTTAAAAAGATTAAAAAGATTTTAAAAGGGTCAAGTTTTCCCAAATTCTTACCTTTTTTACCCAGAAAGCTGTTTCAAATTCAAGTGTTTATACTGGGATTCCCTTGTCATTCCTCTGGGAGTGGCATTACCAACTCATTACCTATAGATCTCTATCATCAGAACTCACAAATCCATGCTGCTTTCCCTTCTAATTTCTATTCCTCAACTCGTCCCAGTATTTTGATCTCTGCTAGAAAGATCTTCTGATACTAACAAATCCCTAAGTCTAAAGCTCTCACCATAAACTTGGAAAAAAAAATCGCCAACCTCCATTAAGAATCAGAGTTAACAAAAATTAAACAAAAAAGAAAATCTGCTACATTAAATACTGGTTGCTCTAATACTCATACTTTGGCCTAAGGAATAATTAATTCCTGACACTGTCTTTGTAACCAAACACCCAAGATATCCAAACCTCTTCACCCCCCCTATAACACAGTAAAAAGTCATAGAACTTAGAATTCGAACAAACCTTAAAGATCATCTAATACAACTCCATTTTTTGGAGGAAAAAAATTATAGAGCAATTTTAACTTACTATCTCAACATTACACAGCATAACCAGCATTTGAACTCAAGTTCTCTACCTCAAAATTATGTGCGAGGATATATGACATGGAGAATTAAGTGACTGATAGTTACCTAGTTCCTTTTGCTTTTCTAAGAGTATATGTCTTAAATAACAAAAAACACTGTTAAATTTTATCTTCAAAATCACTAGATTTTTCTCTTTTATCATTCACATGTCCATCTTTGAGCACATAAATAAATATTACCTAAGCAGCCCCTGCATCTGGGGAACACTTTCTCATATGAAAGCTGTTTATTTTGCAATTAATAAAAGGAAGTTTAAACCCCTTTTCAGATTTTTCAGAATCCCAGACTTACAGTTTCAGATAATGACATCCACAGGCTAAACTCCATGTTTAGATAAGTTAGCTATCACATCAGATTTGAAACCCAGTACCTATCATATTTCTGTGGTTTGGATCAGATCAAAGTTCAATCAATCAACAAGCATTCAGTAGCACCTACTATATGCTGACAGGCACTCTGCTGAGCACTGGAACAAAAAGGCAAGAGCAAGCGCCTGACCTCAAGGAACTTACAATCGAACAAGGGAGATAACATACCAGCAAATATATGCAAAGCAAGCTATATACATAATAAATAGGAAATAACTGATTAAGAGAAGGCACTAGAATTAATAAAAGTTGGGAAGGCTTCCAGAAAAATATGAGATTTTAGTTGACCCTTAAAGAAAATCAGGAAGTCAGAAAGCAGATTTGAGGAGAGAGAATATTCCAGGCATGGGGAACAGCCAGAGAAAATGCTGGAAACTAAAAGATCAGAAGGTGTTATTCATGAACAGTCAGAAGGCCAACAGATCAAAGAACAGGTGGCAGAGAATAATGTATAAGACGACTGAGAAGTTAGGAGGGGGCTAAGTTAGGAAGGCTACTTCCTGATTGGACTTTATGTCAGGTCCAGATCAAACGCTTTTAAGTAAATGAACTCAAGTTCATGGCTTCGTGGCATGCAATTAAGAGGGTAAATAGAAAGAAGTTCAGCATCAATTATTTTGGTAGCTCCTTATTTGACTAAATTCTTTCAGACAATACTAGTAAAGTGAGTTATTGACCACTGGCAAGGTCACAACCTCTCTAGACCTTTTTCCTTCTATAAAATAATTTGGGCTGAATGAAAATAAAAGCACTATTACTATTTTTAATCCTGAATGAAATAAACTACTTGATAGTAATAACTGAAAGGAAGGGGAGCTCACAGGTTCAGACCAACTTTCCTTTGTCCATAGATCCTACTGAACTAGAATATGGCACTTTAGACCTGAGGCTGGCTTGTGGAAGTAGGCCTCAGAAAGGTTGCGGCTGGTGAACTATTTTGAAGGTGTGCAGTTTTCTACATTCTCACTGTTAAATCTTAAGTTTTATTTTATATTATTTTAAGTAAATATAAATCTATTCCAAGAGGCTCTGCAATAGTTTATGTAACCAGCACAATGGCAACTGCATATAGGAGCATTTGGAGGATCTCACCACACACAGAAAATCCTTCTTTCACTTGGACTCTTCATTGAGTCTCCTTTAAGGAACATAGATTTAGACCTGGAAAAGACACTCAGAAGATCAAGCCAAGCTCTCCTTTAATGCCAAACAGAGCATTTTATATCTGATCCTGAAGGCAATGAGGAGCCACTGAAGTTTATCGGGGAAGGGAAATGAAATGGAATGGGCGGCAGGAAAAGAACAAATATACACTTTAGGAAAAGCAGTTTATCAGTTATGCAGAGAAATAGACTTAGTAACTAGGCACCAAAGGTGATAGGAAGGGCATACAAAGTATAGATAAACCATGGCCCCCAGCCAAAAGACATTTACACACACACACACACACACACACATGCACGCTGATACACTTACTTTGTGACAGCTACACTAGTGAGTGGAGTGGTTGGTGCTCCTTTCCTTTGGAAGAAAAGAAGGAAGAAATATAATTTTGTTCAGTCATTTGGTATGAAAAACAAAAATGAAGTCATTTATGAGAAGCAAGTCATTTCCAAAGTTATTTTAAATGAAAATAAGTGAACTTAGTGACTAAGTTAGGACTTAAGCTCTTAAAGTCCCTCCAAAAGGTTACAAGCATTCTAACTTAGAAACAAGAACTATCACCTTCAATCCAGCTTTCATGTTTGGCCAATAGTTTCCTAGGAGACTTTCTCTGGTCTTACCAGTACAAACTTGATTAAAAGGAAATCTTCCCGAATTTTCTATTCCCAAAACACACCTGAGAAGGCTAAGGGAAGCAGATTTACTTTGCTTTTCTACATCAGATCACTCTAAGAAAGAGATGGTTAAATCGATAAGAATTGGTAAGCAGGTTCTAGTTCTTTCTACTTCTTCATGGGAAGCTGTCTGACTTATCTGTAAAGATAATCTTTGAATTCAAATAACAGTTATAGGAAAAATGGCTTCTTGGCATGCAATTAAGAGGGTAAATAGAAAGCAGTTCAGCATCAATTATTTGGGTAGCTCCTTATTTGACTAAATTCTTTCAGACAATACTAGTAAAGTGAGTTATTGACCACTGGCAAGGTGACAGCCTCTCTAGACCTTTTTCCTTCTATAAAATAATTTGGACTGAATGAAAATAAAAGCACTATTATTATTTTTAATCCTGAATGAAATAAACTACTTGATAGTAATAACTGAAAGGGAGGGGAGTTCACAGGTTCAGACCAACTTTCCTTTGTCCATAGATCCTACTGAACTAGAATACGGCACTTTAGACCTGAAGCTGGCTTGTGGAAGTAGGCCCCAGAAAGGCTGCAGCTGGTGAACTATTTTGAAGGTGTGCAGTTTTCTACATTCTCACTGTTAAATCTTAAGAATGAAATCACAAATAAGTAAATGTGAAATTGGTGTGCCCTAATACATCTATTCTGTTGAACAAATTTGCTTGTTTTCAAAACAAGAATTTAAAGCAGAATTGATTGTAACTTGAATTCTTTATGTCTGACTGCTTGGAGCTGGTTTTGTTTGTTTGTTTTTTTTTACTTTGACCTGGGAGCTCAGGATCTTGGCTTCAAATATTCAAGAAAATTTTCATTTTGGTGTTTCTTTCAAGAAGTGACAGGAGGAGCCTTTCCGGTTTTACTTTGCCCTGTAGTTCTAGAAGAAATAAGCAGTTTTCCTTTAACAATGTCCTTAAATATCTCTCCTTGATATTTTCCTACCACTTGTTTTTCCTATGAGATGTCTTACATTTCCTTCTATTTTTTTTTCAAGCTTTTGACTTTAATATTTTCTATTGTTATATGGAGTCACTGGCTTCTGTTTGGTCCATTCTAATTTTTACAGAACATGTTGCTGAGGTAAGGTTTTATATTCCTTGTGTTAAACAGCCCTTTCAAATTCTTCCTTCCGTAATTCGTTTCCTCTCTAATTTTTTCCTCTAGAGCTATCATTTAAAAAAAAAAAATTCTCTTTCCTTTAAAAAAGAAAAACTTTTGCTTCATCTCTTCCAGAAATTCTAGTTAAACCTGTTTCTAAACTGTGTTTTTCATTGTAGATTTGCTTATCTTGTTTTAGAGTCATTTTTTTTCGGGTTTGTGATTTGAGCATCCCAGCCACCATAAGTGCTTGTAATGGTGTTCTTTCTTTCTTTGCTCATTCTTCTAGGCTACTTCCTAATTGGACTTTATGTCAGGTCCAGATCAAACTCTTTTAAATAAATATATATCCATTCCAGGAAGCTCTGCAATAATTTATGTAACCTGCACAATGGCAACTACATAACAGGAGCATTTGGAGGTTCTCACCACACACAGAAAATCCTTCTTTGACTTGGACTCTTCATTGGATCTCCTTTAAAGGAACATAGATTGAGACTTGGAAAAGTCACTGTATCTTGATTATGTGAGACAATTTTTTTTCCTAACCTCCCTTTTTCTTCCTCCCCAGTTATATTTCTCTTTTCTTTGCTCTGGCCTTGTGTAACTGAATTTCCTTTATGATCACTGATAATAAGGTTCAGAGAGGATATGTATATCATCTTTCAGCATTTGAATGGAAGTAAGTTATCTTTATTTAACCTTTTATCATTGTTCACTTTTTATATTTTTCTTCATTGTCATGTTTGACCTAATCTTTTCATCAAGAATGCTTAAAAGTCATCTATTTTATTAAAAGTTTATTTTTTACCATGTAGCACCAGGCTCGGTTTCGCTAGGTTAGTTATTTTTTGTTTTAATTCTACACACTTTTCTTTTTTGTTTTGTTTTAGTTTTGTTTGCATTTTGGAGGGAGGAAGGCTGGACAATAGGGGTTAAGTGATTTGCCCAAGGTCACACGACTATTAAGTGTTAAATGTCTAAGGCCATATTTGAACTCATGTCCTCCTGACTCCAGGGCCAGGTACTTTAGTCACTGTGCCCTAGTCACTGGCACTTTAGAAGAGAAGTTCTAGGCTGGTCCTACTATTGCTTGCTGAGGGATACTTCAGTTAGGGACCTGAAAACTTTCAGTGCTTCCAGAATGCTCTGATTACTGTCCCCTGAACTCTGCAAGTTCCTGACCTGAGTTTGGGTCTGAGCAGGTGTAGACCGCTGCTAGACAGCCCCTATCAATCAGCTGAGAAGCTCTTTTGGTTCAGAGTGGCAGAATTATAAGCCCCCCTTTGGTCTGTGACTCCTGCCCTTCCTCCGTAAGTCAGGGTAGACGCTAGAAATGATACCCTGTTCTGAACTTTGAGTACCTGGGCTCTGCACCACACTGCTACTACTGGCTTCTGAGCTTTCTCCTTTCTTGGTTCACTTCCCAGGGACTCCCTACCTAGGAATACCACCACTAGACACTAGTTCTTTTCTCAATCCACCCTAGTTCTGTGACCTGGAACTGAGTAGTGGGCAACCAGAACCCACAGCAGTATTCTGGTATGTGTCTAGGGGTGCCCTGTATGGATCTGGGACTTCCTCTTGCCCTGGTGCACAGTTTCTCCCTAAGAGCTAAAGTGCTTACACATATGCTCATGGCCAAACTCCATACCCAGTGACTGTGGACTTCTCCATCTCTCTCACTGAGTGGCACCAAACAAATGACTAATTATGACTTTTTCTGGAATGCCCCATCAGGATTCAGTCTGGAGCATTTTCTTGAGTTGTTTAAAGAAGGTTTACAGAGAAGAAACTCAGCTGTAGAGCTTCCTACCACTCTGCCATCTTGGCTCCGCCTCTCAAGTGCCTTTTCATAATCACCAAACAGCAGGCACAATGACATCTTATACTCTCTACATCTTTTAATCAACTACAGAATGGTAAATGTGTTATCCAATATTTGAATGTTTTCCATTCTTGAATATTGCTTACAAATCCTACCTTTTCCCTACTAAGTCCCTCAAAGAGGATGCCCTTGATTTGTGTATAGATGAATATCAGAGATTTTAGAAAGATTGGACAGAGAGCACAGAGGTTGATAGAGGGTGCTCTTGGCCATTTTTTTTTTTTTACTTTTTGTACTTTCTCTTTTTTCCCCCCAAATTTTATTTTAAACTCAAATGGCAGAACACAAATAGAGAATAAAAAAAGAAACAAAAACGTATCAGGAATTAAAATATTGAAACTTAAATACAGAGTTAGAAAGACAAAAAAGCATGTCATGTGCATAGCGGAACATGAGAGGATTCAAAATATGCAACAATAAATTTTAATTTCAAGAAAGCCTATGTGATAAATACTCCTTGTTGGGTTGAAAATTGTTCATCTTTTCTTTGCTTCCTCGTGAATTTTCTTTTGTTTCCTGCTGTGTACTTTTGTACTTTGTTCTTTTTTCCCCTTCTCCCACCCCCCCAGAAAGGCACAATAAAGTTTAGATGTTTTTCTATAGCTATACATATAGACATACATAGAGAGACATATACTTTCCTGAATCTATTCTACTCCTGACCTTTGGTTTATTTGTGTAATTATATTCCTTGTTTCCTATCCCTTCTGCCTCCTCTACTTTACTTCTATCCACTACCTTGCCCTCCTATGACTTGCCTACCCCCCTCCAAGGATCCCTCCCCTATCCTCCCCTTCCCATAAATCTAAACACCTTCATATACCCTATTTACCTATTCTCTCATCCTCCCCTCTAAAGATTCCTCCCTTGTCCTCCCCGCCATGCCCTTACCATTTTAGTTCTTCTGAATTTAGAAGAGTATTATACTCTTCTAAACATATATTCCTGATGAAAGCAGGTTACCAAACTACCGGCCCTCCTCCCCAATCTGATTCTTCTGTATCAATTCTCCCTTTTGCACATCAAGTAATTACTCTTTTAAGCTGTTCCAAAATGGTTTTACTTTAAAAATTCATATCATTCTCAGATTTACCACAATCTTTCTTTATAAACTATCCAATTATTAATAAGAATCTTAATGTCCATTTTACATTTTATATATATAGAAAAAGTAAAGTCTATCCTTATAGGTCCCTTATATTCAGTCTTTGTTATATACCTTATATTTCTCTTGGCTCTTATATGTTGAATCTTTCATTAAATTCCGGATAATTTTTTTAACAAAGTCTTGGAAGTCGAAGAGTTTATCAAATGTCCATTTTTTTTTCATTCAGGATAATATTTAACTTGGCAGGGTATGATAGTCTGGCTGGAGTCCCAGTTCTTTTGCTCTTCAATATGTTGTGTTCCAAGACCTATAGTCCCTCAATGTCTCTGCTCCTAGGTCTTGTGTAATTCTAACTGTGGCACCATCATATTTAAATTGCTTTAATATTGATGCTTTTAATATTTTTTCCTTGAGCTGGGGGTTTCAGAATTTGACTATGATATTTCTATGAGTTTTCTTTATAGGATCTTTTAAGTGGCGACAGATGGATTTTTTTCTATTTCTACTTTCCCTGCGTTCTAATACTTCAGGACAATTTTCTTTTATTATTTCTTGTATTATGGTATCTTCTCTTTTTTTTTTTTATCATTTTCAGTTCAATTATCTTTTTTTTTTTGCTTTCTGGAGGGCAATTGGGGTTTAAGTGACTTCCCCAAGGTCACACGGCTAGTAAGTGTGTCAAGTGTATGAGGCCGCATTTGAACTCAGGTCCTCCTGACTCCAGGGCTGGTGCTCAATTAGTCCAATTATTTTTAAATTTTCTCATCTTGATCTATTCTCCAAATTTGTTGTTTTTCTTATAAGATGTTTCACTCTCTCTTCTATTTTTTCATTATTCATATTTTATTTAATCATTTCTTGATCTCTTATAATTTCACTGGCATCACTCTGGCAAATTCTAATTTTCAAGGTGTCATTTTCTTCCCTAAGATTCTGAATCTCCTTTTCTAACTGGTTAGCTTTTCTTTCATACCCTTCCTGTTTTTCTTGGATTATTATTTTCTTTTTTAGTTTTACCTCCATCTTTATCATTTGATTTTTGAAGTCTTTTTTAAGATCCTCTATGAATTCTTTTTGGGCAGGTGACCATTTAACATTGCTCTTCAATATCTTACTCTGAGGATGAACCCTGGTCATCTGTCTTCCCATAATAGGTTTCTAGAGTTGGATTCTTTCTCCTTTGCCTGTGCATTTTTTTTTGTGGTGATATATAATTATTTGTAATCACTTCTAGCCCGAGGGTATGGGACATGGTGCTTCTTATCTCAGATCTTCAGTTCTTCTCTTTAACCTGAAACCAAAGCCAAATCTCCAGCCTCCTGTAAGTGCCCACAGCCAGGGGTTTTCTGTCCCATAGCTTCTGCATTTACCAGGGTGTGTGCTGGTTCCTTCTCACCCCCACTGCTCTCCAAAGCACAGCTGGGTCTGGCATTCCTGGTCAGCCAATGTTCCTTTGATCTTCCCAGGCTCAGACAGCCAACAAAGTTTCAGTGGCTGGGACCTAAGCAGCATCTCAAACCAACCAACCCCAGGGCTTGCTACTTGCTGTTAAAAAAGGAACCTACGGGCGGCTAGGTGGTGCAGTGAATAGAGCACTGACCCTGAAGTCAGGAGTACCCGAGTTCAAATCCGGCCTCAGACACTTAACACAAAAAACTAGCCATGTGACCTTGGGCAAGTCACTTAACCCCAACTGCCCTCCAAAAAGCAAAAAAAAAAAAAAAAAAAAAAAAAAAAGGAATCTACCCTGGGAAGTATTTACTCTTCATAGGGACAAAACCTGCCCTTAAAATTTTCCTTCTGATCATCTCAAATTGTCCAGGGAGGACACAGGTTATTCCCCTGTTATTTATCTCCACCCACATTTTGTTTGACCTAAGGTGCTATTTTAACTCTTTTGTGGGGGAAAATCTTGAGAGCTAGGAATTTTCTGACCTACTCTGCCATCTTCCCAGAATCCTCCTCTTGGCCACTTTTTCAGTATTTTTTTTATGTAATTTTAATTTATTTTCTTGGTTACATCATTCATTTCCACAAGGTTTTGAGTTACAGATTTTCTCCCCTTTTTGCCCCTAACCCACAGCCCAGAACATTGATCCCACTGTAAGGCCCCTCCCACAATCTGTTCCCTTTTATGCCCTCCTCCAACACCCCTCTAGCTTTCTAGCAGGGCAGGGAAGGACTCCCTGCCCCCGTCCCTGAATGTATTATTTCCCAGTTGCATTTCATTGTATAGCTTTAAATACTAGATTCTTGCAATTCCTCCCCTGTCACCCACTCCCACTGGGTGGAGCAGCAATTCAATACAGGCTGTACCTGTGTAATTACACAGGACATCTC
>CM053599.1:168016577-168077597 GCA_028646575.1 Pseudocheirus occidentalis | reverse complement strand
GGGAGCTTAATTAACACAAAAGCATGCAGGCCTGAGAATTGGGAAGAGATAAACAAAGTCAATGACATAGGAAAAAAGGACTAGACTTTATAAGAGAAAGGAGCACTAAAGCACCTTCAAGTTATAGACTGGACTAAGAATAAGCCTCAAACCCTCCTCAGGGGGCCTGGAAAAGTAACCATTACTATAGATCCTTAGGGCACCTTTGTATCCAAATCAGAAACACAATTACTCCTGCCTATTCTCCTTAAAATAACCAGTTAATGCCTCTACCACTACTTCTCAATCAGGTCCTCTGGTCTGAGAGCAGTTTGGGAACCACGGAGCTGCTTGATAGACTGTTTTTAAGAATTTTTTTTTTAATCTGCTTCTTAACTGAAATCCCTTTCTTACATGCAATAAGTTGCAATATTTTCAGATCTTTTTTCTTCATCTTTCAAACCCTTCACCAAGTTTACCCCCATTTTACATCTCAATTTGCTCTGAATTCTTTTAAGAACTGAAAATTGGGCGAACTGGCAATTGCTCTCATAGAGCCTTCCCCTTCCTCCAAAGAGATCCGCCACTAATCTGGATCTCTGCCCGGCTCTTACAGGGGGACTGGTTGCTAGAGACTTCTCCGTCCTAATGCCTCTCCACCACGTGGGGCGCCACTGCTGCAGCCAGAGCAGTCTAGGCCTAGCTACCAGTTGAGGAAAATAGAGAGAAAGAGAGTAAGAAAAGCTTAAAGCTAGCTGGATTACAGGAAAGAGACAGAGAGACTACGGGGAATGTATTTCATAGTCTGTTTATTCCAGAGCTATTCCATACCAATCCAATGATACAAGAAAATCATAGGGCTTATATTGCTTATTTCAGGGGTGATTGCATCTTAGGTCTTGCCTATCCCCCAACCTCAGCCCAAGGTTAATCAGTCAAGATCTTTATCCTAAAACCACCTCTGGGGGCACAATACATCAAGAGTCCTAATCAGGACTTGCAGATGTGCATACTTTAGCTATTCAGGAAGCCAATGAGAGCATCCACCCAACAAGATTATACTATCCTTGCATATCTGCCTAATGACCTTGTAGACTGGGGAGCTAGTGTGCCAGGACCTCAAAAGGTCTTGGCCCCCAATACCCCCACTGTGAGGGAGTATCCCTTGTCTCCCCCTCCACATGTGGGACCTCCTGCAACCAGAGGTCTGGGTCCACTACTTCCTACCCCTTGAGGGGAGCAAGAGCCATGGGAACCCATCTCACCTGCTAGAAGTAGCAGACTCATTTTCTAGGTCTCTCCCTATACCCTGATTTTCTAGGTCTCTCTTCATACCCCAGTCTCTAGGTCTCTGTACTTTGTGTTCTGAACTGCAGTTCCTGATTGGTTAAAATTTCCCACATTCAAAACGTCTGGACAGAGTTTTCAGTGCTGAGAGACGGCAGATCAGAAATTAACCTTTTTCCTGCCTCACCTAAAAGAGAAAAGTTTTTTGTGTTAGAATGCAACTATAAAGCAATTGAATTCATTCCAGTCAGTTTTGAAAAATACCCTCCCCCACCTTGGGAAAAGAAAGGGGGGAGGAAGGAAGAATAACAGCTATATGCTTCGGCCAGCACAGTCTGGGCCTAGCTACCATCTGAGAAAAACAAAGAGAAAGTGAGAGAAAGCTTCCACCTGAATAAAGGAAAGAGACAGAGACGGGGATGTATTTCATAGTCTGTTTATTGCAGAACTATTCCATACCAACCCAAGGATACAAGAAAATCATAGAGCTTATATTCCTTATTGCAGGGGTGAATATGTGACGTCTCTCCTTTCCCCTACCCCAGCCCAAGGCTAATCACTCATTGAGATCTTTATCCTAGAACTATCTCCTGAGGCACAAAGAAACCTGGAATCCCAATCAAGACTTGCAAATTAACTTTCAATACTTTCTTAGATATTCACAAAACCAATGAGAGCATATACCCAATAAGATTATACTTTCCTTGCATATCTGCCTAATGACCTTGTAGAACTGGGGAGCTAGTGTGCCAGGACCCCAGAAAGTCTTGGCCTACTACAACTATATTGAAAGCCCCCTTTGCAATAGCCCTGGGCTCCCTGGGCACCCTGAAACCAGCATCTCTGAGAACCAGACAAACCTCTCCTTTCAAACCCCTGGATCCACAGCCAGGCTCTGCAATATGGGGAGAGGAGAAAAGCTTCTGCACCTGGTAAGCCCAATTTTCTATTATGTTTATCTAAAAGTTTATGGATCACCATATTCACCATCTATGTGAGATTTCAAAATGTAATTGATTTCTGATAAGTTGATAGGATGTGAGACAATAAGAAAACTTTATTTCTGTGTAACTTCATGTAGAATTTTAAGGTTATCAGATTGGTAATTAATTGATTTTTATTTCAAAGTTTGAACCTTGTATTATCTATATTGTAAAAGAAGCAGTTTCTTTTGTAATATTTTAGAGTACTGTACTTTGAAAAATCATATGCTTAACTTATAAGATTGTTAACAAAGTTATTTGGGCAACTATTCTAATGCTAAAACCTAAAGTTGTTAATTGATACTATATGTAAGAAGGAGGAGACTGATAAAAATGTTATTCTGAACAGTCCTCCTACATGGGAACTGAAAAAGCAGGGGCATCACCACTAGCCCCTCCCTAAAGTCCTTCTCAGTTGTTCCTTATGTTCTAAAACTGCCAAAGCCACTAGAAACTATCTCTATTAAGCAAGATCATTCCTTAAGGGAAAGGAATGATAGTGAATAGAATTCCTTACATTTATGAGACCTGGTAAAATTTCATGCTTACTGCAGCTCCATGAGACTAAAAGATAAATGACTCTGAGCTGAGATTGGTGATTTAAGGTAAAAGGTATTTCGGACAATAACTAAATTTTGTTTGGAGTTTGAATTTGGGTATAGTTGCCTGCATAAATCAGTAAATGCCACAAGCTACTCAGAGGAGATGTGCTGTGAACTGGGGGAAGTCTACATTTGGTAAAAGCAGAAGGGACAATCTCAGCCTCTAACTGAAATGGGATCCCTCTGGACAGCTTTACCCATTAAGTTCCTTTGAAAAGGAATGTTTCCCACCAATTCCTGAGTCTAGCTATGAGGTGGTACCAATACTGCATGGTTGGATATCTGTGACTTTACCTGAATTTAAGCAGAGCCAAGGATGTTTTATCCTGTCATATTTGGAAAGTCATATGTCCCCGGTTTCTTTTTCTTCTATAGCAACTTTCTATGATCAGAGCAAATAGTCAGCAAAAGATATGAACCATCTTATTCTGTGGTTAACAAATGTAAAGGAAGGCTGAATAATCTGGATAATAGGCTTGAGGGATTTGGAAAGACAGATAAAGGTTGGAAATATGAAAGGTGGATAAGAAGGTTTGGGGACAAATGGGGGTTTGTCCAAGCCCCTCCTGTTTCCAGATAATTGATATGTGTTTTTTAAAAAGTGTTTAAGTATGTTAGGAAAGCAGAAGTATCTGTAACTTGATCCTAAAATTTGGAAAAAAGCAACAGGATCAGATTGATTCTTCTAAAGAATTATGTATGTATTTGTGTGTGTGTGTGTGTGTGTGTGTGTGTGTGTAAGACTGGCTTTCAAAAATGTCTCTATTATGGAAACTCAAACCTCGAGCATGTTTAGTAATAAGATCAAAAGTTTGGATTTTTAATGCACTTTTGTAACTTTTTGTAAAACTTTATTGTAATATTTGTGCCTAGCCCTGTATGGCTAGACAAACTGAACTGTTTCTATGTACCTTTTATATTCAATCATGTTTCTGTGAGCCCCTGTCAGGTCCGGCTACCCCCACTCCTGAGTGAACATCTGAGCCAGGAGACCTGAAAAAGATGGCTTTTCCAAGAATCTGAACCAGGCCTGCACAAGAACTGCTACAGCTTTAGCTTATTGGTCTGTGTTCTCATTGTGCTACCTTGATGCCCCCCCCCTTTACTATAAAAGAGCAAGCAGGTTTCAGTGACCACAGTGCGTGACCAAGTTAATGATTTTCATGAGAATAGAATATAGCTTACATATAGATGCATTTTGGCATCTAGCCAAAATGGGCTGGATGTTTTGAACAGATTTTACTGTTTCCATGAACTAAGCAAAAGTTAACATTTGCAACTGAGTATATATGTAAAAGATTCAATTTCTGAAGTATTTCTTTCTCCCAGAGTAAATATAATCAAAAGGATAGACAAGCTTTGTGAAACAAGAATGTAGGTCTGCTATTCAGTTGTGAGTTTCAAGTCAGGAACCTCCCTTGTTTAAGGCAATACAGTTATGTTAGTGAAGGAAAGTTAATTAGTCTGAGTAATGGATTATACTAGCCTATGCTCACTCTACTTCTGGTCATTTTTCTCCTACTTTTTTAGCTCTTGTTTGTTTAATCTCTCTGCCAGACTTGTATCTTCTAGGCTCAGTGCATTCCACTTGCAGATGCTGGCTTAGGCTAATTATCAACCACTGCCCGAAGTTGCTACCCAACACCCCTTGGAACTGGCTTCTGCCAAACTCCAAACATTGGCTGCAGCCCCTGCCTCTTAAATGATGGACTCCTGTGAGGCAGGGCCAGCTCTACATCTTTTCTCAATGTGAAGCAGCCTGGAACTGAGACCTCTATCCCTTGTCCCCAAATGATTTGGGGTCCTATCTGTTTAAGGGGGAAATGATGGGGAGCTGTGGTGCCTTTGGCAAAAGGCATGAGTTCGCATTTAATAAGAACCCTCAGACCCAGGCCCAACTTTGAATTGTTAGTTCTTTGGAAGAAGCCAAAGTCTTTCCCAGAGTCCACATCTTCTCCATATTCCCCCAGTCCCCAATCAAGAGATACCCCCATTTCTCTGAACATCTCCAATGGCTTCTCTTGGGGACATGACCTACATAAGCCAGCCCCAGGGTGAGGAGGTGGAGGAAAATCCTGGCAACAGATGCTGTCCAGAGGCCCAGCCCTTCACCAGCTTTTTTACCAGCAGGCCTGATGGGTGTCGTTGGCATCATCACCAAGCTAACCCTGGGGAATGTGGGCAGGGGGAACCATCCCATTCAAGAGACTAGCTTTGTTTGCCCATGAGCAGCAAAACCTGCCTGCACCTCAAAAATCCAACCCTGAGCCACTGTCCCATCCCCAACAGACAGACAAGAGAGGGGACCCAAATTGGATCAGGTCCCCAGGTGTTGGATGCCTTTGTAACTTTGTAACATTGTTGCAACTTCCGTATGTAAAAATCTCCTTGTATGCTTCTGCTCAGACCTGCAATTGGTATTCCCCAACAAAAATAACACTGGGGGACATGCAGGAACAGGCAGTTTGTGTTCTCTCCCCATCCTATGACATTGCTAAATCACCCTATGCTAACCTGTGTGCTGCTGCCATTGAAAATGATAAGGACCAAGGGTCATCTAACCGCATCCTCTGAGCTCCTGACAATGCCTGGATGGCATGCACTACTGGCCTTACCTCCTGCATTCCCATCTGCCTCTTAGCAGACTCTAACTCCTCTGAAATGTGTATTTTAGTCCAATTGGTTTGAATCTCTGTTTAACGGGTCACCCAGGCTGACCTCCCTTGTAACATCATTAGCCGGCCTAACCCTCCCAGGCTATGTGCAGAAGCAGGTCCAGTCTGTCATACTCATGGTCCTATACTCACTATACCCCCATAAGTGTCCAGGAATCTATGATTGGATTTTTTCTTAAAGCAAAGGAAGAAATGAAATGGCCAGAAACTAGTTAAGTAGCCAAGAAACAGTTAAGTGATACTTTGTGAAATTAGAAATCTAAGTCAAAAAGCCTTATGAACTCAAGATAAACTCGAGTTAGAAGTCAGTGAACCAGCCTGGGAATTAAACTGGGTAGTTTGTCTTTTTCTTCATTTTTCTTCTACGTGTACAGGTCATCATGCCCCGTGTCCCTCCTTCTCCTGCCTACCATCCCCCGCCTTTTGCCTTAGTAACAGTTTCTGTGTATACCTGCTTAGTAACAAATTATGTTAGTTGGACAACGAAGGTAAACTGTGTATAAGATCCTGCATTTCTGTGCTGTGGGCTGCTCCTTTCATATTGGCATGGAGACAACCCAGCTGATAAATTAAAGCTCCTAATAACTTTTTATTCAGACTCTGTGGTCACTCTGTTAAAACTTGCTATTTCATCAGTAAATAAATATTTATTAAGCACCTTCTATGTGCCAGGTACTAGGCATTGTGCTAAGTGCTGCAGATACAAATAAGGAAAAGAAAGCTAGTTCCTGCCCTAACAGAGTTTGAACTAATTAGGGAAGACAACACATAAATGGAAGATGAAAATCAGCGTAGGGTGGAGGGAGAAAGTGTTGGGTGGAGAAAGAAGGTACTCAACAGGAAGGGAAGCATGCTAGGAGGTTTTATTTCATCTTTTAAGTAACAACTTCCCATGAGAATTTCACATATGATGGGTTATTGCAGCATGTTCTCAATATTTGTCACTGTTTACCTTCTGTGTTTCAAGCATGTTTTTTGTGGTGAAGGAAATAAATAGCTGTCTTGTAGCTAATCTACTTTGTGCATTTACTACGTTTATAAAGGGAACACCATTAATCCATTTTGAGAAGACCCAAGACATGAATCAGTCCTAAATTTTAAATGTTTTCCTAGAGCTCAGCAGTGGTAGCATCATGAGTCAGAAAGCATAGGGGAGGGCAGCTAGGTAATGCAGTGAACAGAGCATTAGCCCCGGAGTCAGGAGGACCTGAGTTCAAATTCTGCCTCAGACATTTAACACTTACTAGTCATATGACCTTGGGCAAGTCACTTAGCCCCAATTGCCTTGCCTTCCCCCCTCTAAAAAGACCAAAAAAAAGTATAAGGGAAAAAGTCTGACTCCCATGTCTTTGGAGTTGTCCTTTTCACAGAACTAAACTCAGTCTCTGTGATCTGGGGTGTCTTAGTGGAGCATAGTGTCCCTTTCCTCATTCAGCTATCCACTTGTTTTATATATTTTATGTATTTTTATATATTTTTATATTTTTAATATATTTATATATTTTATATATTATTTGCATACTTATCATGCTGCAACTTCCTTCAAGTGTATCTGCCTCTAGCCAAAATTCAACAGCTATCCCTGAACCACCACTCAGATATTCATCCTCTGCTTACTCTTATTTCACCTGCAGATCTTCTATGCCTTTGGCCTTGATTAAAAAAAAACTACTAGAAATCTCTGATAACTTGATACAAATATTCCATAGACTTGTACAGTAACATATACTATATTATTCTGTAGCATAGTTTACCAAAAGTGTCAAATTAAGGGCAGCAGACCACAGACTACACATACTACATGTGGCTGGTAAAACACCAGAACTAAGGGTGAACCAGATTAAAATATAACTGAAAAATATTTAATAAAATACATAAAAATACAACATAGACAATGTTAATTAACAGTGTTCTAAGTCAAAATGCAACTAGCAAGAATGCTATTCTATTTGACTCTGACACTATTGGTTTAAACACATATTCAAGACTCCTCCAAAATTCTTCTCCCCTTCCCTTCCTTCATGTGAATCTCTACTGGTCACATTTGGGTTCAAAAACTCAGCTCTCTAAGTATGAAATAGAGAAGTCAAGGTTAGACATCATTTTGTCTGAATATGATCTGGGGGTTTTAGTGGACTGCCAACTCATAAGAGTCTGGAGTTAGATGAAATGTCCCCCAAAAAAGCTGCTGGCTACAATAAGACAGAACCAGCTTCCAGGAAAAAAGAGGCAATAGTTATTCTAGTTTGCCCTGGTCAGATCATATCTGTAATATTGTAGTTACAGAATCACAGATTTAGGGCAGGAAAAAAACTTCAGAGACCATGTAGCCTACCTGCTTTATTTGCAGAAGGATTAACTAAGGTGAGTGAGTGATTTGCTTAAGGTGAAGCAGGTTATGAATATCAGAGGGGTGACTTCATCCCAGGTCTTCTGACTTCAAAGACAGTGATCTTTCCATTATTCATACTGTCTTTTGGTATGTGGTACTACATTTTAGAAAAATTATTTATAAGGTAGAGAACAGTGAGAATAATAAAAGGTCTTATATCTCTGTCATATGAAGGAACTAGAAATATTTAACCTACAGAAGAGAAGACTCATTGGGAACATGATAGCTGTGTTCAAGTATTTAAAGGGCTGTCACATGGAAGAGGAATTAAACCTATCCTGCTTGGCCCCAAAGGAAAAGAGCATTGAAAAGAAGGTGCAAAGAGGCAAATTTAGACTTGCTGTCATGAAAAATTGCTTAACAATCTGAACAAATGTTTGTAAATTACATAGAAACCAGAGAATCCTTGTTGCTATGTAGTAAAAAAAAACTTGGGGGGGTTTTCAAGCTTTATGAATATCTTTTTCTTTTTTACATCATGACCTTATAATGTTAAGGGAATTTGAAGATATTCCCTGCCCCTTAATAGGCCTATGTGATCATATGGAGCCCATGGTGGGAGGAGTAGGAAGTGTGGGTGAGGAAAAGCTGAGAGGGAGTGGGGCTGGATGGGGGGGGCGGGGAGGAGGGAGAGCAGGCAGAGCAGAGCAGGGCAGGGAGCCTGAGTGAGAAAGGGAGGTTTTTTGCATGGGGAAACTTGTTTATGGGGAGGCCTGACTGAGGGAAAGCTTGGGACGTTTGTGCTCCCTGCATTGGTAATGTGTACCAACTTCTTTATTACCATGGTGGATTGGGCTTTCTGGTATATGAATAAATATCTTGGTTTAGTTTTCCAAAAAGAGAGTCTATTATATCTTGCTATTCAAACCTGGAAATAAGCCTGCATACACAGTTGGTATCACATTGGTGATATAGACCCTTACCTAAAATATTTCCCTCTCCCTTTGAGGGAAGATATTTCTCTTGTAAAAATTGAAAATTGTTAAGCAAAACCGTCAGACACAATGGCCATATCTGATAGTAGGTGAAAGATTCTGCATTCCTATTTCCCCACCTCTTCAGGGTGAAGCAAAGTGAAAAAAGCAATGACTCTGGAGTTAGAGAATCTACATTTAAATCTCACATATAACACTTTAAGATGACATAAATGTCATCATTTACTTTTAGATGACACAGGACCCTTATCAGTCTGTTACTACCTGTGTGACCTTGGGCAGATCATGAACCTCTCTGGGCCACACTTTTCTCATTCATAAAATAGCAGCCTTGGACTAGATGAACACTAAGTATATTTCATCATTTGTTCTTTGGGACATTAGTCATTACACAAATACATGACAAACACTGAATATCACAAAAATTGAAATAACAGATGTTACTCTTGCTGTTTGTCCTTTGTTTTTACAGGGGACAGAGACATCAGGGAATTGATACCATGACATACAAGTGAATTGAATTTAAGTGAGGGAGGAGAGCTATGCAAAGTCACGAGCCTCACTTTCTCCTCCTGAGCCATCTAGGTCCAGCAGCCAGATATATATCAGGACAACTAGAGATAGCCCAGGATGCAGTGGTGGGGACCTTCACTTTTTCAAGCTAAGGTCTTTAACAAGTCTCAGTCTGAGGCAGCACCCATTCAGGGATTAAGGCTTAATTTTTTTTTTTAATGAGGCAAAGGATGACTTCTAAAAAAAAAAGAAAAACAGATCTGGGAAGGGAATTCGGTTATGGTTCCTGGCCAAAATAGAAACAATTGTTATTTACAGTCATTCTGAGCCAGTCAGGGCCCAAACAAAAACCAGGAAGGACCAGGTCTGAAACCAGAGTGATTTGGGGTTAAGGCTGGTCTTTAAGAGAAAAAAAAGGGCTCACAGATTAAAATTTATATTCCTTTTGGACAGAGCGCTAGCAGGTAAGGGTGTGATACCCTATGTGAAGAGAGAAGAAAGAAAGGAAAGAAAAAAGAAAGAGGAAGGAAGGAAGGAAGGAAGGAAGGAAGGAAGGAAGGAAGGAAGGAAGGAAGGAAGGAAGGAAGGAAGGAAGGAAGTGTAAGATGTGACTGAATTTTGTTTCCACAGAAATTATAAACCTGAGTTGAAGCTATGCTGATGACTAATATCAGAGACAAAAGAGAGCTTCTTGTGAAGGACAGTGGGGGAGGCGAGCACCTGAAACTCAGCATATCTAAGAAGGCTTCTTCCTGTATATCAAAAGGGACTGCCAGACCAAGTGTCATTCACAAAGACTAGGCCTATTGACCAGACTGAGTATTAGATAATGGGACTTTTATTATTGATATCCTGGGCTAGACTCTTCAAACTAACGCTTTTGTTGAATCTGTTAGTAATTGGGGAGAAACCTTTTCTCATTTTCTCATGTTATCTGATGCAGACAATTGAGGAAGAAAATGAAAAATATTCTGCTTGGATTTGCTTTTATAAAGTATACGAGAATGGGAAACGAGGGGGGAAATGAAATGTGGAAAGGAGGGGATGTGGAGAAGGGGTGGGATTTAATAAACCCCAAAATGTTAATCAATGGGATTCAAGGGGCAAAATTTGTATCCCGATGAATTATAAAAAGGATGGTGTAATTAGCTTAAATTTGTATTTGAGCCTTTTCACTAGGGGTAAAAGGTCAAGTTATCCATCTGAAATGACATGAAATAAAAATCCTTTTTTCTAAATTCACTCATAGCCAGGTAAAATTCATGGGTATTTCTAACGGAAGGAAGGAAGGAAGGAAGGAAGGAAGGAAGGAAGGAAGGAAGGAAGGAAGGAAGGAAGGAGATAAATCATGTTGCTTAACAGGAAGTTTTGTCCCCAATGGGCAGTTCCTTCTCTACTCACAGAGGTGACTGTTTTCCTTTGTTCTAGAGTTCTGGAAGAAGACCACGATGTCCAGAAGGTAATGCCACAATATGCAAGTGAATTGAATTTAAATGAGGGAGGGTAGTGCAAAGTCACCAGCCTCCTGGAGGAGAATGTTCTCCTACAGGCTCCTCCTGGAGCCATCTGGGTTCAGTGGCCAGATATGAATCGGGCCCCAGATACAGTGGGAGACCTTGGCCTTTTCAAGCTAAGGTCTTTTACAGGTGTCACTTTGACTGAACCTTTGACTGAGAGCTAGAATGATTTGAAAAGCCACAGTGATTTGGGATTACTAATGTAGAAGTCATATCTAAATCAGGGCTATGACTATCAGTTTAGGGCAAAAATTAAAATTAAACTAGAATATTATTGGTAGCAAGTACTCCATAGTAGCTGCTGCATAGTATACAGCTTTTGGGGTCTCTCTTTTAGCTCCACATGGCCAGGAGGCAGCTAGGTGGATAGAGCACTGGTTCTGGATTTAGGAAGACATGAGCTTAAATCTAGCCTCAGACACAAGCTGTTGTTCCTGAGCAAGTCATTTAACTTCTGTTTGTCTCAGCCACTGGAGAAGGAAATGGCAAACCACTCCAGTATCTTCAATAAGCAAACCCTATGGACAGTGTGGTCACAAAGAGTCCGCCACAACTAAATATCAACAGCCCACAACCAGGACTTCAAGGGCATAGTTTATATGAGATGGAATTTTGTCAAGTCTAGAGAGCCATTGGCAATTTCCAAAAGGTTTAGGTTTTTTCCTTGATTGAAATATTTTGGTGACCCAGTGAATAGAGCACCAGCTCTGGAGTCAGGAGGACCTAAATTCAAATCTAGGGTCAGACATTTAACACTTACTAGCTGTGTGACCTTGGGCAAGTCACTTAACCCCAATTGCCCTGCCTTCCCCCCTCCAAAAAAAAAATATTTTATTAAAAAAAATTTTTTTAATTGTAACATTAACATTGACATGAATCATCAGTTTAGTCTCAATTATGGGTAAACACATAATAATTCTCTCTTTCAACTGGAATCACATATCCCTATTTCTCCCCAAACTTATCTACGTCTTTGAACCTCAGGAGAATAATAAAGAGGAAGAAAGGGTGAGAAGGGTACTTGGATAATAGCTATCCCAGTCTTGATCTTCCCAGAAGCTGGTGATCAGAAATTTCCAAGCCACAAAATGGGATATTGCTTAAAAATTCTTGCCTCTGCACTAGCCACAAGATTGTGCACATTGTCCTTGTATAACAAGACACTTTAAGGTAAAAATTCAATGCAGCAGTTAAAATACCCAATGGCAATACTTTTTCCACTATAATTCCCATGAAGTTTCTCTTTTAGTTTAATAATGGTCACTGAGGAAACGTATCCAAAGTCTATATATATTTGTAGATCCTCTTCACACTAGTCACACTGAACTGTTGAGTGTTCCCAGTAAAAAACAATTCTTTCTCTTCCTCTGGGCCTTTACATAGTATCTACCAGACCTTCCACTTTCCCTCTTAGAATCCCCAGCTTCTGGGGTTCCCTGTCCTACATGAGACCTTCCTCATCCCCATTTATTTCCTCATTCCTTTCTTCCTCTCAAAGCCACTTGATGTAACTTGGTATGTTATTATTTATTCATTTATTTTGCTGCTATCCTGCCCCAGTATCTCTTCAACGACCAAAATAATCATTTTTTTGTCTTTGTATTCCTAATACTTACCACAATCCTCAGTATATAGTAAACAATTAAAAAATAATCACATTTTTATTTCAATATAATGGAGTTTTTGGTAGGCCTATGTATTTTATTTTATGCATTTAAAAACATTCTGAGGATTCTATAGGCTTTATCAGGCTGCCAAAAGGGCCCATGAACCTCTACAATCTAAAACAGAGGTGTAAAACTCTGAGCAACCCATAATTTTTGTTTTTCTAAGTCAAATATGCAGCCTGCAGGAATCATTTCTCTTTGACTTTGATACCACTGACCTAAAAGGTTCACTAGTTCTGATCAGATTTCTACCCATCTCCATCATTAATCCATCACAACAGGCAATGACTTGATAATGAGAGTAGCAAAATGCCTGATTAGAATGTAAACGTTATAAGGAAGCACTGACCACTTTTGGCTTAGAGTGTGGCTAGGGTAGAGAGAGGGATTCAAGGGTCAGACCTTTGTTTTTTCCTGCCTGACTGAGCTGGAAGTAGGTTGGGGTCGAGTGCTAAAAATAATTGTAGAAATAGAAATGACAGGACTTGGTAACTGAATAAATATATGGGATAAGAGAAAGTAGAATAAAAAATGACTAGGTGACTGGGAAAAAGTACAGAACTTAGAGAGAGATACAGATTTAGGAGAAAAGATGATGAGTTCGGTTTCAGGCTCTCTTTACTCTTCAGGTTGGCCAGACAGCCTTCTTTCTTCATTCTTCTTCATTTCACACAACATTCCTTCTCTCTATTTCTATGCTTTTGCACTTGCCCCCATGCCTGGACTGAAATTCCTCCTTTCCTCTCTACCCTGCATAATTTGTCTTCAAGACACTCAAGCATCACCTTCTTCTACATGAAGCCCTTCCATCAATTTTTAGTGCCCTCCTTATACTACCTTATATTCAATTGGTTTTTAAAAAATATTTCTACCTATTCTCTTCGTATTAATTCTGTACATACTTTGTTGTTGAATTATGTCCAACTCTGGGGTTTTCATGGCAGAGATACTGTAGTGATTTGCCATTTCCTTCTCTAATTCATTTTACAGTTGAGGAAAGAGAGGTAAACAGGGTTAAGTGACTTGGTCAAGATGACCCAGCTAAGGGGTGGCTAGGTGGTGCAGTGAGTAGAGCGCTGGCCCTGGAGTCAGGAGGACCTGAGTTCCAATTGAGCCTCAGACACTTAACACTTAATAGCTGTGTGACCCTTCGAAAGTCACTCAATCCCAATTGCCCTGCCCTCCCCCCTCCAAAAAAAAATAACAATAGGTGATATAAGATGACCCAGCTAGTAAATGTCTGAGTTCAGATTTGTACTCAGGAAGTCGAGTTTCCTGACTCCAGGCCCAGCACTCCATCAACTGCACCTACCTAGTTGTCTTGTATATACACACACATGAACCTTTGTCTACCCCATTAGAATGCAAGTTTCTTAGGACTAGGGACCATTTAATTTATTGTATTTGAATCCCCAGTGCCTAGCACAGTTTCTGGCACATAGTAGGTGTTTTAATAAGTGATTGTTGATAGGTATGTTACTGCTAACATGAAATCTTGTATAGAGAAGCAAGCAATTGGAAATAAAGGATCAAAACTCTTGGGAGAAGGTCAGAGTAGGGGATACAGATTTTAAATTCACCTACACGGAGGTAATAACTGAAGCCATGGGAGTGGGTGAAGGGGAGAGGGGAGGGAGAGAGAGGGGGAGGGGAGGAAGAGAGACGGAGGGAGGGAGAGGGGAGAGGGAGAACGGAGAGAGGGAGGGAGAGAGAGGGAACGAAGGAGGAGGAGTCTATAAATAGGCACTAGCAGTATGATCTTGTAAATCGTCTGTAAAATGGCAGGGAGGAAGGGAGAAGGTACTCTGAAGTCTTATTTAGTTCTCAGAAACTTAGGACCCCGTGGCTCGGTGACAAGTCTGGAGCCACCTCGTCACCATCTATTAGGGCACATTCTTGATCTAGAACCATGTCTTACTCTGCCTTCTCCTAATCTGTTAGCAACTTGGCTGTGCGGGTGGTTGACTGTTCCTGTAGCACTACACCCTATACGTTGTTGATTTCCCTCCCTCCCAGAATATGCTGTTTCTGATTGTTCTGTACAAACTGAAAAGGCTCTGGTTTGGGAAGAGGATTAAAACATTTCTGTCTCTTTCGTTTCCAAAGACAGCCGTCATCGTCTGAATCAGAAAAGCTTTCCTCACTTGATTCTACACCCTTAGCAATTCGATAATGCGAAACCGGAGAGACTGCAATGCTCAGCTAAAATGTCTGCCGTTCTGGGCTTTGTTGCAGGACAACTGCATTATAAATGCAGCACGTTCTTGTAGATGTAGCGGTTTATACTTTTAAAACTGAGAAATTTCACTTGAAATTTTAGAAAAGCGCGTAGCAGCTTGAGCTCACTTGCCAGACGCGTGGGGCGGGGCCTGCAGGGGGCGGGGCGAGGGAGGGGCGAAGAATGGGCGCGAACCAGGTCCTTCGCCCCGCACCCGCCGCGGCGGGAGAGGAGGAAAAGGAACTGAACTTGGCTGAACTACTTCCTGCCGGTGCTGCCGGAAGTGTCTTCCGGTACGATTTTCCTGAGAGAGGAAAATGGCGCTCGAAGTTCGGGGGATGGAAGACGGTGAGCTGTTCGAGTCGGATTCTGACATGACCGACGCGGTCGCGAATAGCGAGCAGCCTCCGCAGCCGGTGAGGAAGGGGAGGGAGGGCACGCGGCCCTGTCACCCTCGTCTCGCTCCGCGGTCCCTGGTCGGGGGGAGCCGGGCCCTGCAGAAGCCGCGCGCCAGTCAGTGTAGCGGCGCGTAGCGAGCGCGCTGCAGGAGCGCAGCAGCCTTGTGTGCAATGCCAGAGAGCCGGCCTCGAGTCCAGGAGGTGTTCGTCCGAGCCCAGCCTGCTGGCCGGACTGGAATTCCCTTCACCTCCCAGGGCTCTGGTGGACTGCAGTTTGCAGGAAAGACAAACTGCATTGATGGAGTGACTCCTCCCTGAGGAGCGGCTACACTGTCTAAATCACAGATCGCTCCCTGGCCTCATAGGCTTTATGTATAGGCATGTTGACAGGATTGACTTTTTTGCACCACACATCTTAGCCCTTAATTTGTACTGTTTGATGGCTTAATTCCTAAACATAAGGTTCTTGAGAATGAGTGAAGAAATTCTGTATGCTTGCTGTTGCTCCTTAAATAATTTGTGTTAAACACAAAATCCAGTTTATGCCTCTTATCTGGCGTTTTACCGATGTGGATGTAGATGTCTTATAAAATAGTATAGTTCTGGGGTGGGTTTATGTTGGTGGTTTTTTTAAGTCAGACAAGTTAAGCATAATCAATGGTTAAAGCTGACGCCCTCTCGTAGATGTCATTGAAATCATATGTAACAGCCAGGATCACTGCCCACTACGCATTTTCCATCTAATACAGAAATAACCACAGACTAGCCAAAAAGGAGCTGCTTTAAGCACAAAAGAGGATTTCAAAGGAAAACGTTAGTTCATATGACCCTTGTTTAGCCTTTCATTTTCAGACACACTAGCAGCAGTTTTAAAAATCTATAGCAAGAATTCTCATCAGAACTGACAAACCCAGATTAGAATTCTGTGCTGTGGTGGTGGTTTTTGTTAGGGAAGAAATGTTATTAATGAAATATTGTTGCTTTAGCAGTAGCGTTTTTATGTTTTTTAAATTGTCAAATTCCATATGAAATTTTTGAAAACTAGAAAGTAGTTTGGTTACAGGACTTTGAAGTCTTCTACTGTTTTAGAGTGGGCCATGTTTAATATAACTGTTGAGTTATTTATCTTTTTAAAAATGGCAATGCTAGTGTGGTGGGATTTTTAGGTGAGTTTTTTTTTAACTTTTTGTGAAGTTGATTGTGTTTTATTCATTTACAGAAAATACCAGATGGCAATATTTCATTCAGGCCTTTCCAGGCCAGCATTGCAGTCTCCCCAGTCTCACATTATCGAACTATTAAGGGTGTAGAATCAAGCGAGGAAAGCTTTTCTGATTCAGACGATGACGGCTGTCTTTGGAAACGAAAGAGACAGAAATGTTTTAATCCTCTTCCCAAACCAGAGCCTTTTCAGTTTGTACAGAACAGTCAGAAACAGAATATTCTGGGAGGGAGGAAAATCAACAACATATGGGGTGCAGTGCTACAGGAACAGAGTCAAGATGCAGTGGCTAATGAACTTGGTATCCTTGGAATGGAGGGCAACATTGACAAAAGCAGACAGTCAGAGACTTATAATTATTTGCTGGCTAAGAAGCTGAGGGGATCACAACAGAAAACTGAACAACTAGACAAAGAGTTAGATGAATACATGCATGATAATAAAAAAGCCGGTCCAAAAGAAGAAGAAAATGGACAAGGTCATATGAAACGGAAGCGACCTATCAAAGAGAGACTAGGTAACAGATTAGAAATGAACTATAAAGGTCGATATGAGATTACAGAAGAAGATCCTGAAGAAAAAGTAGCAGATGAAATTTCTTTCAGGTAAGTCTTGAACTAGCTATCTCTTAGTCCTTCACATTAGTCTGATCCTTTGTCCCATCCCTAAGTTTTCTTTTTAGCAAAATGTGCCTAATTTAAGTGTATGTGTCATTGATCAGTCATGTCTCTTCATGGCACAATTTGGGGTTTTCTTGGCAAGAATACTGGGGTGGTTTGCTATTTCCTTCTCCACCTTATTTTACAGTTGAGTGAATGAAGGCAAACAGGGTTGAGTGACTTGCCCAGGGTCCCACCGCTAGTAAATTTGCAACTCTGGTCTTTCTGGCTCTAGGGCTAGAATTGTATCCCTGAGCCACCTAGCTGCCCAAGTGTGTGTATAGTTACCATTTTGGTTTAAGATTTTAAATGACTTTGCATTAAATAAGTGAACTCTGATTATATTTCCCTATAGGAACATGATTGTGTGTTATTATTTTTTAAACTTGATATTAAGGGAAGACATGGCAGGAACTTGAAAGTAATGAACATAAATTTGAACAGGACCCTGTGGAACAATTTGTCAGACTTTTTTTAATTCAGTAAGTTTGATCATGTGTTTGCTTATCAATATATAACAAGTTCATAAAAAATATTTAGATTTAAGATTTCTATCTCTTTTGTATCATTTCTCTTCCAAACTCCCTTCTTCCTAATTTCCTTTTGACTGTTGATGGTACCGCCATCCTGTTCATGCAGCCAAGAAGCTTCAGTGTCACCCTTAACTCCCCACTCACATTTCACAAAGCCATCTTGTTGCTGTATCTGTCATTTCTACCTCTACCACATCTCTAGTGTACATTCCCTACTCACACAGCTACTGTCCTCATTACCTTTTGCCTTTCTAAGTGCTCTTTCCTTCTTTCCTCTGCTCACCTGCCAAAGGGATTTTCCTAAAATACAGATTCTTCCTAGTCATTAAACTACAGTGGTTTTCTGTTAGTTCCAGAATACCCTCCAAATCCAGTCTGCCCAGTAAAGTTCTGCACAACCATCCCCCCTCTACCCATCGTCTTACACTTCTTTCCATGTACTTGTATTCATCTACGTGCTGTTTCTCACAAATGACACTATCTCAGATCTCTGAGTCTTTGTACTTGTCCTCCATGTCAGGTATGCTCCTTTCCTCACCTCTTGCTCCTGGTTTTCCTTCATGACTCAGCTTAAATGCCATCTTCAGCAAGATGACTTTCCTGGTGTCCCCAACCTCTCATTAAAACAAGCCCATCTCTCAATACAATATTCATTTTCTAACTGGTAACCAATCAGAGTTGATTTCCACTCATCTACCTCTTCCCCAAGGGTATTTAATCATTTAGGTACCTCCAGGGTTTGGCTGGTTTCCAAGAGGGCCACTAACCTCATTTTATTGTTCATTTGCTAGCCATAATTAATAACTTGATTATTAATTACCCAGAAACTGTCTCTCAGACTTTTCATTTGTCATAATTCTAAATTTGATGGAGGGTAAGAAAAAAAAATGTTATGATCGTTCTGAAGGAATGGGGAACCTGTGGGCCTCAGGGCCACAAATACAGCCCTTTGACTGAATCCAAACTTATAAGAACAAATCTGCTAAATAAAAGGATTTGTTCTGTGAAATTAGAATTCAGTTAAAAGGCTACACTAGAGGGTCACTTGAAGCCTGGAGGCCACAGGTTCCCCACCCCTGCATACTTTCCTTCTCTTCAAGAGATCATTTGTCAGTTTTCAGTGTTAGTACTAGATAAAAAATTAGGATTTTGGTGAGAAATTGGTAGTAAAGATAGAATCATACAATTTTAGAGCTAAAGATTTTGGGATATAACTTCACTGTACAGCTGCCCCGAAAGGTTATGTTATTGTTTGAAATTTTAGAAATATTTCTGGTTTTATGCATATTTGATTTGAAAAGAAGCTAATCTTTTTGTTTATTTTTAAATACTTTTAAGATAATATGCAAGATGATTCTAGAAACTTCTGGTGAAGAATACTACCCACCTTCTGACATAGGTGATGGACTAAAATGCAGAATGAAACATACATTGTTGGACATGGCCAATATGAGAATTTGTTTTGTTTGACTCTACTTATTTGTTACAAGTTATTTTTATCTTTTTTTCTACAGTGTTAAGGGGGTGTTGTGGGAGAGACAAAAACATAAATGCTTGATAATTGAAAAAAAAAACTTAATTTTTAAAAACTATGCAAGACAATTTTCTGTGAATTCACATACAGGAGAATTGCTTTTCAACTACTATACAACAAACAGTAAGGTTACTATTACTTATTTGCTCCTTTTGTAGGCTTCAGGAACCAAAGAAAGATCTGATAGCCCGAGTAGTAAGAATAATTGGAAACAAAAAAGCAATTGAGCTTCTTATGGAAACTGCAGAAGTTGAACAAAATGGAGGACTTTTAATAATGGTAAGATAAATAGTCTGCTTTTTGTCTTTGTATTACTTGGACAAACTTTGCCTTCAGTTAGTTATTTACTAGATGGCTAGTTATGTCATTGATTATTGACTTAATTAGACCAAAAAGGTAAAATTAAAACTGGTCAAATTGTTACATGCTGCAGAAAGGTCAAGAAGAATATGGATTGAGAAAAGGTTGGATCTGACAAGAGATTGAATAACTTTGAAAAGGGCAGTTTCATTTGAATGATGAAATAGATCCCAAGCCAAATTGAAAGGAGTTGAAAAGATGCATGAGATTAAGTGGAGACAATGAGCATGGATGGGCTTTTCTAGAGCAGTGGTTCTTAACCTTCCTAATGCCACAATCCTTTAAGTAAAAAGCTTCTGCTTTCTTAGGATATTGATTGTTCTGTTATTCTAGGATTTTTAAGGACAGATTGAGAACCTGAAAACTTTTTTTTTTAGTATAATGTTAAGGGGATAGTAGATCTTCCCGACCCATTAATAGGCCTCACAAGGAGCCCATTAAGGGAAGCTTGCTTAGGGGAGGTTTGCTTGTAGGAATGCTTTCACACTTTTTGATAATTTCTAATTAGGCACTGAGTCAAGAGGGCTTGTCAGATGCTTTCTGGCTCTGATAAGTGTATATATACTCTGAGTTGGTATTTTACTTTGGGGGCTCATTTATGAGAAGGATCTTATGATTCCCTGGTTGAAATTGTGAATGGCTATATGTTCAGAGCCCCCCCAACTGCTTAGATGTAAAGGCTTTCTCAATCCCGGGATGTATGTAAAATGTATGGCAATATTGCTTTGATTCAGGCAGTCAGAACCCTGTCTGTTATTAGTCTTTATTTCTCTGCTTGCATTTTCTCTGTATTTTTTCTCTGAAATTCAGGATGCTGATTTTTCCCTGAACTAGTGAATGTAATTTTTAAAAGATTGTTGACCCCTTAAACAGCTAGCTTTCCCAGTTAAGCAGATCTAAAAACCTGTGCTAGCAGCCATCCTGGGTATGCCAGTGTAGTTGCCACTATAATAATCCAGACCAAGTTGGATCGTTGCCCTTTTGATCTGTGAGCCTGACCTCTACCTGAGTCTGAGCAACAGTCCATTGGGCAGTCCCTGTTTGGAAGTTCTGGTAGGTAGCTGTAGGACTCAGCTGGAAAACTGCAAATTGAGAGGAATAGAACTCTTAAATTCTCTTTTGGTCTGGGATATCTATCCTGATTCAAACTGTACTGAAGGCTGGAACTGAGACTCTTCTCTGTTCTGGTGTTGGGAATACGTAACAGCTGCTTGTTTGTGAACTTGTTCCTCACTCAGTACATTACTCAGTACCCAAAACCACTCCTTACCCTAGAAAGTCACCTTTGGGCACGGATGCTCTCCTCACCCTGCCCTGGATTAGTGATCCAGAACTAGATATTAAATGAAAAAGCTGTCAGCCGGCCCTTCTTCCCACACCCTCTAGGAGGTTTTGATGCCCAGAGATATACAACCTCTTCTTTCAGCCTCTATTTCAAGAATGTTCTACTTCTGGCTGGACTCTGTCCCAAGTTTCATTGACTCCCTAAACCAGTCTGGTATGAAAAAATGACTCAGAATGATTTTTTTCTTGTATTTCTAGATCAGTACTTAGTTTAGTGTTTTTTTCTAGACCTTTGTGAAGGAAGTATGCTGAAGGAGCAAGGCTGTCCTTCATACTACTCTATTGTGACTCCTGCTTTCATTTATTTTCTAATGTTTTCTTTTAATGTACTCATCTGATTTATAAAAATCATTTTAAAATGTTTTTAAACTTTTACTTCAACTTTTACTTTCATTTAACTTGTACCCATGACATACTTTTCTTTGGTGTTTTGCTTGTAAGATGACTTGGAATCGTTTTCTTCTTTTGGGTTTATGTCTTAAACATCCCTATCACCATTATTGCTCTTTATAGTAGAGTTCTTTTTTTGTTTACTTATTCTTCCAACTTACTTCCTGAAGACTGCACACTTTCTAGAGGGAATATCTGTGTGCCCTTGGTTTATCCTGCTTCATTAAGTGCCTCTAAATGCCCAGCACGATACTAAGTACTGGGGATACAAAGAAAGTTAAAAGACAGTCCCTGCTTTAAAGGGAGTCAGTGTCTAATTGGAGAGAAAACAAGCTATGTAGAAGATAAATTGGAAATAATCAGTAGAGGGAAGGCGCTGGAATTAAGGGGAATTGGAAAAGTTTTGTTTTTTTAATAGAAGGTGTGATTTTAGCTAAGACTTGAAGGAAATCAGGAAAATGAGGAAGAGGAAATGAAAGGAAAATTCTAGCCAGTAAAAATGTTTGGAGTTAGTGTCTTGTGTAAGAAGGTCACTATCACTGGATTGAGTGGTGGGGAATAAAGGGTTAGAAGACTGTAAAGGTAAAGAGGTGGGAGCAGGTGATGAAGAACTTTGAATGCCAAACAGGATTTTATATTTGATCTTAGAAGTAATGGGGAGCCACTGGAATTTATTGAATGGTGGGAGAAGAGGAGTGTGGTGATACTTAGGAAGATCACTTTCACACCTGAGTAGAGACTATTACAATAGTTTAGCCATGAGATGATCAGGACCTGTGCTAGGGTAGTGGCCATGTCGGAGAAGAGAGTATTTGAAAGATGTCACAGAGCATCAGCGGGCCTTGGCAACAGATTGACACCTAGATTGCCCACCTGCCCGACTGGGAGGTTAGTGGTGCCTTCAACAGTAATAACACAGGTGTTGTTTGTCCTTTGTTCTCAAGAGGACCATGACATCATGGAGGTGACGCCTTGACGTGCAAGTGAATTGGATATAAGTGAGGGAGAGCTGTGCAGTCACCAGTCTCACTTTCTCTTATGGAGCCATCTGGATCTAGTGGCCAGATAAACCTCAGGACAACTGGAAATGGTCTCAGATGCTGTAGAACTTGGCCTTTTAAATCTAAGATCAATCTTTTTCTTTTTCTTTTTCTTTTTCTTTTTTTTTTTTGGCTTTTTGGGGGGCAATTGCAGTTAAATGGCTTCCACAGTCACATGGCTAGTAAGCGTTAAGTGTTAGAGGCTGCATTGGAACCCAGGTCTTCCTGACTCCAGGGCTGGTGCTCTATTTACTACATCACTTAGCTACCCCAAATCTAAGATCTTTTAACAGGTTGCAGTTTGACTGAGGCAACATCCCATTCTGTGATTAAGGCTAAGTTTAAAAAAAAAATGAGATGGGGTGGGTAGATGGTGAAGTGGTGAATCAAAAAGAAAAAAAATGAGACAAAGAATGGTCTCTTTAACCTGGTCCAGGAAAAAAAAATCATGCTGGGAGGGGAAGACCCTCAGAGTTTCTGGCCAAAACAGAAATAGTCCCTATTTACATTCACCCTAAATCTATCAAGGGCCCAAACAATGACCAAGAAGACTGGAAGGCTTTAATAGGGAAGTTAGAAAGAGCTCTGTGGGAGTTCATGAGATCACGAGGTGAAATAATGTAGAGGCAGTAGAAAAAAACAGCCCAGGACAGGACCTTGAGAGACTCCCCTAGTTAGTGAGCATGACATGGATGATGTGTAACAAGGGAGAGACTGCAGAGGAAGAGGACTGTTATACAGAGTTATGCAAACAGGAGACTGTAGTGTTCCAAAAAGCTAGAAAGGATCAAGGAAAAGAAGGGTAGTCAGCAGGGTCAGAAGCTACTGCAAGGTCAAGAAGAATGAGGATTGAGAAAAGGTCTTTGGATTTGGCATTTCAGAGATCTCTGATAACTTGAGAGAGAGTTTTGGTGGAATAATGAGGTCAGAACCTAGATTATAAGGGGTTAAGAGGAGAATGAAAGGGAAACTGGAGGCAGCTATCATAGACAACCTTTTCAAGGAGTTTAGCCACAAAGGGCAGGAGAGAAACAGGATAATACTGTGAATATAAGGACCAAATGAGGTTTTGTTTTTTTTTTAAGATGGAAACTCAAGGAGCTCAATATGGGACTCAAGAGAAAAGGACAGTGTAGAGTTGAACTGGATGACCAACGGATCAAAATGGAGAAATGAGCGTGGCTAGTGTAGGAATATAAAAGGACTATCTTGTTCCAGTGATGATCCAGTTGAGATTATATATCTTAAGGTTATATTGGATCGGGTCATCATGGTTTCATTATCCCCAGCTTCTTTAAGCAGCACAATAGGAACAAAGGAAATGGAAGGTGGGAGTGATCTAAGGCTGGGCTTTGGTAGGACAAGATCTTCTAATAGGATAATGGAGCAAGGGACTCAAGAAGAGAGTGTTGAATTGACCTGACTCACCAGGGGGTCAAGATGGGGAAGGCAAAAGGGTATAGTAAGTGCAGGACAGATGATCTAGAAAAGGCCGAAGGGGCTAAGGAGTCGGAGGTTGCTTCGCATACAAAGAACAGGGCTTAGAGTTGCACGGCAAAGGGCCAGATGGAATGGCAAGACATTGTGATCAGATAAGGGAATTTCAGAATTCATAAAGTGGTGCGTTTGTCAGTGATAACAGAATCAACGGTCTCACACCTTTTTGTGTTCCTGAGGTGGAGTAAAGGAGTAGGTCATTGGAAATGAACATGTTAAGTAATAGGGAGGTAAGGATGTTTGATGAAGTAACAATACATATATTGAAACCTTTTAGTATCAGGGCAGGAGTTGAGGAAGAGAGGAAGATTGAGCCAGGCACTGAACTCACTGAGGAAGGAAGAATGTAATGAAGGTCAGTAAACAGTGGGGTGTGAATTGTGAATGAAAGTACAAGCAGTGCCAGAACAAGTGGCCAGGGAGACTGATTCATCAGGAGGGAGCTAGAAGACCCCGGCCTCCTGCTAGCTTCCCTGCCTTACTTCAAATGTCCACTAACGTGCCATCTTCTGAAAGAAACTTTTCCCCCTCCTCTCTAATCTTAGTGTCTTTTCTCTGCAACTTCTCCCAGTTTATATCTATATTTGTCTATCTATCTATAGATATAGATCTATAGATCTTCGTGTGTGTATGTGTGTAGTTTGTACATAGTTGTTTATTGTCTCCCCCATTAGATTTTGAGTTCTTTGTGAGAAAGGACAACAGCCTTTTACCTTTCTTTGTATCCCCATGCTCTTTGCACAGTTCCTGACACGTGGTAGGTGCTTTATAAATATTAGTTGACTGGCTGATCTCCAGGAACTTATACTCAAATTGAGAAGCAAAATTAACAGCAAAGAAATAATTAGGGAATAATTAAGTACTGAACTGTATAGAATCCTGTCAACAGGAGAGGAAGGGGATAAGCATTCATATTGCACCTGTAACAGACACTGTGATAAGAACTTAGCAAATATCTCCTTTGAGCCTCACAACCCTATGTGATAGGTGATGTTGTTATTCCCATTTTACAGCTATGAAAAAAAAGGATAAATGGCTAGGGTCACACACCCACAAAGTATCTAAGACTCAGAGCGCTTCCTGACTTCAGGCCCACTTTTGTATCAACTGGATCACCTAACTGCCTTAAAATACAGCATAATACAATACATTTTGCTTCTCATATTCCTTTTTGTAGAATGGTAGCAGAAGAAGAACACCAGGTGGAGTTTATCTGAATCTTCTGAAAAACACACCAAGCATCACTGAGGGACAAATTAAGGTAAAAATTATAATTCTCTGTATGAATTTCAAGTCCATTGTTTGCTTGACCTTTCCTATCCAAATTTAATTCCTACTGTTCCCTCATATCTGCTCTCTGTTGCCTCTATTCTAGTTTTTCTTCTCCACTGCCTCTGGAAAACCTAGCAATCCTCTAAGGTAGAGCTCCCATTTGACCCTACTTAAGTCTTCTTCAGTATTTTATCCTATAATTACCTTATAGTGCCAGGGGTGGGGAACCTGTGGCCTCAAGGCCACATGTAGCCCTCTAGGTCCTCATGTGTGACCCTTTCACTGAATCTAAACTTCACAGAATAAATCTCCTCAAAAATAAAGATTTGCTCTGTGAAAGTTTGGATTCAGTCAGAAGGCCACAGTTGAGGACCTAGAGGATCACATGTGACCTTGAGGACACAAGTTCCCCACTCATGGCTTATACCTTTGTAGTTTAGCAGTGAATTGTTTCTTTGTTGTTTCTTCTGTTAGTTTTGTTTTTGCAGTTTGATCCTTGTTGTTAGGGGATTGTATCCCTTTTTTCTTATACTTCCAAAGCAGACATATTAGGCAAATATTTGTTTTAAGGACAATTTTTGGTTTAAAAAAAAAAAAAAAAAGCTGTGCTTTTGTAGACCGGGCAGGATGGCATAGTAGAAAAAAACCTTTATCGGAATCAAAAGACCTGGATTCTAATCCTAGTTCTACCACTTCCTAACTGTCATTTTGGCCAATTTACTTAGACCTCATTTGAAAAATAGAAATCATCTGTTACAGGGTTGTTTTAATAATGATAATAGTTTGCATCTATGTTATGCCTTAAGATTTCATATATATCCTCATCATCTGTAATAGCCTCTGTAAAATAGGTTATCGCCATTTTAGAATCGAGGTCCAGAGCCCATGATCGTATAGCAAGTATATTGAGACAATGTTTAAACTCAGATCCTGGCTCTATTTATTTCTTCATTGGATCATACTACTTCTCTATTATGCGAAAGAAACTAAACTGTATCATATGCATAAAATTCAGTTCTTCCAACCACTTCTAGTCATGTTTTTACTGGATCCTAGTGAAGTATTTCCTATTGTAATCAAAGTAAGACATCAAAATTGTAAAAAAAATTTGTTAAATGATTGTGGTATTGGAAAATTTGTGCTCCCTGTTTACAGAAATTGGAGCTTGAACTAGGCTATAAAATAAAGCTTTGCTGTGGTGAATTAGCAATTTAAAAGAAGCCTTGAATTCCAGAACGCTTTAGACCCTCTTCACCTTCCATCTTTATCTTTGTTCTTCCATCTGAGTGGTTTTGTTTTGTTGTCTGAGTGGCTTAAGAATTTAGGTGGGTTTTGTTTAGTACTTTGGAATGGTCGAAGTGAATTGAGACTATTTGAAAATGAGACTTCAGCTCTCTCAAAACCATGCTGACCTCCCAATACTTCCAATTTTTCTACCACAACCCCTTTTAACTTACATATTTTCAGGCACATTATCAGCATTTCAAATTGAAAAGACCTCTGAGGTCATTTAATCCAACCTTTCTTTGGCTGAACAGTAATCTCTCTAGTAGTGGCTTTGCTTGAAAGACCCTCGCTGAACCTACTAACTCCTTAGGGAGTCCTATTTCAGACAGCTCTAGATGGAAGTTTTTCCTTACATGAGCCAAAATGTATCTGCTTCCATCTTTTTACACATAGCTTCTAATCTCTTCTAGACTAAACATCCCCAGTTCTTATAGCCAATCTTTACATAGCATGGTTCCACACCATCCTTATCACTCTTCTCTGAATACTTAATGTTCTTCCTAAATGTGATATCCAGAACTACAGATACTACTCCAGATATAGTCTGAGGAGGCTAGGATACAATGGAACTATTACCTCCTTCATTATTAAAAAAAACAAAAACAAAAAAACAAAACCAACAACTGTGTCTTCCTTAATGGAATATTAGCTTTATTTGTCGTGTCACATTGTTACCTTTGAATGTGAAGTCCACTAATATCCTGATCTTTTATACAAACTGTTATCTAGTTGTGTCTCCCCCATTTAATATTGTTTATTTCTTTAAAGTCCTTTTTTGGGCAGCATTGATGCAGGGAGCTCTGCACTGAGAGGTTAGGTGACATACTTAGAGATACACAGCCATTGTTGTCCTTTTTTGAAACCCACACTTAGAACTTCACTCCTTTTAAATTTGGCCTGTAATTTTAGCGTGAGATCTTTTCAAATCCTTAATTTGTTGTCCTATCACATTAGTTACTTCTTTCTACCTTCATATCATTTCCAAATTTGATGAGTATGCTGTCTGTGCCTTCATCCAAGTCATTAAAAAAGTGTTTAAAAGGATGGTCTATGGGATATTTCATTCCTGACTCGAAAAAAATAAAATAAAATCCTGACTCTGAGTTTATATTTTGAATGACTTCTCTTTGGATCTGATCGTTCACTTAGTTCTAAATGCACAAGGATATCATGAGGGACTTTGTTAAGTACTTGGATGAAACCTAGGTATGTTAAGCCTAAGTATCTTCCCTGACCTACCTGTCCAGTAATCCTGTCAAAAAAGGAAAGTAGGTAAGTGTGGCATAGCTTGTTCTTGATGAAACCATTTGGCTCTTAGTAATTATCTGCTTCTTTTTTTTAATGTTCATATCATACATTAAATATAATACATTTTAAAAATTTTTTTGCGACTCTAAGTCATCTTTACCAATTTGAAGACTCCATCATCTTCCATGTTTTTGCACATTCAAAATCTTAAATATGTCTTTTCAGTGATCACTCACAGTGGCTCTCACTCATCCAGTCCTTTCAGTACTCTAGGATAGTTCTGGGCCTGCTGACTTAAAATAATTGAGGGCAGCTAGGTGCTGGCTCTCCTTCTATCTTCCTCATTTACTATGGATTTCAACTCCTAGATAATCTTTCCAGTTCCAAAAATAGTCTCTTTGAAGAGGGGAGGGGAAGGGAAAACAAAATAAGGATAATGATGCTCTCAGTTGTCCTGACTTCATTCATCTTACTGTTACCTCTAACATGGCTAAAAAAGTTTTTAATGGGTATTTTTGTTGTTTTTTGCTATATTTAGTATTTATCACTTTCAGTTCATTTCATTATTTTTAATGTTTTTGTAATTCAGGTAATGGTGTTTTTTTTTTTACAATTGTCTCAGTGGAGCATAAATATTTCTCTTTTTATAGAGATATATTCTCATAATTTTTCACAGCAATGAAATATTTCCCTATAATAAGTATATCTGATCATTACACAAATTTCATTCAAAGTATAATTGAAAAGAAGTCTCAAATGGCAGTATTGTATGACTTATATTTTGTAATTTCTAAATAATCAAACCTATAGGTTACCCTTCGACTTTGCTTTTTGTTGATTGATAAATGTTTGAGAAGCTTTTTTCCTCCTTAAGACTAGTTGTCTTTAAAATTTAAATCAATGGCATTTCCGCATTTATTTTTCTGGATAGAAATCTATTGTTACCAGAGAAAGAATATATTTTAATAAAGTTCATGTGTCTTTTTTAAAGGAAATTTTCCATGTTGAAAACCAAAAGGAATATGAAAATAAAAAAGCTGCTAAGAAAAGGAGAATACAAGTCTTGGGGAAAAAGATGAAGCAGGCTATTAAAGGTCTTAATCTTCAAGAATATGATGATGCATCTCGAGAAACTTTTGCAAGTGATACAAATGAGGCACTGGCTTCTCTCGAGGATTCCCAGGAAGGACATGGAGAAAGAAAGTTAGATGCAGAAGAAACCTTTGAGATTGATCATTCTCTTGATTTGGAGGTCTTTTAATAGCATCTTGAATATCTAGGGGAATAAATTTTTCTAAAGAAAAACATTAAAATTAACCTTTTTATTATACTTTGACTACTTCATTTGTTTGCCTTTGCACATGTTACCTGATAAAAAGCATTTGTTTCAGTTTTGAAAAATACTGTATGTAGGAGATGAACCTAAAAGAAATGGCATCTATTGTTTTAAGAAACCCATCTTGTCTGGCTAAATAAAAAGTTTACGTATATTAAAGTCATATTTCTTCTATCAGTCTATTGCATGTGATAAAACTATAGACAAAAATATTGATAACTTACGCATAACTGACAACTTAGAGTATCTTTTTTGAATTTTCTTTTAAAAACTCAGTAAACTACTTTTAGTATTTCTTTAAACATTCCAACTGTATTGAAGTTTAGTTCTTTTGATTTCCTGAGATCCTTTAGCAACTTAAAGAAGCTAGAAACTCTTGAATTATAACATTTCTTCTAGTTTACGACTCTCAGTTCTTTTGTGTTATTTCACCAACCTGATTGGGTGAAAAGTTAAATTAACCTTTCAGGAAGTTTTGGTTTACCTTGCTACTTCATTACTCCCTCTATTCCAGTAAATAGGGTTGAATAGTAAGGTGGTTCCATACCATCAGAAAATTTTTAAATCTGAATTTCAACTTAGGCTAATCAACTTTAACAGAGTATCAGATATCATTTCTTTATGAAGGTTCAAAATAAGCCCCTGAAACAGTGAAGAAAACAAAGTTAACTAAAATTGTGCTTTTTTTTTTTCCTTTTTGGAGGGGAAAGAGCAGAGCAGTTGGGATTAAGTGATTTGCCCAAGGTCTCACACAGCTAGTTAAGTGTGTAAAATTGTGCTTTTTAGAGTATAAAAACTGCAGGAATGGATGAGAAAATGATATACAGTTTTTTATTTTACAAAGAATTTCTTGAAATACTTTAGTGTTTTAAAATTGGAGCTAAGTGAGAAGAGAAGAGATTCTCAGATTCCTTTTGATTTGTAAAGTCTGCAAAAATAAAATTTGATTCCTGGTCATTCTTTTTGAACTTGAAATGACTTTGTACATTTTTAAAAATTTAACTGTCATCCACAAACATAAACATGTCTTAATATGAAGAGACTTTTCTTTTTGGGTGATATTACTATCATTACCTATGTTACCTGTTAAAACCCTAGATCCCCACCCCCCACTCAGATTTGTAACAAATCAATTTTGTTGCATTCTACACTTCTAGTCCATCACCTGTCTGCCAAGAGGTGGGAAACATAAGATGCCTCCTCAGTCTTCCAGAGTCATGATCAGTGTATTAAAAAATCAAGGTTATTTCCCTTTACAATATATAAACTTTTCCTCTGGTTCTGCTCATTTCAGTCTGTATTAGACTATACAAATTCACATTTTTCTGTATTAATTCCTTTTGTCATTCCTTAGTCTTGCAAAAATATTCCATCACACTTAAATGCCATAATTTATCCATTCCCCATATGATTGACCTCAGTTTCTGGTTTCACTAAAACAAAATGTTGAATATGTACTTTTTGCATATGAATACTTTTCCTCTTTCTTTGACATCATTGGGAACATATTCCTATTAAAGGTATCTTTTGCAGTGTGAAATGAGTCCATTTCAGAGACTGATGGTAAACAGCAATTTTGACATCCAGACCAGTGATAAATTCCTTCAGTGGATTGAAAGGTATTTTTCTTACTGATGGGCCCATTCCTCTGGAAGTTGTGATGGGTTACTAAGTGGCACAGAAAGAATTCCCAATACTGATTGGTGAACAAATTTAATACATTTCACTAATCACCTGACCATAGCACAATCATATCTTAAGAGACCTGTTTATTACAGGATTACTATCTATAAGTTTCGTGTGGGTTAAGCCATGCTTTTGTGATCAAAATGTTCTCTATGAATGATAGGAAGAGTAATAGGCTATGTAAGTACAAGTTTTAGATATATTATTTTTTGAGAATTATATTTTATGGGGGTGGCTAGGTGGCGCAGTGAATAGAGCACCGGCCCTGGAGTCAGAAGGACCTGAGTTCAAATCCGGCCTCAGACACTTAACACAAAAACTAGCCATGTGACCTTGGGCAAGTCACTTAACCCCCAACTGCCCTCCAAAAAAAGCAAAAAAAAAATTTATATTTTATTATCCCCTGCCAGCTAAGGGTGGGCTGTTTAAACTGCAAAGTCTTGCAGTTATTATTAGAACTTGTTCTTGAAAGTTTGTGCTGTTTTTACTAGTAGTAGAGAAGGATACCAAATCTCAGACTCAATTACTTTAAAGTCTTGTATCAGTTTCATCTGTTACCTTACAAAGAAAACTAATCCATCCTAATTATTAACAATTATTCTGGGGGCGGCTAGGTGGCGCAGTGAATAGAGCACCGGCCCTGGAGTCAGAAGTACCTGAGTTCAAAACCAGCCTCAGACACTTAACACAAAAAAAAAAAAAAACTAGCCGTGTGACCTTCGGCAAGTCACTTAACCCCAACTGCCCTCCAAAAAGCAAAAAAACAAAAAAAACAAAAAAAAATTATTCTGGGAGGATGGTGGAGTAGGTCAGAAAATTCTAGTCTCTCTAAATTTCCCCTACTAAAAAGAGAACATTGCCAAAAAGTGGATGTAGAGTGGTAGAAATAAATAAAAGGGTAAAGCAGTTGTCCTCCCAAGACAGTTTGAGAGTACCACAGGAAAGGACCTACTTTAAGGAATTGAGATTCTACCTCATGAAGACAGACACCTCCAGGCAGGTTCTGCTGAAACAAGGCCTGGGCTAAGCCAGGAACTCTTATTGACCAGCAATGTGAGGCTCTAACAGCTGAGAACATTTCGATTACAAAATCATGGTTTAACCATATTGCATTGTTTGAACCCTATCCCTATGTGACTGGGAAGCTGGATCACCTTTACCTGCTGTTTAGAGACCCTTAACTAAGGACCTAGGTTATGCTGACTAGAAACACAGTCAGATCCAAAGATGGATGCAAGTTTCCTCACAATTACACCCCTCAAAAAGTGCCTATATCTTATCTGAAAACTGACCCCAATCAGTTATTGTTTCCATGTTCCTTTGATTGTTTACAGACACTTGGGGGAAGTGGGACACTTTTTCTGAATTCAGGAGACCATACATGTTCATTACTTGCCTCTGAACTTGCAAAGTACCTAGCTCTGTGATCCTGGGTGAGTCACTTAACCACTGCCTTCATCCACTAGAGAAGGAAATGACATACCAGGCCAGTATTTTTGTCAAGAAAACCTCAAAGCGCAGAGTCACAAAGAGTCAACATGGCGGAACAACTGAACAAAAACAAAAAGAACTGTTAGTAACCATTAATAGTTCAATGTTCACTACTACGTGCCAGGCACTAAAGGAAGGTAAAAGACAGTATCCGTTCTCAAAGAACTTGATACTTTAACACTTCAGTATCTAGCCCCATGTTCTTGTTCAGTCAGTCAGCTGTGTCAGGCTCTTCGCGACCCCATGGACCACAGCACGACAAGCCTTCTATCTTCCACTCTGGAAGTCTGTCCAAGTTCTCGTAGATGAGAAATATGTATCATCCTTTTCTGTTTTACCTCCAGCAACTTCAAGGAAAAAAACAAATATCTCAGATAATGGCAAAATGAATATGGTCAAAAGGGATAAGATGAAAAATTACATTCTGCTTAAGGCACCATCAACAACGAAATAAGATAATGATCATGTACACATTGAATGTTATTACATCCAAGTACTTAAAGGAAAAGTTCAATGTAGTTAAAGGGAAAACAGAATGAACAACTGTCATTGTTGTGGGCTTCAAGGTGCCCCTGCGAGAGCTACATGAATATAAGCAAAGTATAAACAAGAAAGAAGCTAAAGACTTGAATAGAATTTTAGAAAAGTTACATCTTTGGTAATTAGTGAACAGGAAAGAAAGGGGCTATACATAATTCTCATCTATGTATGATTCCTTTACAAAAATTTACTTCGTACTAGGGCAGAGTAATCACATAACCCCAGAGAGGACTTCTGGTCATCAGTTGTCTGAATAGGAAGTAGACTTTAAGTGCTACTATCCCTCAGAGCTTCCACCCCCTCTTGACTGAAAGTACTCTTCACCCTTAAACTATGATTCACAAGTGGGCAAAAGCAATGGAGTTGCCAAATAGTGTCTGTTCCTTCATCCATTTCTAGCCCAGGGATACCCTGTAATCTCTTCCTGACCTGTTGTCATGTGTCTCCTTACTATCTCCAGCTCCCAAAGATTGTATTGCTTCTGTCAGCACCACCAAGTCCCACCACTAGTATTTCATCCATGTGGGCAACCTCCTCCTTCATATCCCTAATCTGTCTTTCCAATCTCACATGTTGTCAGGCTAGAAGAATGTCTCCCTCTGACCACTTGTTGGCTCTGCCACTCCAGAATTTGATTTGGAGGATTCTTTCAAAGTTTTTTGGAGGGGAATATTGGGAGAGCTCAACTACTATGCCATCTTGGCTACACCCCCATAAGTCCCTCTTTTTATTTTTTATTATTTTTTTAAATTTTCATGAAGATCCTCTTTTCCCTTCCACTTTTTCTTGCCTCCCTCCCCTGCCCCATTGAGAAAGCAAGAAAAACAAAAACTCTGTTATGAACATGTGTAGAGAAGCAAAACAAATTCCTTCATTGGCCATGTCAGAAGAATGTATCTCCATCTGCACTGAGTCCATCACCTATTTATCAGGTTTCCTTTTAAACACCACTGTACTCATTTGTCTCTGTGTTGAGTTTAGTATGTTTTTACACCAACTGCATTGAATCTTCCTTTTGTCCATTTCAAATGAGTGAACCCTTCATGTTTTTTAAACTTTTCTCATTCACCCCAATTATGGAAATAGTAAGTTCTTCCAACTTGTCCTTATTTTTTTCTTTTTCCTTTCCTATTTTTTTCCTCTATTAAAATTTTTAAAATAGCAAAACTACACCCAGTAGGACCTATGATTGTCCTACTAAGTCCTTCTGGGACCCTTGAAGATAATACAATTCTGAATTTGGGATGTGAAGTATTGTTAGTCTGACTTGGATACCTGTTCTCTGGTAGTTATTACTTTGTACAAACTACATGTGAGCTGGTACCAAGAGGAGCAACTTTCCGCAGTCTACCCCAGAGCCCATCAATTGAATTTAAATTATTAAGTGATACCAGCTCTCATGTAAGATATGCCCAAAATTCACTTAATGCAACCTGTGAAAGCTAGTCAAGTGTTTCAATCTGCATTTACCTATCAGTTCATTGTAGGTAGATGTGATGGGCTAATGTACGCCCTATTACAAACAGTTGTGTTAATTTAAAAAAAAAAGTCAACAAAATGAACAAGAGGAAGAATACTTCAGATAAAAATAATAATATTACTAACAATAATAGCTAACATTTATATGATGCCTACTATCATTTGATCTTCACAACAACCCTGGGAGCAAGGTGCTATTATCGTCCCCATTTTACAGATGAAGAAACTGAGGCAAACAGAAATGTGTGACTTGGCCAGGGTCACACAGCTAGTAAGTGTGAAATACTAACAAGTCAAAAAAGATGATTGCTATTACATTAGAATAAAAATGTGATGTAACTGACATGAATGTGGCCACGGAAACTCTAAATGTCAGAATCCTGAATCTGTGATATGGAATATAAAACACTGAGGTTAAATAAAAGAAAAAGGCGAGTTGCATCAGTTCCATGTGATTTCCAATCAACCACAAAGCACAGAAATGTTACAGTGATAGAAATGGAGTGTATTTTATCTGTATGAAATGAAGATTGAAATCAAAGGTACATTCCTCTTAGAAAAACAGTCCATTAGACAAAAGCTTTAAGTTTATGTAAGATAGTGAAAGAAAATAGAAATTAGTTACTTTGGATGTATGTATTATGTATCTATGCAAGTACGATTTCTTTAAAAATTGAGTTTAGTTACATAATGTTAAAATTATTGGAGCTATAGCCAGGACAGATGAGTTTTGAAGAAAATAAACAAAGAATGTGGAGGCTGACTAACACATTTTAATGTCAATGAAACAAACTTATTCTGGAAAAAGATGACTTCCAGAATTTAGAGGTCTAAGAAAGCAAACACTCAATCTAGATTTAAAGTATCTACAAACCGTGCAACGACTTTATTGGGAAGGTAATGCAGAAGAAGCTTTTAAATTAAAACTAAAATTTGTCAATCTTAAAATCTTCAAGCTAGAAGAGGATACAATTATCTGTCACTTTCAGTTCTTTGATTTTTCAAATAAGAAATCATCGATGACTAAAGCTATTTTCAAAAACTGGTTTTCAAGTTATTTTAGCCCTTGTTGTTGAAAAATATTTCAAGGACAATAGTAGAAATTGAAAGCCATTCAATCAAATATGGAAACGTTTTACTTGACTGCACATATATAAGCAATATCAAATTGCTTATTTTCTGACGGAGGGACAGAGAAAATTTGGAACTCAAATTTTTTTAAATGAATATTAAAAATTGTCTTTACAGGTAACTGGGGGTGAAGAGGGTGGCCAAAGAGGGTTAGGGCTGCCCAAGACCCCAAAATACCAACATGCTGGGTCCTGCTGAAAGAATTCCACTCAAGTCTTCTCAGCCAAAGAAAAAGTTTATTGAAAGTTCAAGTACACCACGTGGGGTGCTAGGCCATTTAAAGGTGCTCTCACTGAGCAAGTCTGTACCAAGCTATCCCATGGTGCTCTCACCACGTGGAGGGAAGATGGGATTCTATATACAGAAAGGTTGTGGGAGGAATCTAGGGGTGGTCCAGAGGAAGAGATTGGGGAGGGTCCTCAGGAGGAGTCAGATGAGGTCAGACTCCAGTAATGAGTGGTTAAGGATGGGAAGTTGCTGGAGGCTACCTGGAGACCACAGACAATGGTGAGCCAGGCCAGCTCAAGGGTGGGAAACTATTGGAACAAAGGGGGCTAAACACTTGGGCAGAGCCACAACCCAAGGCTCATGACTGCAGGCAAATGTCTTCCCTGGGAAGGTCTACTTTCCCAGAGCCTGTACCTCAAAGAATCTAGGAGGGCTCAAAAAGGGGGTGGGGTCCCAGAGCCTACACCTCATCAGGGGAAAATACCATTTAAAAAGAAAAAAAAAGACAGTCTTTCAGTAAATCAGTAAACATTGCCTACAAAGGCAATGACATACAAAGAAAGACAAAAGATAGTCCCTGCCTTTGGGGGCACAAAATTTAATAGGGAAGAAAACAGGCAGACAGCTATGTACAAACAAGCTATATACAGTATAAATTAGAAATAATTTAGAGAGAGAGGGCACTAAATGAAGAGGGAGTGGGAAAGGCTTCTACCTTCTGGGGGCATTTTAACTGGGACTTCAAGGAAGACAGACCAGGAGAAAGACACAAAGAAATAGAGTATACTATGCATAAGGGACAATCAGAAAAAATGCCCAATCAGGAGATGGAGTGTACTGGTTTTAGATAATGCCCTGAGTCATCCAACCACACTTGGTTCATTGTATAAAAATATGACCTACAAGTTCACCAAGATGTGGATAAAGCTCTCTGTACCTATCAACTTATGAAGGAAGATTTAAAGAAGGTAGTGATGATTCAGTCTGGACGCTAAAATAAATGATAATCATGACATTTTCATCATAAGAGTAGGCTTGTCTTTAGGTATAATATTCAATAATATTTACTGTTTAATTTTGCTTCTGTAGTGTAATAAATGAATCAGAAATATATTTTCTTATCCTTTACTCTTATATTACATTAATAGATAAAAATAATCCATTGAACTTGAACCAGTTACAATATTTTGTATATAATTATAACTTCAAATGGGGCAAATTATAATAATTCAGCCATTATACAGGATTCAGTATTTATACTAATTGGTATCTAGCTGTATAGTTTTATAATATTTATCCATTTCACTAAACTGCCATTTTTATTGGCAAATAATTTGATAAAAGAGTTTATAATAATTTGTTTTATTTCTTCATTGGTTGTTAATTCATCTTTTTCATTTTTGATACTTATTTAGTTTCTTTTTAAAAAGTCAAAATAGCTAATGGTTTTTTTAAAACTAGCTTCTAGTTTTATATATTTACTTTCATTAATGATTTCTTAAAATATGGTATCCATTTTTTTATTGTGGTTTTTAGATGGAAGGATGGTTCTTTGTTTATATTTCTTTGACCATTTTTCCAGGTCAAATTTTTCTGATAGATAATATAAAATTACATATATATGTGTATATATATATATACACATATATAGGTATGTGTATATAATGTATAATAAAATATAAATTTTTTTTCAGTTTTTTAAATTTTATTTTCATATTCTTTTGTTTCATAGCATCACTGAGTTCTTAGTCCATTCTGATTTTCAGGAATCCATTACTTGGTCTCCTGAAGATTTTGTACCTCTGTTAGTAAACTGTTTGTTCTACTTCTTCTAGAGTTCTTCTTTCATTTATATTTTTTATCTTATTCTTCCAGAAAATCTATAATGACAATATAACTGCAACCAAATCATATCTTTACTTGAGGTTCAAATAGTAGTTACTGTGGAGTAACTTCCTTTAGGCTTGTCATGTCTTTTTATTATTCAAGTTTCTAGCTTTACTTCCTTTTTTAAAAAATTATTTTACAGGTTTTAATCAACCAAATGTTTGAAAGGAACATGAATACAAGTTTGGTACAGTCTTTTGAAAACACTTATTGCTACTACCAGTTTTTCCCAGAAGGGATGGAACTGTGAGCTTAGAAAACTATGGCTCACTGCACAGCAGTAAAGGTGTTTTCTCCATTTCAAGTGCCCAGTACTGGATTCTGACTGTAGTATTTGTAAGTATATACAGTTATTGCATATTAAGATACTGTATGAAGTTTTTAAAAGGATCTAGCTTTACTTCCTGAATTGGTTCTTTTCATCAGAGCTAGGCTCCTACTGCTCATGAACACTTGAACGGGATGGATGGGTCCCAGATCCGTATTGTTAGAGATCCTGCCACACTGGCCCTCCCTTCTCATGGTATGGGATAAACACAAAGTGCTATCAGCTCCCAAGCTTAACTTGTCTCTTCTGGGTACAGAATGTCGTGTTCTTCAAGGCCATCAAGGATGACTCATGTCAGCTTACTGTAAACTTACAGAGCCCCTAGAGTGTACAGACTAAAATCTGCCCTCTGGCAGGATCTTTGCCGCTTTGTGGTGCTTGTTCTCATGCTTGGACCCAGATTTCCTAGGGTGCTTAATTGCCGAGAGATCTCCTCAGTAGAACATGGGGATATTTCAGTTCCTGAATCTGGGGCATGCTTGATTGTCCTTGAGATTCTCCTGCCCTGAAGATTCTGAGGCTCTCAGAACCAGGAGACCTCCCACACACATTTGCTTTCACTCAGAGCTCCTCCTTAGGGCTTGTAGGCTTCTGGGTTTGCCAACAAAGGCTAGATGAAAGTACTTGCTGTGGTTTCTCTATTATTCATTATTCGGTCTGATGCTCTTTTGTTTTAATCTTTTCTGAAATACATACACGGGAACTGGCTGCTTTGTTCCTATTCACTGAACCATTTTAATAGTCAACAACAGGAAAGTCAAGTCAAGGAGCATTTATTATTAAGTGTTTAACTATATGGGGGTGGCTAGGTGGCTCAGTGAATAGAGAACTGGCCCTGGAGTCAGGAAGACCTGAGTTCAAATCCAGCCTCAAACACTTATTAACATAAAAACTAGCTGTGTGACCTTGGGCAAGTAACTTAACCCCAACTGGCCTCCAAAAAGCTAAAAAAAAAGAATTTAACTCTATGCCAGGTATTGTGCTAAGCACTGGGAATATAAACACAAGCAGAAAGTCTTTGCCCTCAAGAAATTCATACTCTAATGGGGGAAGAAAACATAAACCAAACCTAAAGGAAGGGAGAAAAGAGGGTATCCCACACAGAGGCATGGTAGAAAAAATTTGGAGGGTCAAGAGTGGACCCTACTACCATTGCAAAGATAATGAGCAAGGATGGCACCAGTTAAGTAAATCCTCTTCACTTTGATTCCCATCATTTTGTTTTAATCAGCACTGGATGCAACTCAGCTCTGTATGTGCTGTCAGCTTTAGGGTGCTGCTTAAGACTTCATTAAGCATTGTGTTCAGCGCCAAAACCAATTGATCATTGAACAGGATTTCATCAAGAATTTTGTACAGATCTACTTGTCTGTGGTCTGGTAGGTCCACAAAAACAAGGAATTTCCATCTTTCTCTTGCTCTCAAAGCAGTGTTTCATTTTAAATTTACTTTATGACTCCCTTGGTAGGCTTGATTTTCCAGTCTTTCCATATCTATCCATGGTATCTGGCATGAAAGGGAAGGCAAGCTCTCCAAAGATCCCAGCATCCAGGTAAGCATACAGAAAATGTCTTACTTCATTTCTTCTAGCCATTTTAATGTACTGGGTAGCAGGAAATATTTATCTACATTGCCACTTAATTAAAATGCTTGTATGATATTGAGATGTCATTTGACTGACTAGTAAAAAAGTAAAACACCTTGAGGGCTTATTGCCTATGGTTTTGGAGAGATTCTGACCACAGAGTTTCTAGAACCTGGGGTACATTACTGCACAGATTGAGGGGATCCATGTGCTACATGTAAATGTCATGTATTTATGTAAAATGTATTTTTGATAATTATTCAGTCATTACCCATTTCAAAAGTCTATGTCAGCTGTAGATGCACCTATCTTTATATTGTTCCTTTACCTTGGATTTGTGAACTCTTCCAAATTTGGAAGCCACAGCTTTGGGTTGTATTACAAATTCATACTTAAATATTTCAGAAGATTTAATTCCTCCCTGCCCCCACCAAGAATCACAATGTCTTAAAAGATAATCTTAAAGAATTGCTATGATTGCTTTCTCCCCACCCCCCCAAATAATTATGACTATCCCTCTGGTAATTAGACATTCATCTACTTATCTAGGCTGGTCCTTGGACGACAGATTGATAGGCATGTCCCTTGTAAGTCCCTGTACTTAAAACCTTTCTGCTTTGGTAGGAGCTGTCATGGTTTGTGCTATATTGGCACAGCCTTCAGTAACCTAGGGTCACATCCATGTCATGGTGAAACATCAGAAAGGGACTTTAATGGAGATACTATGCAGAAAATAAAATCTAATATTTTAAGAACCCCATGAAATATACACACACATACACACACACACAAATATAAAATATATGTGTAGCCAATGGTTCCGCATATGGATGGTGTAATGGTAGCTGATGTAGCACCTATGTTTTCTTGGTGCTAATTGCTAGGCCAGAATTAGCACAAGCAGCAGAGAACTGATCCATACTTTGTTGCATCTCAGTTTCAGAGGCTGCATTGAGTATACAATCACCTGCAAACAGAAAATCATGCACCAACACTCCCTCCTCTTTGGTCTTGGTCTTGTAGTCTTTTTAATTTGAAGAATTTATCATCAGTGCAGTAGTTGACCTTAATGCCACGTTCATCTTCATTGAAAACATTTGACAACATGACTGAAAACATCATGCTAAAAAGCATGGGAGCAAGCATATAGCCTTGTTTCGCTCCATTGGTGACTGGGAAGGCATGAGAGCATTGTCCATTATCCAGAACCTGGGCAAGCATGCCATCATGAAATGAATGTACAATGCTGATGAACTTCTCTGGGCAAACAAATTTTGACACAATTTTCCATAAGCCCTCATGACTAACAGTATCAAAGGCCTTGATCAGATCTAAAAACATTATATAGCAAATGGATAAGTTTTGAATGCTGTGGATAAGTTCTCTTATTTTGGTGGTATACTTTCCAGGGATGTAAACATTAACAATGAGGTTGATGCATACATTGCCAGAGCTAGCTCAGTGTTTGGGCGGCTCCAAAGGAAAGTATGGGAGAGAAGAGGTATTAGACTGACTATAAAACTGAAGGTTGACAGAGCCTGGACAGTCTACCAGCACCATGCCAGGAAACTGAATTGCTTCCATTTGAATTGTCTTAGGAAGATTCTGAAGATCACCTTGCAGGATAAGGTACCAGACACTGAAATTCTTACTGGAACTAAACTGCCAAGCATTCAAACTCTACTTCAGATAGCGCAACTCTGATGGGCTGACTACATTGTTCAAATATAAAACGTGCACTTGCCAAAAAGACTATTTTATGGAAAACTCACACAGGGCAAGCATTCACATGGTGGTCAGAAAAATCGATACAAGGACACTCTAAGTATCTCTCTCAAGAGCTTTGGAATTGATAGTGTGACATGGGACACAATCCCATGGCACAAGTCCACTCAGCATGACATGCCCACATCAGAAAAGGCGCTGCATTTTATGAGCAAAGCAGAATTGAAACAGCTCAAAGGAAATGCAGGATGTGCAAAATTTAAAGTATCCCCCCCAAATGTTCACACAAACTATTTGTGCCAGACTGGTGGTGGAGCATCCTGAGCTTGTCTTGGTCTGATCAGTCACAGTTGGACTTATTGAAACTTGACTTTAGCATAGTGATGATGTTTTGGTCCTCTTTAAGAATGAAGGACAACAAGCAATCAACCAATATGTGTGTGTGTGTGTGCGTGTGTGTGTTTATGTGTGTGTGTATTATATTATAAAATTATGTAATACTTCTCCAGTATACCTATTTTCAGGCAGGAACTTGATTGTATAACTAAGTTTTAAAAGGATTATACTAAAATTGTCCCAAATTGCTTTGCCAACCTTTGCTCCTGCTAAAAAACTGATGTTCAGTTGTACAGAATATTCACATATTCCTTTGCCACGCTGAACTCGATGCTGTCAGGATTATCTACTTCAATCCCCGCATTTTACAGAAAGCTAAGACCCAGAATATTCTGCCAAAACTTGCTACTTTTCCTAACTTGCCTATATCTGTTGAAGGTGGCACCACTGTTCCATTTACCTTGGTTGGGAATTTCAGAATCACCTTTGATTATTACTTTTCCTTATCTCCCATATCCAGTCAGTTGCCAATTCCTGTTGGTTCAAAACCTGCATTATCTCTAGCATCTTTCTCTTTTTTCCTATTTCCACAGCTACCAAGCTAGTTTGTCTTTGTTGCCTCTCACCTGGTTTATTTAAATAACCTCTTGATTGCCCTTCTTGCCTCTAACTCTCCTTTCTCCAATCCCGTTACCAGAAAAATCTTCTTAAAGCATAAAAGTTTCAGTGACACCCCTCCCGCCATAAGATAAAATTCAAACTCTTTATCCTGGCATTTAAGGCTATCTGGTTCCAACCAACATTTTCCGCTTTTATTTCACACACTCTGTGTGGTTAAATTAGAATTTATACCAGAGGCAGCTGTTGGTACAGTAATGTTAGGAAGACCTGAGTTTGAATCCAGCCTCAGACATTTTACTAGCTGTGTGGCCTTGGGCAGGTCACCAAACCTCTTCCTCAACTGTAAAATGGGGATAATAATAGCACCTACTTCCCAGGGTAGCTGTGACAATCAAATGAAATAATATTTTCAAAAACACATAGCATAGGGCCTGGCCAATAGTAGAAGCTATGTATGTTCCTTCCTCTGATCAAGTTGGACTTGTTGTTACTCTCTAATGTGTTATTCCCATATCTTGATTTGTTTAAATCTTCTACAAAGTCAACCTTTGATTTCCCAGCTAGAAATGATAGCTTCCTGCTTCATATTTTTCCATAACACTCTTGGGTCACTATCACATTTGAACTTTTATTAGAGTAATTCATGTAAATGTCTTATTTCTTTCATCCTAGACTATAAAATCTTGTCCCATCCTTGCTCCAAGTAAGATGTCTTAGAACTCTGATCATTACAATTCTGTTGCTACTGTAAGGATTGTTATGGAAACAGAAATCCCATTATTCTGTCAGGAGTTCTGATTTCATCACAGGAAGAATTTACCAGTGAGCAAAGATCCTTTTAATCAGTGGTGTTGGAGTTCTGCTCTGGAGGACATTTAGTGATGGCCACAGGTTCAGCAGGAGAAGAAAAAGAAGTTCTGATCCCTCACAATCCCGATGAGAAAAAGGATGATGAACTTGAGAAATGGTGAGAAAACAAGAGAACTGTTAGAAATAAATAGGTTGGGGGCAGCTAGGTGGCACAGTGAATAGAGCACCGGCCCTGAAGTCAGGAGTACTCAGACACTTAACACAAAAACTAGCTGTGTGACCTTGGGCAAGTCACTTAACCCCAACTGCCCTCCAAAATGCAAAAATAAATAAATAAATAAATAAATAAATAGGTTGTCCCTGGACAGGCTAGAGAGGAGATCTAAGCCAGAAATTAGGGAACATTTTGATTGGTCTCCCTCAGCATCTTATACAGAAGGCATTTGTTTTGGCTGTAGAAGTAGTATCAGAAAATATTCAAAAAATACTAAGAAGTGATCATCCCAAGCTTTATGGATTATACAGAAAATGGGCTAAGGTTTTGTTTTGGGGGTTTGGGTTTTGGTTTGGTTTTTTTTTTTGGTAACAAGTTATTGCTTCCTTTGGAAAAGTGGAGGAATTACCTTTAGGTAATTAAAGTTCTTTAAAGTATCTTTAGGGAATAAAGTGTGTGAAGTGGAATCTAGGACCCAGGGAAAATGACAAAATTCACTTCCTTCTTTCACTGCTCCTCCCCCGGGGTTTTGCCCCAAGTGACACTGTATAAAGTTTAAAATTAACACATCAAAGGCAACCTTCCTCCAGCCTCACCTACTTGAGGTGGAATGGGGCAGGTAAGAGTTTTATTGCCTCTATTTATAGTACACAAGAATTAGGTCTTTTTTCCCCCCCAAAACAGCATCTAGAGGAGGCGCCTCATTTTCTTCTATGTGTCTTTCCCCCACCCTCCCACCTGAGTTGCTACAGAACCAGGCATGACAAAGTTCAGGCACTTGCCAGCAGTTTCACTGAACGTTAGGGCTGATGTTAGATTTTAGTGTATTGAGTTCTCTTTATGTTCTTCTCAATCTCTCTTCTCCAGGCCCAACCGGACACACTTGCCAAGGTTTTCTTTAAAACAAGGCCTGATTCCCACACATTACGTGATGAACTGGAAACAAGACATGAAATTCAGGAGAATGCATCTAAAGGTATCAGGGCCAGAAATTTTATTCACAAATTTTATAGAAATATAGATATATGCATATATTTAATTACATAGCTAAATACATATATAAAAAGGTGATATGTCATGTATAAGGAATATTAGGATAATTATAAATATTAATATACTGGTATATGAAATATATATTATATATAGCATATTTTATATATTCAAAGGATATGTATAGACATAGAATTATTTATAAATGTTTCATTCTCATTTACAAGTAACTATTTAAAATTTTAAGTTGTATGAGTAGATGGAAGGGGGAAAAACAATTTAATTCAATTCAACAGCATTTATTAAGTGGCAGGCATTCTCGTAGGCACTGGGAGCACAAAGACAAAAATAAAAGTTATTACCCCTGTGGAACTTAAGTAAATATAAAATTAAAGAAAAAGTACCTGGGGGAGGGGCAAGGAGAAGAAGAGAGACCATTAACAACTAGGGGAGGGTAAGCAAAGGCTCTGTATAGAATGAATCACAGGATCATAGATCTAAACTGAAAAGGACCTCAGAGGCCATCTAATCCATTCCCCTAACCTTTATATTTAACGCAACTGAGGCCCAGGGAGGTTAAGAGAATTGCCCAAGATCACATAGCTGCTCAGCATCAGAGGGATTTGAACCCCAGTTCTGGTAGCACTTAAGTTGAGCCTTGCAGGGGGGTACAAGTTTCAAGGGATGGAGGTGAGAAGAGAGACTATTCCAGCAAAGGGCTACAGACCGAGTGTGTGCAAAGACCTAGAGGTAAAAGGTGAAATGTCATGTATAAGGAACAGCAAGTTGTTTGGAATGTAAGACTTGTAAAGTGAACTATGTAAAATCATTATCAAAAGTGCCAAGCAAAATCAGAGAGCAAAAAAATACAGTTGAAAGAATTCAAGATATTGGATTAAAAACATGGCCTTTCAACTAAACTACCTGTGTGACCTCAGGCAAGTGACTTAACCTCTCTGAGCTTCAGTTTACTCACCTGTAAAATGGGTTTAATGACCTCTACAATTCCTTCCAGTTCTAATCTTAAAATCATTCTAGAAAAGATAGGTTGGAAACAGAGGAGTTTGTATTTTATCTTAGAGATAACAGGAAGTCTTTGAAACTTTCAGAGCAGGCAAATAATAAAGTTAGACCTATGTTATCATTTTAGCAGTTGTGTGGATCACAAATTACAAGATAGATATTGGTGTTGGGGAAGACTATTTGGAAACTACTGTTACAATTCAAGTGATGGATAATAAGAGCCTCAATGATAGGGTGGTGGCCGTGTGAATGGAAGGAAAGGAATAGATATGTTGTGGAAGAAGAATCAACAAGATTTAGCAACTGATTGGGTATGTGGCCTTAGAAAGAGAATTCGGAAATGAAAATGACACCAAGTTTGGGAATCTAGGTGACTGTATAGATGGTGGTACCCTTGAAAAATACAGGGAAATTAGAAAGATGGATGTGTCTTGGGAGAAAGATGAGTTCTGAGAAGCAGTATTTGGTAACGATGTGGTACAGGGCAGGGGAGCTTGAGACCCCAAAATACCAACACAAAGGGTCCTGCCAAATGAATTCAACTCAAGTCTTCCCTCAACCAAAGAAAAGTAAAGCTTATTAAAAGTTCGCCATGTTGGGTGGGATTTAATGTATTAAATCCTCTTAAGGAGCCTCAGTATCTGTGATGCTTGCATTGGGCAAGCGGGCCAGAGCAAGTCTGACACAGGGCAAGTCTGTGCTAGGTCATTCTATGGTGCTCTCACACCACACCACACCACACCACACCACATGGAGGGAAGATGGGGTTTTATATACAGCAGATTTGGTCAATGAAAGGCCTATGGCCTCAGGCAAATGCCTTAGTGGGAATGTTCAAGGAGAGCTCCAGGGGGCTCCCAGAGCCTGTACCTCATGAGTAAGAGAGAAAAGAATATTGGTTCTGGAGTTTTACTACATTGGTTCAAATTCCATTTCTGCCACCTGTGTGACCTTGACGACTCACTTAACCTCCTTAGGTTTGTTGACCTGAAAGTTTGGCTAGAAGAGGTTATTTCCTTCAAGCTAGCCAAAGCTAGTGAAAATGTACGTACAAGGAGCCAGAACGTAAATTCTGACTGTCTGATAAAAGAATGACAAGTTTTTTATGTTTCAGGTTAGGACAATCCCAGGATGTCTTGTCCCTCAGATTTATGTGTTTAGCCATATGTGTTTAAATGGTACCATTTAAGAGAGAAAGTTTCTTAGTTGAATGAGTCTTAAATACAAATGGACAAGATGATTGACAAAGTAGTACCAATTACAATCCCAGGATATCTGTGTTTCCCCTGTATAGCACATGTCCATAGGATACCACGGTGAGTCTAGACATCTTGTCCTTTAGTGGTTACAAACAGGAAGAATACTGCTGGTCAGCCTCATCTGGTCTTAAAGTTGTTGATACAAGAAAGCATTTTTAGAGCAAAGCCACGCATAATCTGGCTTTGGCCTTCACTGGGGTTCAAAATATCTGAAATGATTATCAGGTTCTAATTGTTAGAAATAACCAAGAATTTTACCTGACCATGAGTGAATTTAGGAAAAAAAAAGATTTTTATTTCATGTCATTTCAGATGGGAAACTTGACTATTTTCCCCTAGTGAAAAAGCTTAGGTACAAAGTTAAGCTAATTACATAATCTTTTCATAATTCATCCAGATTCTAATTTTATGCCTTGAATCCCATTGGTTAGCATTTCGGGGTTCATTAAATCCCACCCCTTGCCCACTTCCCCTCATTTCCACATTTCAATTCCCTCCTCCTCCTCCTCATATACTTTATAAAAGGAAATGCCAAGCCAGAATATTTTTAGTCCCCTCAGCATTTGTCTACAACAGATAGCATGAGAAAAGGTTTCTCCTCAATTGCTAATAGATTTGACAAAAGCATTAGTTTGAAGATTCTAGCCTAGGATATCAATAATAAAAGTCCTGTTATCTAAAACTGAGTCTGGATTAAAGGGCCTGCTCCGGTCTTTGTGAATGACACCTGGCCTGCCAGTTTCTTTTGATATACAGGAAAAGGCCTTTTTAAATATGCTGATTTTCAGGTGCCAGCTTCCCCCACTGTCCTCTACAATCAGTTTTTGTCTCCCACATTAGCCATCAGGTTTTCTGTGGAAACAGAATTCAGTCACATCTTACACAACTGACTCTAAGTTTCTACAATGGAAGGGCTGGACTCGAAGTCTTCTGAGATCCTTTGCAGATCGAGATTTTTAATCCTTTGATCGTTTTGAACATAGAATGTTTGAGATGCCACTGATATATTCAGTGGACAAGTATAAAGAAATGTGGGACACAGCACAGTTGTTTCTACCTTGTCTCCCCTTGAGAAATCAAGCCCATATATGGTAAATGCTATGAAACTACTCAAGATGGGTTCTTAGAAACAGAAGCAAGACTCATGTGTTGAAGAGTACAATATAACACCTATATTTTTAAGTTTATATTGTGCATACTGTTAGAGTAGCATGCTAAATGTTACAATGTATTTTCAGTTAGATTGACAGGTCAGCCTGTTGAAAAAGTTTGCAAATTCTTTATCATTTCATTTTTCAGGCAAAGGATAATTAAAAAAAAAAAGAACATGAAATTTGTTTTGCCTGACTCCGACTTTTGTTTGTAAAGGGTTTTATTTTTCTTCCTAAATAAGGGAAGAGTGTAGGAAGAAAAAGTGAATATTCATGGATTAAAGAAATAAAAATTAAATTTTAAAAAATGGAAAGAGGATGCAGAAGCAGAGATTTCTGTCCTTTTGTGCATACAGAAAATAAATTGCTATAATGTATATATAAATTTACCCAGGATATAAACTGACATGAATTTTTTGGGGAAAAGGCTCAGATCTTCACACTGACATGATGTAGAGGTCAAGCATCAGGTTAGCTTCTCCCTAGTACAGTCCAGCCCTACCTTGCTCTTCCTTCAAAATGACGTGGTTACCCATAAAGAGGGTGAGGGTTGCTCTGGAGACCCCAAAATACCAACAGTCTTGCCGAATGAATTTGACTCAAGTCTTCTCAGCCAAAGAAAATCGAAGTTTATAAGTTCATTCAAAGTTTACCATATAGGGTAGTCTCTTGAGGAGCCTAGGTATCTGGTAAGGCTTGCATTGGGCAAACAGGATAGAGTTGAAGTCTGTGCTGGTCATTCCAAGATGCTCTCGAATCACATGGAGGGAAGATGGGATCATATATAAAGAAAGTTTGTGGGAGGAATCTAGGGGTGGTCTGGAGGAGGAGTTTGGGAAGGGTCTTCAGGAGGAGTCAGATGAGATTGGACTCTAATAATGAGTGATTAAGGGTGGGAAGTTGCTGGAGGCTACCTGGAGACCACAGAAAATAGTAGGCTAGCCCAGTTCAAGGGTGGGACAGGAGGATCCAGGGTGGGAAATTGCTGGGCAAGAGGGCTAGCTAAAGACTTGGGCAGAGCCACAATGAAAGGCCTATGGCCTCAGGCAAAAGCTATATGTGGGAAGATTCAAGGAGAACTAAAGGGGGCTCCCAGAGCCTGCACCTCATCACAACCACCTCTGTGGTGGCCTCACTAGTTGTGTTGTGGTCTGTATCCCTCTCCCATGAGGCATATTCCCCCATTAACTCTTGTGTCCTGGGATTTTTCCAAACCTCTCTTCACTAGAATTGTCTTAAAAAGTTGATTTAAGATTTTTTTTGTGTTACCCTGGACACTTTTTGTGAAGCTTGTGTCAGGCATCAAAAAATTAGTTGTGATTCTGAAAATCAGAATGGTGAAGAAAAATGATTTATTTAGCCTAAAGGAGAGAAGATTGAGGGGGAAGATTGTTATATCAAATACTAGGAAGACCGTCCTATGGAAGAAAGATTAGATTTGTTGTGCTTGGTTTTAGAGGGCAAAACTAGGAGTAATATATGGAAGGGGAAAATATCCTCATAATTAGAGTTGTCCATAAGTGGAATGGGCTACCATCACCATAGAAATTCAATCAGTTGGGGAAGTAGTAAAGGGCATTCCTACTTCGGTGTAGGTTCTACTAGATGTCATCTGAGGTCACCTTCACTTCTAAACCTATATTCCTAGAAACCTTTGATACAGAAAGCAAGTGGCTATTTGTATAATATACAAAACCTGTTGTTTCTTCCCTCAGCAAGCGCAGCTGAGCGGGATCTACTCTGGGCCTTTAGAAGAAAGTCTGTTTCTGGATCACTCTGAAAGACTGTGCCACGGGGAAGATCGAAAGGTTATTTTAAAGAAGATTCCCCCCCACATAAAAATAGCTGATATGCCTTTATATTCGCCTCTTTCCAAATACCAAAGTACTGTTATTTCTCATGGATACAGGCGGCAACTGATATGAAAAAAATAATAAAATGGTCAAGTATTCAAATCAGTCTGTTTTTTCTGTCATTTAAAAATTTTTATTGATGTTTTATAGTATTTGTCTTCATAATTAGTTGTTGTATTAACTTATGAATTATGTTTGAGGTGGGAGGGAGCTAACTTTCTTCTTGTGGTGACTTCCTTTCACTTTTAAAAAGGTGCATAAAGCTTCATAAAGGCTATTCGCCTAAAGCAGGGGTGGGGAACCTGCTCCCTCCAGTCACTGGTGGCCTTCTAGGCCCTTGTGATGAGGTGTAGCTCTGGGAGCCCCCTTGAGCTCTCCTTGAATCTTTCCACTGAAGGCATTTGCCTGAGGTCATGGGCTTAAGTTTTGGCTCCTCAAGTCTCTCACAGTTACCCACCCTTGATTCTCCTTCCAACCCTTGAATTGGCCTGGCCCACCATTGTCTGTGGTCTCCATGTAGCCTCCAGCAACTTCCCACTTCACTCATTGTTGGAGTCTGACCTCATCTGACTCCTCCTGAAGACCCTTCCCAAACTCCTCCTCTAGACCACCCCTAGATTCCTCCCACAACCTTTCTGTATATAAAATCCCATCTTTTCTCCATGTGGGGTGAGAGCACCATGGAATGGGTTGGCACAGACTTGCTCTGTGTCAGACTTACTCTTACTCTGTCCTGCTTTCCCAATGCAAGCATAACAGATACCGAGGCTCCCTAAGAATCTACCCCATATGGTGAACTTTTAATGAACTTTCAATAAACTTTTGTTTTTCTTTGACTGAGAAGACTTGAGTGGAATTCTTTCCACAGGACCCGGCATGTTGGTATTTTAGGGTCTCAGGCAACCCTAACCCTCTTTGTGGGTAACTTCTTCATTTGGACTGAATTTAAGTTTTGCAGAACAAATTCTTTCATTAAGGAGTTTCTGTGAGGTTTGGGTTCAGTCAAAGAGCCACACTTGAGCACCTAGACATGCAGCCTTGAGGCAACAGTTTCCCCACCCCTGACCCTTACATTGTCCTCTCTACTTACTAAAATTTTAGTCCCAGTCCCCCCACTCTCTTACAAAGTTCCATAAGGGTTGGGGTGAATAGTCAGAAGCAGTTAGTCTCCTTCCTTTTGCTTTTATCTTGACTCCCCTGTCCCTAGACTTGTAGCCATGAATGCTAAGACTATAAACACTCCCACAACTCAGTCTACTAGAACATAATGAACAAATTTTCTGGTGTAGAGTGAGCTACATCTGGTTAAACTTGTTTATTTTTGTAATCATAGGGAAATCTAACTTCTTAAAGAAAGGATGAGTTTTATCTTCAAACCCAAGAAGATAAGAACTGCCAGACTGGATCATATCAACTTCATATAGTAGAAATATAAGCCCAAACATAATAGTTTCCCTGACAGCCTATTCTGAATCTATGTTCCATGAATCTAAGCCTTTTCTCCGGTTTTTATTTTCAGTTTATGCTCCCTCTTAGGGTAGTAAGTTTTCCTGCTATCTGTGAGAAGTGTGAGGGGTACAGGGACCCCAAAAATCCCCTACCCAAGAAAAATAAAAAATCAAAGGTATCTTGAGGAAGGAGCAGGAAGTTTTATTCTCTTCCCCAGCAGGAAGAGGGCAGTCCTCTCCATGGCAGGGGTCAAGGAGAGGAGGCATGTTACAAAAGACAGAACAAGAATTTATACCCTAATGTAGTGAAGCCCCCTCCCCCTGTCTGTCCCTTCTCCCATTGGCTGGGAGGCAGGCTCTCAGTCTTGGCATGAAATCTAACCCAAGGGCAGATAACAAAGAAGCCTACCACTATCTCCTATCGGCAGAGAGGTGGGACAGGGAGCCAAGGTATTATCCATGTCCTTTTTTGGTAAAGGCTAAAGAGAGGGGAATAGGTTACAAGCAAGGGTGGAGGTCTAAAACTCCTGAAAGGGGCTTAATGCTGATGACAGCAAAGGAAGGGGAGAAGGGTCCTAGGTTGTGTAAACCCAGGACTCAGGTCTGTCCAGTCTTACAAAAGTCTATCTGGTTTCCAGATTAGTTTCTTTTCCTTCTCATTCTGAGGAGTCTTCACAGAGAGTGCAGAGAGTGTGCCCCACTCAGAAGTACACTGCAATGACTACAAAATAATGAGACTTAACTCCATAGGCAAATAAGTGAAAAAAAAATCATCTTGCTGATGTCAGCTATACCTTGTACTTCTTACATTTGTTCTGAGTACTGGGGGGAGAGGGCACCTTGCAAAGGGAAATGGGAGAATGGAGTGGAATGTAACTAGTGTGGGGGAAGGTTTTGAAGGAGGGAAGCCAAAAACAGAATAAGGAGGGAAATGAATAAGGAGGAAATGAACCTTTTCATAAGACCAATATTCATAAAATGAAGGCTGCAGGAGGAAACTGGTCTTACAAAGGGATACTCAGGGTTGAAAAGACATCAGAAATGGTTGAATGTTTCACAACAAGGAGGCCTCAGGAGCTAAGAGAAGTTTCCAGGATGAAGGTGTGTGTGTGTGTGTGTGTGTGTGTGTGTGTGTGTGAAGACTTGAGTGGAATTCTTTCAGCAGGACTGGCATGTTGGTATTTTGGGGTCTCAGGCAGCCCTAACCCTCTTTGGGCACCCTCTTCATTTTTTATGGTTCCCTGACCAGGAATTGAACCCAGCTGTGTGTGTGTGTGTGTGTGTGTGTGTCTACTTCTATTAATCTATTGCTCAAAAGCCTTCAGTGTCTTCCTATTTCTTACTGAATAAAATCCAAACCCCTTAGACAAATGCTCCTTCCTCACTTCTACCCCATAACTCACCCACCCCTAACTTCCTTCAGAGCTTAGACTGGGTTCTGCCTCCCATGAGCAATCTCTCCTAAATCATCTTCCTCCACTCCTTCCAACTAGTTGCTAGTGGAGCAATGGACAAAAAGCCGGGCCTGGAGTCAGGAAGACCTCAGTTCAAATCCAGCCTCAGATTAACCTGCTGGATGATCCCAGGCAAGTCACTTCTGTTTCCTTCAATTTCTTCAAATGTAAAATGGGGGTTAAGAGCTTTTACTTCAAAGGGTTGTTGTAAGAATCAAATAAGCAAATGAGATGATATTTGTAAAGTCACTTAGCATAGTACCTGACATAATAGATGCTACATAAATGTTTATTCCTTTTCCTTACTCCCCTCCTCCAAATTATCTTGTATTTATTTAGGAGTTCTGTGTTATCCTAACAAAATGGATACTCCTTGAGGGTAGAGATGGGTGGTTGTTGTTGTTGTTTTTTGCCTTTTTTGGAGTGCAGTTGGGGTTGGGGTTAAGTGACTTGCCCAAGATCACATGGCTAGTATGTGTGTCAAGTGTCTGAGGCCAGATTTGAACTCAGGTCCTCCTGATTCCAGGGCCCTTGCTCTATTCACTGTGCTACCTAACTACCCTGGTAGGGATGGTTTTGCTTTTGTTTTTCTTCGCCCAATGCTTAGCACACAGTAGGCACATAATACCTGTTGAATTCAAGACTCTCCACAATCTACCTTTCCAACCTATCTTGGATACTATATTGTCTAAACAAACTAGATAATTCACTTTCTGTACATGCCTAGAATAATAACCTTCCCTCACTCCTAGCTCTCACAGTTTAAGTCATAGTCGTCTTTCAAAATCCTTCAATTCAACTTGAATTCTATTTCTTCTATGAAACCTTTCCTGATTCTTTACTCCGAAGTGATAGCTTTAAACTCCATAGTATTTTGGGGGGGACCTCTCAGATGTACTTTCATATGTTATTTCAAATTTGTGTATGTGTATGTGTGTGTAATGTGAGAGACAGAGACAGAAAGCTACATATCTTTTTTTTTTTTTGCTTTTTTTTGGAGTGCAGTTGGGGTTAAGTGACTTGCCCAAGGTCACACGGCTAGTTTTTTGTGTTAAGTGTCTGAGGCCAGATTTGAACTCAGGTACTCCTGACTCCAGGGCCGGCCCTCTACTCACTACGCCACCTAGCCGCCCCAAATGCTACATATCTAATAACAAAAAAACAGTCCTTCACCCAAGGAGAGTCTGAGGCATTCACCTTTTTTCTCCAAAGGGTGCCCCAGCTCTGAATGGGTGGTCACAGTTTATATTCAGTATGGAGAGAGCCCGGCTTCTTGTGGTAAGAGAAGTGCATCTGCCAGAGTGATTGAACTAGTATTTTTTTCTTTCAAAGATGTTGAAAACATACTCAAGACTTAAATGGTTCAGAGCACTAAAGGCTCAGGCCCTTGGCAACTCTTCCTGGTTTTCTGGGTATGAAAGGCCATCATGAAATCCAGATCCTCTCTGATGTCTGAACAGAATCACCTTGGGCAACACAGAGGTAGGGGTGATGTGCTGAACTGAATCAACACGGTATCGATGCTACCCCTAAGAAAACCAAAGAAAGAAAGGTAGATTCACCATTATTCCAGTATGAAGCCAGAATTCAGCCACTCCCTACTGGATCCCTTTAATAAATTCAGCTCCAGGCCCTGGGAAGGAAAAGGCTAAAGAGGCTTCCAATGTGGCCGCTAGGTGGTGCAGTGAATAGAGTACTGGTCCTGGAGTCAGGAGGACCTGAGCTCAAATGTGGCCTCAGACACTTAACACATACACACAAAACTAGCCCTGTGTGACCTTGGGCAAGTCACTTAATCCCAACTGTCCTACCTTCCCCTCCAAAAAAAAAAAAAAGAGGCTTCCAAGTTTCCAGAAGAGAGTTTTCCATGTACCACTGACACTAGCAGCCCTACTGAATTCTTTGAATCTCTGCCTGTCTCTCTCTAGTGAGATTTTTCAAAGCTTCCAGAAACTCTCCTTTCCATTCCTGGTCTTCTTGAGCTGAAAAGAAATAAAACCTTAGGGTTTTGGTTTTTTTTCCTATTGTTGTTGTTTTTAGCAATTTAGGCTTCCACTGAGGGAGTCAGCCCAGGCTCACTAGAAGGACAGTTAATTTGCTTTCTTCTTTGCTATTTACATTTCTGTCATGTCTTAATTAAATGCATTTGTTATTAGATTTATGTGTCTTTTATATGATCTAGTATTTGTGCTGACTAGAGGATTGGTTAAGTAATCTTTTTTTTTTGTAGGGGGGAAAGCAGGGCAATTGGGGTTAAGTGACTTGCCCAAGGTCACACGGGTAGTGTTAAGTGTCTAAGGCCGAATTTGAACTCAGGACCTCCTGACTCCAGGGCCAGCCCTCTATTCACTGTGCCATCTAGCTGCCTCAGTAAGTAATTAAGTAACCTAATTAATTATCACAGACACTAGACCTAGGGATAATGAAGGGTTGTAGAATCAATGAGCACATCCTATATTTACTTGTCAAGTCAGCAATCATTTAGAAAGCACTTACTATGTCCCTAGAATTGTATAATTCATAGTGTATACATAGTGATACAAAAAAAGGAGCTTACCCTCTAATGCAGGAGATAAGTCAATAACCATGTACAAATAAGCTGTCCACAGGACAAACTGGAGGTCATCTCAGAGGAAAAGCACTACCATTTCTAGGAAGACTTCTTTCAGAAGGTGGAGCTGTAGCTGAGACTCAAAGGAAGCCAGAGAAGCCATGAGGCAGAGGTGCAGAGGGAGAGCTTTCCAGGCATGGAGAACACCTGGGGAGAATGCACAAAGATGAAGGGTCTCATGTAAGGAACAGCAAGGAAACCAGCATCATGGGACTGTAGAGTCTGTGAAGAAGAAGGAAGGATAAAAGAATGGAAATGCAGGAAGAGGCTGGATTATGAAGAGTAAAAGTCAAACAGGATTTTTATTTGATCCTGACGGTAAAAGGAAGCCACTGGAGATTACTGAGTGGGAGAGTGATGGGGTGAGATCTGCACTTCAGAAAAATCATTTTGACAGCTGAGTGGAGGATGGACAGAGTGGGGAGGCAGGGAGATCAGTCAGAAGGCTTGAGGTAACGAGGGCCCACATTCTCACTGAATAAATGGATGGACAGACAGATACGTTGTCAGAGCAAAAGGGAAAGCATATGCAAGAAGGTAGATTTGACACAATCTGGATAATCAACAGACTGGATGTAGGGGGTAAAAGTGAATAGTTGAAGTTGATACCTAGGTTGCAAGCCTGAGTGACTTGGAGGATGGTCAAAGGAAGGTTAGGAAGAAGGGAGAATTTTGGGAGAAAAGATAATGAATTCAGTTTTGGGGCATGTTGAGCTTAAGATAGCTGTGGGACACCTAGCTTAAGATGCTGAAGAGACAGTTTGTGATATGAAATTAGAGGTTAGGATGATGAGGTGCAGGCTCTAGAACCCCCATTGAGCTCTACTTGAATCATCCCAAGGAAGGCATTTGCCTGAGGCCATAGACCTTTCATCTTGGCTCTGCCCAAGTCTTTAGCTAGCCCTCTAGTCCAGCAATTTCCCACCCTTAATCACATCAGTCAGACCTCATCTGATGCCTCCTGAAGACTCTCCCCAAACTACCACCCCCAGATTCCCACAACCTTTCTGTATATAAGATCCCATCTTCCCTCCATGTGGTGTGAGAGCGCCATAGAATAACTTAGCACAGACTTTGTGTCAGACTTGTTCTGACCTGCTTGCCCAATGCAAGCATCACAGACACCTAAGCTCCCTAAGAGTCTACCCCATATGGCAAACTTTCAATAAACTTTGCTTTTCTTTGGCTGAGAGAAGACTTGAATCGAATTCTTTCAGCAGGACCCAGCATATTGGTATTTTGGGGTCTAGAGCACCCCTAATCCTCTTTATGGGTAACCTCTTCAAGGAGAAAGATCAGAGCTAGATAAATAGATCTGAAAATTATTTGCATAGAGATGATCATTAAATTCACCAAATGATAAAAATTCACCAAACAAGAATATACAGAGGGAGGAGTGAAAAGGGACCAGGACAGAGCCTTAGAACCAGTGATTAGTGAACATGACATGAATCAAGTATCTTCAAAGTACGCTGAGAAGGAGCAGTCAGACAGGTATGAAGAAAACCAATGTCACCAAAGAAATGTCATCAAAGAAAAGCAATGACACCTAAAGAGGAGAATGTATTCAGGAGTCTGACTGACAGTGTTAAGGATAGAGGGACCAAGAATGATGCAGACTGAGAAGAGGAGATGAGATTAATTAAGAGAACACTAGGAGGGGTGGCTAGGTGGCGCAGTGAATAGAGCACCGGCCCTGGAGTCAGAAGTACCTGAGTTCAAATCTGGTCTCAGACACTTAACACAAAAAACTAGCCGTGTGACCTTGGGCAAGTCACTTAACCCCAACTGCCCTCCAAAAAGAAAAAAAAAAAGAGAACACTAGGAGCCAAGATGGTAGATTAGAGGCAACTTAGCTGAGCTCTCTCAACATCCCCCTCCCAACAAGTTTAAAATAATGCCATAGGGGCGGCTAGGTGGCGCAGTGAATAGAGCACCGGCCCTGGAGTCAGGAGTACCTGAGTTCAAATCTGGCCTCAGACACTTAACACACACAAAAAAAAAACTAGCCGTGTGACCTTGGGCAAGTCACTTAACCCCAACTGCCTTCCAAAAAAAAAAGCAAAAAATAAAATAAAATAAAATAAAATAATGCCATAAATAAAATTTTGAAGTGCCAGAGACAACAAAAGATAAGGGTGAAACATTTTTCTTTCCTAAGTAAAGAGAAAAGCAGGAGAAGTTAGTAACATCAGTGTGGAAGCCTGTTGAGATCTCACATACCATGGCAGTAATAGAGGCCATTGCAGCAAGAGCAGCTTTAAGAGTTCTCAACTCAGAGATGGTAAGGGGGTCGGTCAAATAAGCAATAAGAGATTACAGGGGAGCTTTTGCTGGCACTAAGTAAAATTGGTGCTGATTGACAATTCTATTGGGTATACACAGTTCTGACAGTTTTAGGGTAGAAAGGAGCACTGGGGATTGGTCACAAAGGAACAGGGGCCCTGTTTGTTGTTCCAAGACAAAGAGAATACTAGGGCTTGTGGCAGCAGAGGATCAGGGGTGCTTCCTGGGTAAGGACCAGAATGTAGAACAGGGGAGCAGTGACCATACCTCTCCCAGAATCACACCACCTTGGAAGCACCAAAAACTTGCAGACCCTCAGAAATAACTGAAAATAGCAGCATGAAAAAGCCCAAAGGTTGGTCAGTGCCTCCCCACCCCAACATGAGCAGAACTCAACTTTAACAAAAAGTTCAAAGTCAAAAAAAAGGCTGAAAAAATGAGCAAACCACAATAAAAAGGATTTGACCAAAAAAACCTACAGGAAGACCAAAGACATAAACTCAAAAAAAGACAACAATGTGAAAACAGCTCCAAACAAAGCCTGAAAGAGAAATGCTAATTGGACTCAAGCCCAACAAGAATTCCTACAAGCACTAAGGAAAGAGAAAAGAATGGTAAAGGGAAAAAATGGGAAAAGAAATGAGCAATGCAAGAAAATTACGAAAAGAGAATTAATAGCTTGGTAAAAGAGACAAAAAATTACTGAAGAAAAGAATACCTTAAAAAATAGAAATGACCTAATGATAAAAGAGGCAGAAAATTTCTCTGAAGAAAAGAATTCCTTAAAAATTACAATAGGTCAAATGGAAAAGGAGATACAATAATTCACTGGAAAAGGTACAAAAGTTCACTGAAGAAAATAATTCCTTAAAAATTAGAATTGAGAACGAGAAAACTAATGACTATGAGACATCAAAAAATAATAATAAAAAATCAAAAGAATGAAAAATAGAAGAAAATGTGAAATATCTCATTTGAAAAACAACTGACCTAGAAAACAGATTCAGGAGAAATCATTTAAGAATAAAGGAACTACCTGAAAACTATAATCAAATAAAGAACCTAGATATCATATTTTAAGAACTTTTAAAGGGAAACTTTCCATATATCTTATATCCAGAGGGTAAAATGAAATGAAAAGAATCTAATAATCACCTCCTGAAAGAGATCCCAAAATGAAAATTCTCAGGATTAAGCCAAATTCCAGATCTCCCAGGTTAAAGAGAAAAATACTTCAAGTAGCCAAAAAGAAACAAGTCAAATATTGTGGAGTGACAGCAAGGATCACACAAGATTTAGTGGCTTTCACATTAAAGGAGTCAAGGACTTGGAATATGATATTCCAAAAAGGAAAAGGATCTAGGACTAAAACCAAGAATAACCTACCCAGCAAAATTAAGCAAAATCCTTCAGGGGGGAAACTGGATATTTGATGAAACAGGCAGTTCAAACATGCCTGATGAAAAGACCAGAGTCAAATAGAAAATTCTCCATGCATACACTCAAGCACTGCATAAAAAGGTATGATATATGAAGAGTCTGAGAGACATAATTTCTGGATAATTATTTTCTTAATCATGGCTAGCAAACAATTAATAAAAGGGTGGTCACTTAATTTTCTCTCATAAACCACTGAGTAATCATGGAGGCTGATCAATGCTTCTATATCCTTGGAAAAGTGCCTATTTCTTCCCAATAGGCAGAAATCAATTCTGTTTGGGTTAACAATGAGAGAATGAATATTATCATGAGAAGTGGGCTTATTCTAATGAAGGGCTAGTGATAATGACTTTGATTATTTCTCTCATGGACAAAGGGAGACTCATCTTAAGCCATACCACTCCCACCTTGGGCCATATATACAAAAGAATCTATCTTCCACCTGGTCAATGAACAATGAACCATGGTAGAGTAAGAATTCTACCTAAATAAGATGGTCTTGGTGGAGTAAATTTTTGGGCAAAGTCAGAAATGTCCTTAAGAGATTGAACTTTGAATGAGGAAATAGAAAGGAAAAAACCTTAATCCTAATGTAATAATTGGTTATTAACATAAAAGAGAAATAATAATTTTTCTCAAAGGTAAACATAAAATAATAATTTAAAAGGTTTCAGTAAAGTTAAACTATTTACATTAATATGTATTGAATGTAGGGGAACGATGATACATGGAACTCTAAAGAACTGCATCATTAGGGCAGTTAAAAGTTTACATAGAGGGAATGGGTTTGCATCAATTATGTTGGGATAATCTCAAAAAAGAAAAAATCAAGAGGTAAGAAAGAGGAAAGGGAAAGGGGAAGAAAGAAGTATAATGGAGAAAATTTTCTCACATAAATGAAGTATATAAGGAAGAGCTTTTAGGGTGAAAGAGAAAAGGGGGGAGGGCAATATTTGAACCTCACTCTTCAAAATTCAAAGAGGGAAGAATAAATAAATATGCATGTATTTGTATACACATACATATACATACATATATAGATATATAGACATACTCAGTGAACTTTCATCTTATAAACAGTGTGGGGGGTTGAACAGCTGGGCAGGAAAGACTGAAGGACCCTCCACTGTCTCTGTCCAAGGAAGTCAGACCCAGTTATGCTGATCAGATGTGGTCCTAGGCTGCGACTGTGGGTGAGACGGAGCAAGCATTTGCCCAGAGAGTGTGATTACAGAGGAGTGAGGACCCTACTGGCTCTGAGCACTCATGAGAGAGGAATCCCTGGTTTTTGTTCCAGGGCAGAGAGGAGAGCTAAAGTTTGCAGCCTCTGGAGGAACCACGGGAACAAGAGCATTTGTGGGCCAGTGTGGCTGGGGGCCCTATCTGTGGCTTTTGGGGGGAACAAAGTACCCAAAGTTGGGCCCCTGGACAGAGCTCAGAAAATCACAATAAGAAAAACCTGAGGGTGGGCAGCTAGGTGGCGCAGTGAATAGGGTACCAGCCCTTCAGTCAGGAGGACCTGAGTTCAAATTCGGCCTCAGACACTTAACACTTATTAACCATGTGACCTTGGGCACGTCATTTAACCCCAATTGCCCTGTCCTCTCCCCTCCAAAAAGCAAAAAAGAAAGACCTGAGGCCTGGAGCAACATTCCTCACAACTCAGGATTAGAACCCAATTATAATGACAAGCTGCTAAAAATAAAATAAACAAAATAAAAATAAAAATGATTAAGCAAATGAAAAGGAACCCAACCACAGACGACTACTATAGGGACAGAGAAGATCTGGGTTCATATTCAGAGGAAGATAGTGAATCTAAAATTCCTATTTTAATGAGAAACAATAAATGGTCACAAGGCCAAAAAGAGTTCTAAGAAGAACTCCAAAATGACTTCAAAAATCAAATAAGAGAGAGGGGGCGGAGCCAAGATGGAGGCATAGAAGCAGCAAAGCACCACAGCTCCCACACAAACACGCTAAAAAACTCATAAAATGGGATGCTAAACAGATTTTCAAGCTCCAAAACTCTCCAAAAGACAGAAAGAACCTGTTGCTACAGGCAACGCAGCAGGTGGGGCTCTTCACAGCAGTCTGGGACCCCCAGCCGAAACCCCTGCTGGGTCAAGCCCTGGGGCATCGGGCGGGGAATTGTGGCTATGGGAGAGCTGGTCAGCTGCACTGGAGGCACAATTACCACATCTATCAGGCCAGAAGAAAAAAAGGTTAAGAGAAAAGTTGGTAGATTTTGCTAACTCGGGAGGAGAAGAGCGGTCTGGCCAAACTGCTCCCAGGGCAAGGAAGCAACTGGAGGCAGCTGTAACAGCAGGAATGTCTGAGAGCTGCAGTGGCCCCCACTGGGCTGCTTCAGAGCCCTTGGCCTGCAGATAGCAGGGGGGCTGACGCGATCCATCAGGGCCAAGGGCTCTTGTGTTGAGTGGCCTGGATCTGGATCGTGGTCTTGAGTGGTGGTCCTGGGGTGCGCTTTCAGTGAACCAAGGCTGGGAGGTGGGGCTGCAGCACCCCACTAAGAGCTCCGGCAGCTGTGAGGGCCTC